>CM060252.1:78455466-79022966 GCA_030684275.1 Acipenser oxyrinchus oxyrinchus | reverse complement strand
ATAACCAAACCTTTTATAGAAATGGAAAAAAAAACTGCATCTAACCTTAAACTTAATTAGTGCCACCATTTCATGATCTTTCCATCTACCTTACTCCACGAAGCCATTCTCATGCAATTTTCAATGAAATCTCTGCACCAGTATCATTCACTTCCTCAGCGATTCCTTAAAAATTAGTTACATATCCATTACCTGCAATAACCACCATCGATCCTCAGGAAAACTAGAGACGTTGGAGTAGGTGGTAAAAAAAAAAATCCTGTATTTGAGAAGATAAGGTGCAGTTTGCTGTTTCCCTGCAGAGCGCTGCCAGCGACTGTATGTCAGAATGAAGGGAGACAGAAGATCACGTGTCTCACTCTGTGCTGTCTGTGGGAGAGGGGCGGAGTCCTATTCTGCAGCACCTTGCACAGCAGCGCTACTAAACCCTGTACATATTCATATACATTTACATAGAATCACCATTAGTCACACATAAAACCAAGCACACGTCCCCAAATAAGCCACAGATGACCAAGGTGCTATTTACAAAAAAAAACTTTCAAAATGTAACATATACGATACAGTCAGATTATCAGCGTTGATATCGTGTTGTACTTCTCGTCATGTTTTTAGTAATGCGTAAGCCACTATAATATATTAATTCAGGACTGCATTGTAAAACTCTCAGTTACTGTACTTACGGTATTTATGGGCTCTTGAAAAATGCAAGCACCAACACTAATACAGAACGTGATGAGCGTGTTTTAAATACATACAGGTATCCGTTACGTTTTAGGGGGAGAGAGTGGGGCAATAAGGATTGATGAGTCCTTAAATAATCGGAAGATGTCCCGCGTCTTTAACCGTCTGTCAAAAAACTGCTTATCAACCCATACACAGGGCACACCAGTTGCGTGATTAACATACTTCATATAAAAGAATCGTGTAAACCTAACTGCGGAATTCAGTATTGGCTCAATGAATGAATCGATATATCTATAGGAAGGTATAAAATATATATATATATATATATATATATATATATATATATATATATATATATATATATATATATATATATATATATATATATATAATTGCTTTTGGACAATTGATTAATAGTAAGCTTTATTAACACTTTGTTGTTTTCCTGAATGTTCTGTCAAGAAACACAATTATATTTATTAATTTTAATAAGCATGTGCACTATGCGGTACAGGTATCCTATTATTATTATTAGTAGTAGTAGTAGTAGTCGTAGTCATAGTAGTCATAGTAATCGTAGTTGCAGTCATAGTGGTAGTAGTTGTATTAGTAGAATTATGCATTGGTGTGAAGGAACGCTAGGGGAAATGATTCATATTTTATGGAAGATTACCTCTACATAGATTACAGATGGGTATTCGATTTTGGTTAGTTTTACCAAAAATAATTAAACATAAAAATATGTTATCGCCACTAAAAGGGTACTAAAAACAATCGGGGGACAACCTTGTGCTTTGTTTGTTTGTTTGTTTATTTATTTATTTATTTATTTATTTATTTATTAATTTATTACCAATGTTGGACAAGTTCATTTGTTGTGTATATGTTTCTCAACATTTTGTTTTGTATTTTGATTTAGATATTATACTGTACCAGATAAGTCCAGAAATCTAATTTCTTTCAACATTTTTTAACAAGTACAATGTCTGAAGTTGGGCCTTGTGGATTTGACAAGATACATTGGTAGCATGGTTCCTAGAACTGAACAACAAATCCTGTAATATAGCTTCTTGTGAATACTTTGACACTTTAAAAACCATCTTGGAAACAAATGTCCCTTTCCCCACTGTGTTATACCATGACAGTGCACCTACCATTCTTTAGGACAGGGGTGTTCAATTCCGGTCCTGGAGGGCCGGTTTCCCTCCTGGCTTTTGTACCAACTTTGACCTAAATTACTTAATTGGATCAATTATTACCAATTATTGGTCTAATTAAGTAATTTAGAGCACAGTTGGAACAAAAGCCAGGAGGGACACTGGCCCTCCAGGACCGGAATTGAACACCCCTGCTTTAGGATATTTGTCTGTATTGATAGATTTAAAAAGAAGAGTGGTAGTAAAATACTGTTGACAGACAAATAAAACATGGTTTGATAAATCTTCCTGTGCAATCTAAAAATATTTTGGAATAAAATGTTTCTTTTCTGTATTAGTTTCTATGAGATGATTGACGTGAACCTGTCTGTCTCTGAGTTTGTGTCTATTGTCACAGATTACAACAATAGTAATAATGATACAACTGTTTCAAGCCTTAATGAATTAACCTGCATCCATTGCATAAGAAATCCTGTTTAAAAAGACTTGTGCTGGTGGCTCAACTCAGTATTGTGCTGATTTATTGACCCTCTGTATCTGAAGGACATGAGGTCAATTTGAGGATTCTAATTGGACAATGGTACCCAAAGAGCTTTGGGCCAAGGCTAATCCATCCAAGTTGCCTCTTTGGGACCAGCTGGAAACTGAATCTATCATGTGAAAGCCCTCTACAAACAACCTGAAAGAAAAAAAAGAAAACAAACAAAAATATAAATGAAATACAATACTTTAAGATTCTTTATAGACCACTTCCTAAGAGAAAAAAATTTGCATTTTGATGCAGTTTCCCTGCTCCGTGGACTACCCTGAAGACATAGGGCTGCAGGGCCAATACCACCACGCGATTCTGGAATTGTTATCCTTCATCCGGTGAAGCCATGCTAATGGGGCATGATCTGTAACCAGGGTGAAGTGTCGCCCCAGGAGGTAGTACCGGAGTGACTCAACTGCCCATTTTACTGTGAGACACTCCTTCTCGATGGTACTATAGTTCTTCTCATAGGGAAGGAGCTTCCTGCTGATATACAGGACCGGGTGCTTGCTTCCCCGCACCTCCTGAGACAGCACTGCCCTGAGACTTGTCTCTGACGTATCCGTCTGCAGGGTGAACCTCCTACTGAAATCAGGACTGCATAGCACTGGTTTGCTACACAGCCTTCGCTTCAAAACGAGAAAGGCTCTCTAGCATGGTTCTGTCCACAGAACCATATTTTGGGGCAGCCTTCCGGGTGAGATCTGTAAAGGGAGCAGCGAGCGTGGCGAAGCTCGGGATGAACTTCTTACAATAGCCCGCTAGTCCCAAGAAAGAGTGCACCTGGGTTTTGGTCGTAGGGACTGGCCAGTCAGCCAAGCCTTTTACCTTAGCAATCAGCGGTCTGATCTGTCCGCTCCCTACTCGATACCCCAAATACTCCGACTCACTCTTCCCAATGGCACATTTCTTAGGGTTAGCAGTGAGCCCAGCCTCCCGCAAGGATTGCAGTACTGCTGCTACTTTACACAGATGACTCGGCCAGTCCTCACTGTGGATAACCACGTCATCTATGTAAGCAGCAGCGTACTACTGATGGGGCCGCAAAATGCGATCCATCATCCGCTGGAAAGTGGCTGGTGCTCCATGCAACCCAAAGGGCATGGTCCTAAATTAGTACAACCCGAAGGGAGTCGAAAACGCGATCCTCTCTCTGGATTCTCGCCTGAAGTCAATGCAAAATCGAGTTGACCCGTCCGGCTTATCCACTAAAACAATCAGACTGTTCCAGTCACTTTGGGACTCCTCTATTACACCCAGTCTGAGCATCTCATCAATCTCCGCCTTTATTACCTGCCTTTTGCACTCAGGTATGCGATACGGCCTCTGGCGAACTGACGCCCCCGGCTCAACCTCAATGTGATGGTGGGCTACTCAAGTCTGCCCCGGGACAGGAGAAAACACATCATGAAACTCCACCACCAGCACCCGAGCCTGACATTTCTGTGTTGGTGTCAGATTATCTGCAATCTGTACCGACCCCTTTTTCACCAACACAGAAAGATCAGGTCCCAAGTCTGTGACATCATCTGCTTGCACCACTAACAAAGCCTCCTGCTGTAACCAGGGCTTCAACAGGTTTACATGATAAATGTGCTTTTCTCTCCGTCGCTCCGGCTGGCATATCTCATAATCCACCGTCCCAATCCAGCCTGTAACCTGATAAGGTCCTTGCCACTTCGCCAGAAGTTTAGACTCAGAGCTGGGTAACAATAGAAGCACTTTATCCCCCGACTGAAACGTGCATAACCGGTCCAACACCACAACAGCCCATGGATGACCTCACTCCACCCCAGTTCTCAGGCCGGGAGCTCCCATCGCCACACTCCGTCCAAAGACCTGGCTACCTGGGGCCAGTAGAGGGGGTGATACTGGAGTAGCGCTGTTTCCAGGCAGCCTAGCGGGCGTTGGTTCTGCTGCCTGGTACTGCTGTGCCAGTTGGATCGCCCGATCCAGGGTGGTCGGTGCCTGCCGTTGCACCCACAAGCGCGGTCCTGGAGCCAAGCACTGCAGGAAATGCTCGACTATGATTACCTCCACCAGCCTGGCAGTGGTGGTGGCTCCTGGGTTCAACCATCCCCGGGTGTAATCCTGCAAGCGGTGCGCGATGGCCCTGGGGTGTTCCTCCGCAGAGAAGCTCTCCTCCCGGAATTTGCAGCGGTAGCCCTCCGGAGTCGCACCCACGCAGTTGAGGATGGCAGCTTTCAGCATGCGGTAATCCATCATTGCCGCCAGATCCAGGGTCCTCACCGCCGCCTGCGCATACCCTCAGCTGGTGCAGAAGGTAGCTAGCCCACTGTGCCTGGGCCCACCCGGCAGAGATTGCCAGAGCCTCGAAGATCTCAAGATAGGCTCCAGGTCAATCCTCTGCTGTCATTTTCATTGGCCGTAGTAATCCTGGGTCCGGTCCCGTAGGTCGGTCACCCCCCTGCACTGCCTTCATTAGGGTTTGGTGCAGGAGGTCCATCATAGCGGCGAATTGCTGCGGGTCCATTCTGCCTCCCTCTGCTATTGCACTGCTTTGGTTGGGCAGTGAATCCCACCACGTGTGGAAGGGTGGTCGGAAATTCACTGTCGAACTACAAAATAAAGGTGCTGCTTACGCAGTGCCCCCACTGCCGCTAAGCCGGTCAGTTCGGGTCTCCCTATACACTGGGGTGGCCAGAGTTCCCTGTATAACTACACACGTCCCTTCGGGTACGTAATTACTTATTTTAATTCTTGATTTATTTAAGGTGGGCTGTCTTCCTCAACCGTGCTTGCCTGTTTTCTTCTCTCTTCAAACGCTGGCGTTCTGCCTGGTCTTTGTTTACACTGGCGTCTTTCACCAGCGTCACTGGGTATCCTTTCTCTGGCCACCCGAATGCATAACCAAGCGCAGTACTTATGGGCAGAGCAATCCCCCAAGGCCCGCCTCTCAGCCACTCACAGAGAGGGAAAGCCAACACACCCTCTTCCCCACCTCTCCGTGTCATCGCCATGACTGACAGGTGGATCTACGAGGCTGCATGCTGCCCCCTTCCTGCAGTACCACGCATGCGCCAGATAGTCAGTACAGATCGCCCCTCATTACAACCACCATTACTATTGGTGTTCATTGTTAAATTCTCCAGACTTCACCTGCTTAATCTCAGAGCAAGCTTGATTAGTATCCACAACAGTATTGGTGTCTTATCAAGTAGAGTTGAGACTCAAGGATTTTTTTTTTAATCATTCCTCCAACATTTATTGTCAGCCCATCAGAGCCAAATCAGCATAGGTCTTCATGTTTGAATCTCTTTAGTTAAGCTGCTATTTTCTATGATATTTTCTGTGAATTAGCAATTTTATCAGTCAATCAATATTAATGACTTAGCAGCCGGTAAGATATTATATTGTTATTAAGATATTGCTTTTTTCATTGATTAAAACATCAACCTTAACATCTATACTGTAGTCAATTAGATATTATTTAAATTGGTAAATCACATAATCATAATGCATTACCCGAATGTTATTGTTAAAGATTTTATTTAGTTATCGGTATTAGAAAGAAGCAAAACCTGATTTTGGTCACCATGTCAGTACAGAACATTTACGATAGAAACTTTCTTTCTGCTTTGTAAACAGAATGTTCTTAGCTATAACACAAGTGGAACAACTATTCTGATACTGTCCAAAATGCTTGGACTACAAGCTTTAGCATAAGCAATTAAACGAAATGTGCATTAGATCACTGGAGTCACTGGACCTAAACGTAGCTTCTGTGTGATCTGCCAGATAGGAGGGTAAAAAGAAAAGATTTTAATGGAATTTAGAGGGCTGTGTTATCTCTAGCAGAAAACCCAGAACCCAGGAACACCCCACAGAACCAAAACACTCAGAACCCCATACAATAGTAAGGGAGATGTAAACAAAGAAATGAAAAGTACAAAACTTTTCATGGAATGGTCATGAATATCCTTTTTCAGAAGAATACATAGATGTTGAATCAGGGACAGTGGTGTTGCCCCTATTGACAGAGCTATCTTTTTGTGTACAACTCCTGTATATGTACTCTACATTTAAAGATTAAAGTTCTGGGCATCCTGATAACTTTCTGGAATCAACACCTCTCTAGCTCTGACACACACTGTTAGGATTACAATGCTTATTGTAAGTTACTTAACTGATAAATGCCTTTATAAACATACCATTTAGAAACCCTGATGTGTCAAAGGTTTCTCTGTCCCACAATGAAATATAAAAGTATTATGGATTACCAAGGGCGTATATACCTGTTGGTAGTTTCACAATCTAACGTTCTATGCACTCAAGTTGTCAGAACTGAACAACTGAGAGAGCACAAAAGGCTTTATTTCAGCCGGAGGGTCTTTCCCAAATCAGGCTGGACAGACTTAGGTTTTCACTTTTTAGGTTTTGACATTTCTAACATGTAGCAACAACGACAAAAAAGAAATGACCTGGAATGGATTTATTTGGGCTTTGAGAAATTCCTGTTTTGGTTTTGAGTTTAGGTCTTTACATTTTTCAATATTAATACGTATGATAGAAGAATTGTCTTGACTCTGGGGGCTTGAAGATTTTAGGAATCTAATTTAGTTACATTCTAAAATGTCAATGGATGATCTTTGGCACTAATTATTTTTATTAGATAGTTAACATATGTCTCCTTCAAGGCCTATGACATGTAAAAGTTCATTAATCCTTCATGTTTTAAGGTAACATTAGGGGTTTATTTTTTAGTCATAGCTGAAGACCACCTGTCTTCTGCGATAGCAAATATATTCATATGTGTCTCTTGAACCCCATTAACTTTAAACCTTTACACTGTTCTGAACTCCAAATCATGTGGAACAGGGGCCACAGTGACAGCATCTGAAGGGTGAGTGTATTGGTCAGAAACTCAAAGCTGTTTAATGTAACCTATACCTATTTTTGGATATATTTATGTTACAAAACAAGAAAGAAACAAGTTGAAAGTACACCCCAGGATTTTCTTGTGTCTTCTGAAGGCATACTGAAATCCTGAGACACCAATCTCAAAACTACAAAACTAGGAGAGGGGGGAACGCTAAGATAAATGAAACCAAATTATATTATTGTTGACTATAAGACTATACGTTTATACAATGTCCTTTAAATAGACCCTGACCCAGTTTGACTCGAGAGCGGTCTCCTCCCACACCTCCCCAGTGAAATGAAGTGATGCACATGATGGAATGCTCTCTGCATCTATGTTGGCTGCAAAGCCTTTCTTGCAAACAGGATAAGGGCTGTAGAAAGGCCTCACTGATATGTCTGCCTTTGTCTGGGAGCTACACTAGCCAGAACCAGGACGACCACGATGACCACGGAACTCAAAGAAATCAATCTGGTTTGCTGTCAAAAAAACATCCCGGCCTGAACAGTGGCACAAAAAAACATTTGTTATCAGTAAATTGGATGAAAAAGGTAACTTCACATGGACCTCAGGATCATCCAAAACAAGCAGAATGCATTAAAAAAAATCACAAATAAAACACATACAATGTATTATTCCATTGACATCTAGTCTCAATGTAAGGAATTACTAGTGATAAGGGACCAATTATTTCCAAAAAACCTTCTGTAATCTTCCCTCTGTGTCTGTGTTGTGTGAAAACAACATTGTATATGTCTGTGGTGGATACAGGTATGCTCTGAGCGCTTTTGAAACAAGTTCTTCTGTATTTTGATGAGTGAAGTAATAAAGAAAGCTTTATTTACCTGTTTATCGGAGGACGCACATTCGTTACAGGCAGTCAAACGCACATCAGTCTGTGCATTTATCACACTTCAGAGTTTTGCAAACATCTAGAGAACCGCTTGTGCAGTTTTGATAAAACTTGCTTAGGGCCTTTTTCAGCACAAGCACAACTTCTGCATTTGCATACAGTGGCTATGGAAATCTTATTTTACATCTTACCGATAGCTCTAATTTTGTATTTGCAGCTATGGTATGGGGTGAATGGCATGCTGTTATAAGTTTCTCAAAAATAAAATGAGCTTAGTTTTAAGAGACCCTCCTCATGTCTTCAGTCTAAGATAGAAGTGTAAGATATTCTTTATTCCAGATAAATCTGTTCCCACTGGAATAGTACTTATTTATTGGCAGACTATGCACTGTTAGTCTCTTACTTGGATTTGTTTGCTCTTTATTCCAAACAAAGGTCATAATACTGGCAAGGTGTTTTTAAATAGATGTCAAAAAAATAAATAACCAGTGTTCTTCTTGTTCACATTCGCATTAAAAATGTGATGGTTGTCGATCAGTCTGCTTACGTGATGCCTTGGGGGGCCATTCTCTACATGGAATTGCAGTGGCTTTCTGTGAAATTACCAATGATAGGCTATATCCTCAATGGTATCACTACCATAATTACAATTTGTATAAGTGTCAGTCGTTTTCCACAGCTTTCATTAACTAGTGACCAGATGTCCATGGAATTTTCATATTTGCAGATCATTTCAAAACATCTTTGGATTTTATTGAAATGTCTCTCGTAAGTACCTTACAAAACAGAAAGGAAAAACACTTATTTATTTAAAACTTCGGCTTATATATGAAATATTAGGAGTGTACAGGGAACCCATTGCTTGTATTCATACTGCACTTTCAGAAATATTGAAATGACAAACTTTTCGACTAGATGTTTCACTATTGAAAAAGACATGTTAGTACTCTGGTACTGGTAGATATCATTTACTTGTACAGGCATGGAGATTGAGATTCACAGTCATCAGTTGCGACGTAGTGCTGATTGAATGCATTTTTTTACATCGTAAAACTAATAATATGCTGCAAGAAATGACCGAGAAATTGACATAATCGTAACGGACACTCTTATGAGCTGAGTATTGGCACATCCCTATTACATATGGTTGTAATCGGTTACTTTATTGAGACACCCTTTGGCATACTAATGTTCATTTTTTGTTAACGTCTTTAACCCCTGGTGAACAAGAGCACAACCGTTGCCTTGGAATACATAACAAACAATGTATGTGTATCAGCACTAGTACTAGCACTCCACATAATGAAGTAGGCAGCTCAACTCCTTTGGATTCCTGAATGCACAGATGTGGCTGATAATGTGTGGATGAAGGGTATGTTGCATCTCAGAATTACAAAGCTCGGTTCCTCCTTCTACGCCCACTAAACTCCTCGGAGCACAGATCTTATTTGTGATAACCACCCAGAGTATGTTTTTTTTTCATTGATTATACTTCTCTCTTTCCTACAATATGTGACTGCTGGGTTTTATTTTCTGTTAATTTAATACCAGGAGTAAGAAATGCCCAAAGACATAGAACATATTATCCTGTAAAGATGTCAACTTAGAATGTTTCTTTCAGAAAAACGACAAATTTCATTTTTTGTTTGTCTAGGTTTAAGTTATTAGCTTTTATAGGATGTCTATTTCCAAATCATATTTTGCAAACCTAAATATCTAGTTATGTTGACCAATGACTGCTACTAATTTTTCACTCAGTCTAATGATGTCATCATCACAATACCTAGTGATACAGAATAAAATATCTTTGTTTTTAAGTAAAAACATTGACATGAGCTTCATTGGTATTTCATACTGCATGTATTATCTGCTTAAGATTAACACAATCTTCTTTTAATTATGTTTTCCAGATATCATTTTTTAGGATTAGTAACTAAACGTATATTCCATTTTGGTTCTGTTTAATTCTTCGAATTGCTCTAAAGATCACAAAATGGCAGAAACCACAAACAGTTATTTTTTGTTTGGGTTTTCATAAAAAGTGGTGTATAGTAGCATATGATAAATCTGTCCCTCTAACTTTTTACCTAACTTGTTTTCCTCTTCTCTCCAAATCCCTTTCAATGTACTTTGTTGTCACAATGGTCACTCTTCCACTATCAACAACAGCAGCACATTAATTGGAAATCAATAATAATAATGATACTACGACTACTACTACTACGACTACTACTACTACTACTACTACTACTACTACTAATAATAATAATAATAATAATAATAATAATAATAATAATAATAATAATAATAATAATAATACTTGTGGGTGAGCTAAACCTCAGCATGCAGTAGTACAAGGGTTACGTTTTTGCCGTTAGCCATTCTGAATGGCAGGACCAACCAGGATCATGAGCTTCTACTTGCGTTGCATGTCATTGATAGAGCACAGCCAGTCAGCCATATGAAATTCATTTTCTGTGTGGAAACCATTCATGGCTTTACCTCCAGGGATCTAAGGCCCACTTCATCCTGATGCTAAGAAGTAGCACAGTTAAAACTAAGGGCTTAAATTGAATGTCCCAGTTTCCAATATTGGTCAAGGTAAGGAATTTCAACAACTTAGGTGTGTTTGAACCCTGCTAGGTCACTGGGTCTTACCAAATGATTCCATGAATAATTATTCCAAGGAAAGGCTAATATTTTGCTTTGGGGGGGTTGAGTGTTTTTGTTTTCCAAAATCATTTTTTATAATTGTCTTTTTTCACATAGCTGTTTGTGCTGTAGTTGTTTGAGATTAAGCATCCAGTAAGAACTGTGGAATACATAACAGGCATCTCACATGTGTAATCTTTCACTGGGCATCAGGCCAGGAGAACTGAAAACGAATCACTTCACTGTGGGGTTGTATAGCTTTGTGGTCAAAACTGGCCAGTTTATCAGCGTAGCTCCAAGCATTAGATTAGGTAATTAACAAATAAATGTAAATGTGCAGGATTCACCCTTCCCCTTTATCAGACTGTGCTGTATAGATTTCTTATCATTGTCAGCAACTTTAGCCTCATGTACAAGTTTTATAATAGGTTTTCTGTTCAGATGTTCTTGAGCATGACACAGCTGGAGAGATGCTGCTGCAATTAAATACAAATGAAGCCAGAATTGACGCCTTCTTGTCTCCATATTAATAATGCACAACTTAAATTGATTATGAAAAAGTCACTGACATATACACTACCGTTCAAAAGTTTGGGGTCACTTAGAAATTTCCTTGTTTTCCATGAAAACATACATGAAATGGGTTTGAATAGGAAATATAGTAAAATGAATAGGAAATATAGTCATTGACAAGGTTAGAAATAATGATTTTTAATTGAAATAATAATTGTGTCCTTCAAACTTTGCTTTCGTCAAAGAATTCTCCATTTGCAGCAATTACAGCCTTGCAGACCTTTGGCATTCTAGTTGTCAATTTGTTGAGGTAATCTGAAAAGATTTCACCCCATGCTTCCTGAAGCACCTCCCACAAGTTGGATTGGCTTGATGGGCACTTCTTACGCACCATACGGTCAAGCTGCTCCCACAACAGCTCAATAGGGTTGAGATCCGGTGACTGTGCTGGCCACTCCATTATAGACAGAATACCAGCTGACTGCTTCTTCCCTAAATAGTTCTTGCATAGTTTGGAGCTGTGCTTTGGGTCATTGTCCTGTTGTAGGAGGAAATTGGCTCCAATCAAGCGCGCCCACAGGGTATGGCATGGCGTTGCAAAATGGAGTGATAGCCTTCCTTCTTCAAGATCCCTTTTACCCTGTACAAATCTCCCACTTTACCACCACTAAAGCACCCCAGACCATCACATTGCCTCCACCATGCTTGACAGATGGCATCAAGCACTCCTCCAGCATCTTTTCATTTGGTCTGCGTCTCACGAATGTTCTTCTTTGTGATCCAAACACCTCAAACTTAGATTCGTCTGTCCATAACACTTTTTCCAATCTTCCTCTGTCCAGTGTCTGTGTTCTTTTGCCCATCTTAATCTTTTCTTTTTATTGGCCAGTCTGAGATATGGCTTTTTCTTTGCAACTCTGCCTAGAAGGCCAGCATCCCAGAGTCGCCTCTTCACTGTTGACGTTGAGACTGGTGTTTTTGGGTACTATTTAATGAAGCTGCCAGTTGAGGACCTGTGAGGCGTCTGTTTCTCAAACTAGACACTCTAATGTATTTGTCCTCTTGCTCAGTTATGCACGGGGCCTCCCACTCCTCTTTCTATTCTGGTTAGAGCCAGTTTGCGCTGTTCTGTGAAGGGAGTAGTACACAGCGTTGTACGAGATCTTCAGTTTCTTGGCAATTTCTCGCATGGAATAGCCTTCATTTCTCAGAACAAGAATAGACTGACGAGTTTCAGAAGAAAGTTCTTTGTTTCTGGCCATTTTGAGCCTGTAATCGAACCCACAATTGCTGATGCTCCAGATACTCAACTAGTCTAAAGAAGGCCAGTGTTATTGCTTCTTTAATCAGCACAACAGTTTTCAGCTGTGCTAACATAATTGCAAAGGGTTTTCTAATGATCAATTAGCCTTTTAAAATGATAAACTTGGATTAGCAAACACAACATGCCATTGGAACACAGGACTGATGGTTGCTGATAATGGGCCTCTGTACGCCTACGTAGATATTCCATTACAAATCAGCCGTTTCCAGCTACAATAGTCATTTACAACATTAACAATGTCTACACTGTATTTCTGATCAATTTGATGTTATTTTAATGGACAAAAAATTTGCTTTTCTTTCGAAAACAAGGAAATTTCTAAGTGACCCCAAACTTTTGAAAGGTAGTGTATATTTTGGTATTTTCTTTTTTTCTTTGTTGTTTATTTGCACACAGTAAGATAGCATTGGATGTCAAGAAAAACTATTTGTTTTTTATCTGTTTGATATCTTGCTATGTGTGATCTGTGTGATTCTCTATTGTCCTTCCTAAAATTATGTTTTCAAACTAATCAGCGAAGACTGCTTCTGAAAAGACTCCTCAAGGCTGATTGTGAGTAAGTGAGTTGAGAAAGCATGTTAACGTTTTTTTTTTGTTTTTTTCGTAAGGGTCCACAGACAATACTTTACAGTGCCCAGTGCAGTATTTACCGCTGATATTGTACCAAGGAAAAGGACTGTAATTGATTTATTGTGTGTCAAAATACCAGTGTTAAGCCAGTGGTAGTATTCTACAATGGCTCATACTATTGCAGCTGCCTGTGTACTACTAGTGTATAGGACCACCTCATTGTAATTGTAGTGACACAGCATTGCAGATCATTTGGTATGGACAATAGCCAGAGAACACTGTTAGTCTTTTGACCTTCAATGACAGGACAAGTATTGGAGCATTAAAGAAACTTTAGCTGCCATGCAGATTTAGCATTGAAAATATGTAAAGAGCTGTAGTGTTCACAATATGCACAAATTAATTAAATCAATATCAGGGACACAGTACGTCTTTTTAAACTATGCATGTAAAGACAGAGAGAGGTCTGGATGAAGGACGCATTGTTCAAATCATCTGAGATGTTGAAGTGAATGCAATTTATAATATTGTTGCTATTTTTAGGACTTCAAAATATTTGTATAGGTGCTTACCATTTTAATATGATGACTGAAAGGACTGTATTGCCACAGAGCATAACAATCAATCGCCCTGTTATTCGAAATATGGCTGTAAACCATCAGAATCACTGGGGAAGTTTACCACCACTATGGTGATGTCTATGGCACGGCATTTAAAATTGAAAACAGAAAATTTGCTTGCAAAAGTGCAGTAGATAGCTCTACATCAAACTGTTCTTTATAATAATCATACATTATAGGTACCTAAAAAATGCAATTATAAAAATTTTCATTAGTAATTGCATGTTTAGTCTTTTTTCGTCTTAAATAATTTTACCACAGACAGCAACAGAGAGACGTACAAAGAGATGCAATACAATTAAACTGTTCTACTTCCCTTTTTCAATTCTGGTGAATGACTAAACCTGTGCTTTACACCAGGATTCAGCGAGGGCTCTTCGGACTGGTGTGTTAAAGTTAAAGTATCTTTGGGTGTTATAGGACCTTCTGCAATTTTAAAGAAAGCCACCTCTACTAAAAAATATAACATTTGTTTGTGTGGACTTGCTCCTGAAGTCTTGGGTGTTCATGTTGCATTTCTAGACAGAAAAAATCGACAACCTGCTTTTGCAGTAATGGGATATTGGGGGCTGGGGTAGTTACTCTAGGAAGGCCAACATGGGTCTGGTATCTACAGGTCCATTTTATGTGTTCCTTTGTTGTAGTCTTACATAGTTACTGCAAGCAAGTATTGAAAACACATATCTCAACATCCCAATTACCTGGTATATCTCTCTTTATGACATCTCTCCAATGTTCAATAAAACTATATTGAACTTTTGTACCCCAGACATATTACATCACATTTTTTACTGAAATATGACAAGTCTATTTCTCTTTGTGAATTTCTTTATTGTCTCAGGAGTGTTCACTTGACTGATTGATATTTAATTCAACCATGCAGGATCCATTGGGGAAAGATATTGAATGAAAAAGCTCATATACTTTAGATAACATAAACCCAAATTTTACCCTATACCTGGTGCATGTCTTTACTGGCCAGTGTATGTTGCATGTTTATATAAACACCTCCAAGTTTAGTTCTCTATTTTATCAAAGGAGTGTGAAGAGTACAGTACAATGTACATTGACATTTTAAGAATTAATTAAAAACCAAAGAAAATATCTATGCAAATAAAATGCATCTATCAGCAGATAATGGCTCCAAGCATATTTGCAAGATAATGGCCTTCTACTTCTACTTGTGGCTACAGTATATTCAAAATAAATGCATCTGGTTTATTCCAGATACTTTTGATGCAGGCTAGCACCCCATTTAAGCAGCCTTTGTTAATATGTCCCAGTGGATATATAGGACCAACCGAAGCAACGTATTTGTTATGGTTAAGTAAAAGTTCATAAAGTATTTCTTAGTTAAGCAATAATTTACAGTAAAACAACAAGGGCTATAGATACACCCAAGGTATTTATGTTAGATACATAAGTCATGTGTTCCTCTACATTTCACATTGCCACTCTGTGGTTATTTAAAATCTATTCCACAAATTAAATTCCTTGAAATCATCTTGCCTCGTATGTATCAATCCTTGCTTTCCGATGGCTTAATCCATTGCAGCTATCCAATCCCCTACACCACTCTTTTAATACTGTGGCCACTCATGACCTGAAGTGGAAATTACTTTTTTCTATTTTCTGAAAACAGCCAAGACATGCTTTCAGGTGTTTTCCATCCACTTCTAAATCTGATGGAGAACTGTAGTTCATATAGTGAGTGTGTGCCTGTGCTGTTGTCAGTGCTGTATAGTAATGGTTCCAGGAGCTTGCACACAATATACCTGAGCTAAGTGCACTTGCTAATGGACAAATCTGACGGGCACATGAAGCTCCAAGGAGATTGTATTGGAAATACTTTTTTTAGGGATCTGATCAATATGCACCATTTTTGATTAATAAGACAAAGACATATCATTTTGAAAAAAGGAAACATATATATATATATATATATATATATATATATATATATATATATATATATATATATATATATATATATATATATATATATTTTAATTAAAGCTGTTTATAGCATACATGTGTACACAGAAAATAGGTAAGACCATTTTTCATGGCTGTTTACATTTATTAAATAGCTTTATAAAATACAGTTTTATTTTGCAAGTGAACATTAAGCAAATTGTCAAAATTGTTGTTTAAGAAGTGCACACATATATACGGAGGGTCCTGATCTTCAGCTTGTATTTACAAGCAGGGATTATTTTAGTTAATCCCTATAAGGTTTCTAGGTTTCCCTCCACCAAGCAGAAATGTATACAGTATAGCAAAATGCTATCTAGGTTCTGAACAGGTCTAAAGGTGATAGCAGATTCAAGGCAATTTTCAAGTTCACCATGTACAGTATGAAACATAGGCAACTGAACAAAGGAAGACAAGGTGTTTTTTGGTTGTTGAAAACTTCTAGCAAGCAACAAAATGCAAAAAGAAGGATCAACATCCAAAATAAAAACAGCAACCAAGCAAGCTGACAACACAGCCCCCAGGAATGCACTCACATGCACCAGCTCCCCTCATTCTTAGTGCTCCTCAACCAAATTATCAATTATCTTAGTCCTTGAATTGTGGAATGAGCTTCCCAAAATATTCCAGGCATGCTCTGCCTCACTTCACAGTTAGGAACGTCTATACGTGTTCATTTAATAAAGCATACACATGAAAAACCTCAAATGAACTGAACGAAAAAGACAATTCAATCCATTACTATGTTACAGATGAGAGAAATTAGAACAGAACCCCTTCAATAGAACTGATGCATATCCTTCGGGTGAATAAACAAACAATCAATATGAATCCCCAACAGCAGGAAACAAAGATGTGTTTGTTTCTTACCGGTACTATAGCTTCCATTAAAGGAGTGATAACCAAGGCTTTAAAAGCAATGCTCCTATCTCCTATTGGCATTGGCAAAATTATCACTAGTTCCCAAATCAGTTCAATAAATGTTTTGTTCCTGCTTTTTTTTAATGAGGATAAGCTTGAATACTGTAACAGAAACAGTACAAATGTGTTTACGCTCAATTACTGGCTGAATATTTGGTTACGACAGTCTTCTGACTCCCACGCCCTAATTTGTTCAACAAAGCATTAAAATTGGTTGACATTCTAGTGTAGGCAACGCAAATATGTACCATACTGTTTTATATCAGCCTTATGTAAATATGAACAGCCCATTCTTAGTGAATTCAGATACTTGTCATATTAGTATGGAAAATACTCTTCTACATACTATAAAAAAAAAAAAAATACTGTGCAAAAATACTGTGGTAAGCTACCGTGGTTTGGACACGTGTGTAGAAAAGAAGCCTTCTTTGGTAAAAGTAGACACAAACAATGGAGTGGAAATAACTCTAAAATGAATTGACAATGCAATGAGGTGGACACAAATTACATTAGTAATGGAAAAAAAGAGTCAATGGTTCATTTTTTCTTGTGACATCCAACACCCATCTGTTATGACCCTGTCTTGATAACATTATACATCAGCCTATTCAATTAGATTTTAAGATGGAGAGAAACGCTCTGGGAAATCACAACCTCATGCAATAAACAGAGCGTGGAACAATACTTATTTGGATTCAATTAGCAGGCCATCAAATTGCCCCCCTGTCAGAAAGTACATATTTTCCATGCCAATAAGATTGCATATTACTTTTATTTGTATTGTATTTTTTATTTTATTTTAACGCAAAGCTGTTATAGTAGAGACAAATGCATTTTATAATACCCTGAAATTCATAATATCCATTTATATGTGACAAACAGTAATCTCTGCTGGTTCATTTTGCCAATCTTGTGTGACCATGAGCAAGTCACTTAATCTCTTTGTGCTCCGTCTTTCAGGTGAGACGTTGTTGTAAGTGACTCTGCAGTGATGCATTGTTCACACACCCTAGTCTGTAAGTCGCCAAAGGCGTCTGCTAAATAAACAAATAATAATAATAATAATAATTAATACTGTACTATTATACACCAAATAGTTTAGCCAATTAAGGGTTCAAAATTAAAATGTCAAACAGCTAATGATGATTTATATCTATATTTTATATTGAAAGCAAAAGTGCATTTTAGTTTCTGATCAAGTTATACATTAATCTGAAATAAATATAGATTCCAATTAAATGATCTGTGTTATTTCCACTATATTCTTTTTGAAGAAATTAAGAATTTGTATGCAGTGTTTTAGTTTTGGCAGTGTATTGATAACGAGGGTATCCAAACAGAATCAATACGTTATGCCGATGATATTCTATTTTATCTTGGAGAAGGAATTAACATTGTCAAAGGGATTTTCTTTTCAATGGAGCCTTCGGTGATTTAATGACAACACAAATCCTTGACTGTCAAGAATATGTAGATGGAAATCAGGTACAATTGAGGGGTTCAGGTTTAAACCTGATATCCCATCAAAATATAAAAATCTACATTTTCCAACACTATTAATTTGTTTGCTAAAAATACTTTCTACACTCCATAAATGAAAAAAAAAAAAGATTTTTCATGTTCAAAGTAATTCTTTGGTATGTACTCCATTACCAGAAAGATGCAGATAGTATTGCATAGGAGGCAGTGTGGTCCAGTGGTTAAAGAAAAGGGCATGTAATCAGGAGACCCCGGTTCAAATCCCACCTCAGCCACTGACTCATTGTGTGACCCTGAGCAAGTCACTTAACCTCCTTGTGCTCCGTCTTTCGGGTGAGATGTAATTGTAAGTGACTCTGCAGCTGATGCATAGTTCACACACCCTAGTCTCTGTAAGTCGCCTTGGATAAAGGCGTCTGCTAAATAAACAAATAATAATGCAAAACAAATCTGCTCAATGGCTCTGGAAGTAATGGCAACACCTTGCTGGAATGCAGGGTAAGATACCTACAGGACCTTGCTGGTTTGAATCCTGGTTGCGCTGAGTTGCCGATCTTAGCTGGAGGTCCACATGAAGCACTACAATGGCCTTTACTCTCCCTTGGACTGGGTCGTATTACAGCGACACCTACTGTTTGTGCACCCAGGAGCCCAGGGCCCCAGGGGCCCAGGAGGAGATTTTCCTGAGTTGAGTAGCTTGGGAACATTTGCTGCTTAAAAGAGGAGATTGACTTGACAGCAGGAACAAAGAGTGCTCATTGATCTTAACTCATCTCGATCATTATATGGGTTGCAGTGATGAGGTGGCACGCAAATGATGCTTTTCAGAATTTGTCGTAAAGCTGACAAACTTTTGACCAAACAAATAAAATACAAAAAATACATCTGTTTTAAAAAGCATAGTCTCATGGGTGGAGAACTGTTCACTTAAACTGGAAAATTGGAAAGCTGTTGATTTTTTTTTTTTTTTTTTTTTTATCATTGCGACTGCTTCTTTTCATCAAACTGCAGTTGTGGTTAAATAATGTAAGGTCATTGAATATAAAATGTGTCACTTTGCATAATCTATAGTAAACGGGCTGTATTATTCAGTGCCTTGATGGAGCAGCTGGCTATGACTACATTTTGTGTCAATGCCTCTAACCTCAAGGGTCAGCCGGTGAATAGAAAATGCAAGTTTTAAATGAGCCTGGTTATTGGATGAGAAATCAGCACCATCTCAAGTGAAAATATGAATACAATAAAAGGTCTGTATTTAATGGGACACCTTCAACTGAGCTTAAAGAGCAAAAATGTCATTGAATCCAGAGGGATGAGCGTGTATAATATGTGCTTATGGTTCATCTAGATCTTAAGCACTGCTTAGATGCATAGCATCAATGATTTGACCTGCCTTTCAAGTCTTTGATTGGGCAGGAATATCAGACACAACAGGCATTACCACCAGATAATTGACCACCATGGCCCTTACGTGTTCCATGTCAAACCCAACAGCACTTAACATGACAAGGTCAATTAACTAGTGGTAATATCGTCTTCAAAGTGTATAATGGCTATTTTGACATTAATATAATCCTGAAAGAACAATAAATAATAAATACAAATAAATATACATAAATTCATCTGACTGAGTTTACAGTAATAATATAAAGTGTTCTGGTCTGTTCTCTGAATGGTGCCCAGCTGTTTTGGAATTCAGGCATCTCTTATGCCTTTGTCCAAATATAAAAAAGCCTACAGTTTAATAATATTTAAATCACATGTATGAAACATATTTTACAGCAAGAGTGTTTCTGAATGCTTTGCTTTGTATCTATCTAAAATAATTCTTGTAACAGAAAGCAGTAATACCTACTGGTTTGACACGCTTTTATCCCGTAATATCAGCAGAATAATCAATGCCATCCCACAGTGACTAAATAAGCTATTGTTATTGCATGTGTCACTTGCATTTATTAAGCACTAGAGCTAAGCTTTAACTGCACAGATAGAATTAAAACCTCTTTCATGATTTCAGTGAGGGAATCCAAATATCTGTTGATAGGGTTTTTACTTAATTTGGAGGACACTATCAAGTGACCTTCCTTTGTGTCTCACATAATCCAGCAGATTTAGCTTTTTATAAAAGGAGCCTTTTGGCTGTGGCAATATTTTTTTTTATACAGTATTCATTTTGTTCTTAATGAAGCCATTCTAAGTGAAATCTCATTTTGCCTTTACTGTTGTACCCATTACACATCTACAAACGTACCTATTTTAGTTTTTGAACAGCACTTTGATATACATAGTGTAAAGAATCAAATTCCAAGCCACTTTTTTAATTGTTCACTGAAGTTTGTCTTTGAAGAGAAGTTAACAATATGCAATTTTATGGAAAGTAAAAATTATAGTATACTATATCAATAACATTTTCTCAAGAGATAGAATGAGTACCTCTGGGGTGGCATCTCAAAGAAGTAGCCTTAGGTAAAAAGGAGTCAATTATAACTTATTGCACAAGCATCCAAACTCATTTAAATCTGGCAAAATCTTTTGGTAAGCACAATTTTGATTGTTTGCCCCCTTGGACAATACACATTACCAGTTGGCAGAACTGTCGCTGTAAGAATCTTCATTAACATAGGGGCCAAATATGTTACAGTAACGCAAATTGGTGGTAATAGCTCTTAATTAGCACTTATCATGAGGTTCCAACCCCACATAATTATAGAACCATCAATACGAACAGCATTCTATCTCATTCCATCCTATTCAAATGTGCTTTTAACCCAAGCAAAAACCTGAACTGGCTTGTTGTCCTGTTGCTAATTGAAATCCTATTGAGCAAGGCAAATTCCAGGTACAAAAATGCACAGTACATCAATCCTGTGTCACTTGGCAGCTGCATACCTATGCATTTTCAGAGAATCATTGACCCTAATTGAGGGGAACCTGACTGATCAGCACTTGGTTACTTAGGACTCAATGACTCAGTGGGCAGTTAAAGCTCCAACCTACCACTATCAAATGAAAGTCTTCCACCTTACATATTGATAGTCAGAATCTCACAGCTTGACTCTTTATACATAATCAAGATATTATATAGCAAAACAATTACAGAATGGCCTTATCACTAGGTTGGACAATGTAGCTAGCCTATTGGCTTGTCACAATACAGTATGTTGCATACATGGGCATGTTCATCCATGCAGCCGCTGCATTGAGGGTAAAGCCTGTTGCATGGATATATCACCCATGTATATCAGATTGATGCTGAATTGGTATAAATAACTCTCGCAGTTTATAGGTCTAGTGGATGACATGGCATGTTAGGTGACCACATACACTGGCATATGCTGCAGATTTAACTTTCTCTATTGTTTCAGATAACAACTAGTGGTGTGTTTTTTGGAAGCAACCGATTATTAAGAAGGGACATAGGACTGACACATTTTAACCCAAGGACTGAATGCATGTGCATGGTGTGAAAGCGATATGAAACAGAGAACTGTTGCCTAACTGTTATAAAGTACAATAAAATCAGTAGCAAATAAGATCAAATTCAAATAAGAGCAAAGTAAAGAATACAGTAAATAATTAAATTTAAGAGTGAGTTCGACTAAGAGCAGTTAACTTACAGTAAAAATATTTGCTTATACAACTCCAGTAAGAGCATGTAGTAATAAATGATAAATGGATGAGAATGATTTCAAGTAAGAGCAATTACAAAAAAACATGAATACAGATACCTAGAAGAGTCAACTACAAGATACAGGAAGTAGTTATCGTTAAGAGCAGTAGTAGAATATGGCAAGGTATGGAGCAGTTCAGTGCAAGTACAAGCTGATGCAAGTACTGGTACAATTGGGTGCCATATAGTCCAGCTGGTCGACAGGTTTATAGATGCTGTCTGAACAGATGTGAAGTACTTGCTCCAGACTGTACTATGTACATGGAGTTTTATTTTCAAAGTGCGCCGTTAAATAATATGCACTTACTATAGCTATAGATATACTGTACATAAGTCAAAGATACTCTCTGCACTGTCATAATTATTTCTGAGCAGAATATGGCTACAACATTGTTTATAGTCAGGCAAGTTGAAATTAGGAGGCTGTGTGATCCAGTCGTTAAAGAAACAGGCTTGTAACCAGGAGGTCCCCAGTTCAAATCCCAGCTCAGCCACTGGCTCATTGTGTGACGTCTTTCAGGTGAGACGTTGTTGTAGGTGACTCTGCAGCTGATGCATAGTTCACACACCCTAGTTTCGTATCTTGTAAAGTGCTTTGTGAAGGTGGTCCACTATGAAAGGCGCTAATTAGTGATGATTATTATTGAAATACCATTTTTGCACTCCACTCCCAAGCTGCAGCTCTGCAAAATCACTTGATTCAGTCGAGCTGTATATCATGTCACAAGACAGAACACGCTCTGAAGTGCATTAAAGTCTGCTGCATGTGCCACTCATAATAATAATAATACTAATAATAATAATAATAATAATAATAATAATAATAATAATAATAATAAACACGGCCATTACATTTGGAATTGGGAACAAATTAGACGCTTTACATCAGTGGCATGGACTTTTTTCAAGTGTGTAAGATTCCACAGGGTCCAGTGCAATTGATTGCAGTAATCTGTTTAATAAAATACTGATAACATTGTAATATTTTAAATCCAAACTTCATGACACTATAGGCTGCAAATCACATCCTTACATTGTTGGAATTTACCTATGACTTAACTTTCTTGATTCCAATGGGCCTTTTGCCCTTGTTATCGACACCAATACACTTGTAGTTATAAAATGGCAAGAATAGAGCGAGCAATCTCATTGGTGTACACATGTTCCAACCTGTGCAAATGTCACCGTACCAGCATAGCTGGGAACTTTCAGAATGACTCTGCCTGATTCACTTGACAACCACTTGACTTTGGGAGGGGTAGGGGTGCTATTTTATACCCACAATAGCACACTCCACGGTGTTCAAATATGTGTCCATAAATAAGGCTGCATCAGGAGCATGGTGTTATCATTGTTGTAGTAAATGTATATAATGCTAAGCCAATTAAAGTTGGTACAGAGATTGGTGGGAGGTGAATGTATTCACAGCAAAGGCATCCCAACAGCGCATCCCAACATTGGTGGTTGTACCCAAGATTCTGATTGTACCCAAGATTCTGTTTTTCACATAACACATTTAAACAAAATATTGGGAAACGATCCACAATCCTGACAGTAATAACATGCATTTGTATTTGAAAATAAACAATGTATAGAGGAGCTCAGGATCGGTGTATTATACACGCACTGCTGCAATTCTAAATATAGCTGCAGATCATTTCAGTCTGTGAACATGTGTAAAATGATGCAGCGGGTCATATTTTAATGATTTAAATGAATTTAGATCTGTCACCAATAAAATGAAGTGAATAGACCTAATTAACTATAAACTACCTGTTTCTGTCATTTGTAGATTAAAATATGAGAGAGAGAGATAAAAGAAAATATGCTGAAATTATAAGTAATATTTTATTATCTGTGCGTCCTACCTACAGCAATGTGAGTAATTTTGGGGTTATTTTTGCCTGACCTTCGTGAATAGCTCATGATTGTATGGCAGCTCATTATCTGTGTTTAACATGCTGCTTTGCATACAGAAACATCATTAATTCAATGCAAATGAGGCGGCAGCGCTATTCTGCAACTTTCATTTTACATCTGCTAAATCCTTGTTTTCTACATTGAAACGGGAACAGTAAATAGGTCGGGGACTGCACACGGTAATCATGTTTTGCGTATGGTAAACACTTTGTAAATGAGGCCCTTTATACAGTAGAAATACTAAAAATACGGGAGAAAGTAGAAATGCCATAGTGTTTGCCACTTGACCATTTTGTCGGGGACTCCAACATTACTATACTGTGGCTATAAATGTCAGGTAGTAATGCAGTGCACACCATAATACCAGTAATTCAGTAGGGAAAAAAACTAACAGCTGGTTTAACAGAGACCTATTAGCACTTATCTTTCACTGCCTTTTCTTAGGAAAGTTTCTATAATTGCTGTGTATTTACATAGTACTTAGTAAATACTTACACATAATTACAATGTTATTATGCTTAGTTACAATGTACTTAATGTGTAGA
The DNA here is from genome assembly GCA_030684275.1 of Acipenser oxyrinchus oxyrinchus. Lineage (NCBI taxonomy): Eukaryota > Metazoa > Chordata > Actinopteri > Acipenseriformes > Acipenseridae > Acipenser > Acipenser oxyrinchus. Next base: position 78,998,667 of record CM060252.1, on the reverse strand, counting down.
TCTTTTTGCACATTATATGTAAGTACACAATTGTATCAGAAAAAAGGGTTAGAGTTAAGGTTAGGGCTATATCGTATCATTGAAGGTGTTCCTGAAAAGTTTTGGTAATCAAGATCTGTGAAACCAGATGGATGTAAGGCAATCCAAGAAAAGTGTCAGTGAAGGTCTGTTTGTCAGTGAAGGCAAAACCAAAACATTTGTCTATTTCTAACCTTTATTAGTTTTACTTCAGACTTATCATTCATTAATTAGAGAATAACTATTGTAGTAAGAGGGTTTTGTTTTTCTGACAGTATTGTCATGGTTCCATTTGTTTTTTAAGGTGTCTGAGTGTTTCGTTTTCATTTCATACCCTCCAGCTTTCATAATACATGCTATTGTAAATCCAAATGACTTCCTGTCTTCTCTGATTTTTCAAGGGCCACGAAACCTTTTATGTAAATCCCTAACAATCCTTCTCTGTATTGTTAATGTTTTTCTTTTTTGTTTTCCACAGCATGCCGTTAATTACATCTCTTGCCTCTGAAAATGAGCCAAACCCTAACATACAGAACATTCAGTGCCATTGATACAAAAAAAATAGGATAATTCCTGTATTATCATGCCAGGCTATTATTAAGCTTCAATTTTTAATTGCTTGGCTTCTCTTTTCCACCATGTGACCATAGTTAAGTAATTAATCTGAAGTACTGTAGGAGCGCTGTAAGTAACAGGGTTGACTACATGGCCATGGCTATTATGCTGTGGGAGATTATATGTATTTAAGCATCTGTTTTTAGTATACTATCTCTGCTAATGGTGTTATTTATACAATGTTTAAAACCTGACTTCATTTGGCACCATACTATTGAAAATGTTGTTTTATAATGCATCTACAAGTTCTTTCCATCTACAGCTAGAAACAATGTCAATAGTACCCATTAGACGTGTTTATAATAAAATATAAACATAATACATAGCTGTCATTAAGTTAATCGTTAAAGGGATACTTTAGATTAAATTATTGCATTGGAACCTATAAATGAAGCATGTGTATTGGAGCTTGTTCAACAATGATATTTCCCCGCAGAGCCTAGCGGAGTCTCTTCAGAAGGATTTTTTGATAGTGTATTTAGTAAACATGGCAAATAATGATGTAAGCAGAAACAACACTAAAGCTTAATACAACACACATAATAGGATTTGAAAAAGGTAAGGGTAGGTAAGGAAAACCAACATGAGACATAAACTGTATTTTGTGATAATGTATCCTGATGCATATATAAAGGGTAAACAAAACATTATTTATCTGACTACAGAATTCCAGACCATGTCAAATGTATCCTCATGCAATATATCCCCTTATTTCCCTTTAGCCTCTATTTTTAGCAACAATGCCTTCCTGATTTTCATTTCTAACGGGGCCATTGCTGTGAAATCCAAGGTCCAAGAATTTCCTGGCTGGACAACTATGCTATGCACACTGATACAGTCTCACTTCCAGTCTCATGCAGGTATTGATTAAAATGTGTTCTGTATTCTGGTGCTGCATTTGGATTTCTGACATTGTTAATCTGTCTCTGTGATTTACATGATAATTAGTTACCCAGTGCTTGGGGAATGCATATTGTATTTTTATCAAATTAATGAATATACTGTACATATAGCCTTACATGTGTAACTGCATTTCTTACTCTTTCAAAGTATTTTCTTTCCGAATGCAACACCAAACCCTCATACAACACCAAACCCCCACACAACACCAAACCCCCAAACAACACCAAATCCCCAAACAACACCAACCCCCATGCAACACCAACCCCCCGCAACACCAAACCCCCGCCAACACCAAACCACCAAACAACACCAACCCCCATGCAACACCAACCCCCATGCAACACCAAACCACCAAACAACACCAAATCCCCATACAACACCAACCCCCCACGCAACACATAACCACCAAACAACACCAAATCCCCATACAACACCAACCCCCCACGCAACACCAAACCCCATGCAACACCAAACCACCAAACAACACCAAATCCCCATACAACACCAACCCCCCACGCAACACATAACCACCAAACAACACCAAATCCCCATACAACACCAACCCCCCACGCAACACCAAACCCCATGCAACACCAAACCACCAAACAACACCAAATCCCCATACAACACCAACCCCCCACGCAACACATAACCACCAAACAACACCAAATCCCCATACAACACCAACCCCCCACGCAACACCAAACCCCCAAACAAAACCCCCATACAACACCAAACCCCCACGCAACACCAACCAACACACAACACCAACCCCCCATGCAACACCAAACAACACCAAACCCCCAGGTAACACCAAACCCTCATACAACACCAAACCTCCACGGAACACCAAACCCCCACGCAACACCAAACCCCCAGGCAACACCAAACCTCCACGGAACACCAAACCCCCACGCAACACCAAACTCCCACGCAACACCAAACCCCCACGCAGCACCAAACCCTCATACAACACCAAACCTCCATGGAACACCAAACCCCCACGCAGCACCAAACCCCCAGGCAACACCAAACCTCCACGGAACACCAAACCCCCACGCAACACCAAACTCCCACGCAACACCAAACCCCCACGCAGCACCAAACCCTCATACAACACCAAACCTCCATGGAACACCAAACCCCCACGCAGCACCAAACCCTCATACAACACCAAACCTCCATGGAACACCAAACCCCTAGGCAACACCAAACCCTCATACAACTCCAAACCCCCATGCAACACCAAACCACGAAACACCACCAAATCCCCATACAACACCAAAACCCCACGCAACACCAAACCCCCAAACAAAACCCCCATACAACATCAAACCCCCACGCAGCACCAAACCCCACGCAACACCAAACCCTCATAAAACACCAAACAACACCAAACCCTCATACAACACCAAACCCCCAGGCAACACCAACCACCCACGCAGCACCAAACCCTCATACAACACCAAACCCTCGCACAACACCAAACCCCCATGCAACACCAAACCCCCAAACAACAAAAAAAACATGCAACACCAAACCCCCATACAACACCAACCCCCCACACAACACCAAACCACCATACAAAACCAAACCCCCACACAACACCAAACCACCACACAACACCAAACAAAACAAAACCCCCATACAACAACAAACCCCCAAACACCAAACCACCATACAACACCAACCTCCCATACAACACGAAACCACCATACAAAACCAAACCCCCACACAACAGCAAACCACCATACAACACGAAACCACCATACAAAACCAACCCCCACACAACACCATACAACATTTCATTCCAATGACTGAAAAAAGAAAAGCATTGAAGTATCCTAAAATCAATAACAAATTAAAAAAAAATCTCTTTGATTACTACATTCCTACCTATTGATCAAATATTTATGGAATGTGTGTATCTCTCTCTCTCTCTAGAGAGAGATACACACATTCCATAAATATTTGATCAATAGGTATATATATATATACATATATATATATATATATATATATATATATATATATATATATATATATATATATATATATATATATACTGTATATATTGTGAACGGGCTGCACTCTCTGCGGTTCGTTGCCCCTTTAAAAGTAGACCCAGGACACAGGAACTGGAACCTAAACTATAAAACAGGACAGCTAAGCTGTTAATCAAAACAAAAAAAACACAAACACACAGTTTTTCACAAATCAGTTTTACACTACCTTTCTATTCACTACGGCTCTACACACACACAATGCACAGTCGGGCTTATCCACACAGCAGCTTTGAGCAGACTGATTCCTTTCGTTATATACCCTGCAGCTGGCTCTAATTTACAATGGTAGCCAGGTGCAGGTGATAATTAACTAGTAAAACAATTAACAAACAATTAAACAAATACGTTTCTGGCAGGGAGGATTTTAACACCCACCCTGTCTTACAAATATATATATATATATATATATATATATATATATATATATATATATATATATATATATATATATATATATATATATATATATATATATATATATATATATATATATATATATATATATATATATATATATATATATATATATATATATATATATACAGTATGAACCAACGATTGTAAATCCCGGCATGTGATTGGTTAAAACCTCATCATAGGTGGAATAGATTGAACTATTACCCTGACATCCTTACATTATCGGTCAATAGTCTCAGCCTGTCATGTTCCTTTCTCCCCCCCTGCACTCTGCAAGAGAAAATGGCTGAACACCCATTCTATGAGTTAACAGAAAATGAATTACAAAACATACTACAAAAGAAAGATTCTCCGAAAACTAAAATGGTGATTAAAATGTCACTGTTTTCTGACTTTCAAATTCAAACAAATTCAACTCGACAAAAACAAATATGGGCGGGATATAAAGTGGATTATGCAGCAGTCAGCAAACCAGATGCAGACAGAGAAAAACTTTCCTAACTGTACAGTATGAACTTCAAAAACATTGAAGCGTACTTATTTGTAAACAGTCCTTTCAGCAATGTATTTTTGATATTATATCTTTTTTGTGTTCCCTGAAAAGACAGACAGGGGTTGGAATGGAATGAAATAATCAGATATGGGTCTCACTTGTTTAACTGTCACTGAAGTAATAAACAAAATAATAAGAGAGGTAAGGTTGGATATAGTGCTGAAAAGAGCGGTGTTTGGATATTTTTTTTTAAATCTGAAGACAACAATAGGATAGCGAGTTGTGTGCAGCAGAACAGACTTGATGCTACATTAAATCCATAGATGAACTGTGAGTAGAATATTATTCTGATGCTTTTTTTAAAAAGCTGTCTTGTTGGATAATTTAAGACTGTGGATCAACACCCCTCCGCATCCAAACAGCAGAACAAGTCCTCTTATTTTGCGCAAACTGCTGGGTTGTTACATTATTATTATTATTATTACGACTATTGTTGTAGTTGACATTGCATAGGCTACATTTCTTTTATTCTGTACAGTATAGGTCGAACTTATAATACTCAATATTTAACAGTAAGTGGCTATAAAAGTTAATGTCACATTATATATATTTTTTATACTAGTACAAATGCAAAGTGTTATTTGTGTGTGACTATGTTGTAAAACAAATGTATAAATTGCTATCAAGCACACAATATAATACTACGTTATTCTTTGTATTCATTTTCTGAAGTAAATGGAACAAGTAAACAATACCTGTTCATTTTTGTAATAAATACATCAAGTAAACAATATATGTTAATTTGTTTAAGATATATAATTATAAAACAGTTTAAATATAGGCCCTATGCCTTGTTCTAGTAGTTTACAATAGCGGTTATCGGAAACGGCTAAGAAAACCTTTATCGGTGCACCCCTAATATATATATATATATATATATATATATATATATATATATATATATATATATATATATATAAAAACAAAATCATTTCAATTTAGAATCTTCAACTCGATTTTTTTCTGTTAATTTCTCTTTATATATAATATATAACAAGTACACTTTCTGTTGTGTGTGAGTGCCTAGATATGTACATAAGTAGAATTAAACTTGGATGGTTGTGTGGCCAAAAAATGGGATCATCCAAGAAGCTGCTTGATGAGATTCTGGGATCAATAAGCTACTAGCAACCAAATGAGCAAGATGGGCCAAATGGCCTCCTCTCGTTTGTAAACGTTCTTATGTTCTTATATGTTTTATTATTATTTGCTTTTGTGATTTTCTTCTTCTTCTTCTTCTTCTTCTTCTTCTTCTTCTTCTTCTTCTTCTTCTTCTTCATATTACTACTATGACTATGCCTACTACTACTACTACTACTACTACTACTACTACTACTACTACTACTACTACTAATAATAATAATAATAATAATAATAATAATAATAATAATAATAATAATAATAATAATACATTTTGCTTCATTTTTAGCAGTTTTTTCTACACAGTTTTAAAAAAAAAAGTTGCCTCACTACAGAAACCCACTTACTGATCAGGAAGACTGAAGATCAATGAAGAGTTGAAGTTCCCACTGTCAAGCCAAACTCCTCTTTTCAACCAGGGCAGAAGATTTTACAAAGCCACTAATCCCTGGCATCAAGGGCCCAGCCTTGGATAACTCTGCACCTTGCCACCAATGGTATTTGAGCCATGTTCGCATAGCTCACTCATTACTTCGGTCATTTAATGAAGTGTTCATCCTGCATTACATGGCAACATTTGTTCTCTCTTGCTTTCCATGCTCTTTAAGCCTGTTATCTGCTATCAGCTGCTGTGTATTTGCTACTGTTTCATGTATTATGCATTTTTCACTGTATTGTATTATGCATTGTGTTTTACTGTATATAATGTATTATGCATTTCTCTGTATTTAAAGTATTATGGATTTTCTTGTTACTGCATCTTGTAAAGCGCTTTGTGATGGTGGTCCACTATGAAAGGCGCTATATAAAATGAAGCTTGATTGATTGATTGAACCATCCTTTTTGCTGAAACAGAGAATACGTCAAGTGGTTGAGAGAGTGCACATTTGCTGTGATGTTCACAAAAGCAAACTGGAGAGGTTGAAAGTAATATTCCGCACAAGCAGACACTACTTCTTTTATAAAAAGTGTTAATATTTTACATATCATATTTTTAAGGTTAAAAGCCAGACATTAAAGCGGTGAAATGTGAAACCCCAATAAAGAATTAGTATCAAGCTCTTGTTTATGCATAAAATGCCTTTTTACTTGTAACTAACACCCACATAAGACTCCTTCATAGCAGAGGCAATAGTTTTATAGCTCTGCTTAGAATGGGCTCATTATTGAATTGTATTTTGTCACACTTGTACTTGCTTGAACTAGTCATTGTATTTATCTTGCTCCTATTGTATTATTACTTGTACTGTAACACTTGAAATGTATTTGCTTATGATTGTAAGTCGCCCTGGATAAGGGCGTCTGCTAATAAATAAATAATAATAATAATAAAGTTACCAAGAGAAATTAAATATCAACCCAAATCCCTAAATAAAGATGCATGTCGCGTTTCTGCTTGGTTTAGATACCTGGTTTAAAATGACCATTTTCAGTGCCTTATGAAAGCATCCAAGCTCTTGTTTATGCATAAAATGCCTTTTTTTTTTTTTACTTGTAACTAACACCCACATAAGACTCCTTCATAGCAGAGGCAATAGTTTTATAGCTCTGCTTAGAATGGGCTCATCCTAGATATTCCACTGACTCAGCGAAGTGCCACACTGCATATAATATTGAATGAGTGCTCAAATTAAAAATAAATAAAATGATGTTGGTCCCTTGGTTAGATTTGTGATTGTTGCTTGTGCAATTAGCCTTACATGAGTACCAATATGAGCATTGAGGGATGTACTGGCTGAGGACAGTTCTTATCACTGGAGCCCTTCCTGGTTTGGTTTAATGTGGAAATGACTTTTGCATGCCTCAGTGACTCGTGCATTAGTACTAAAGACTGTGCAACAACAACAAAAATCATAACAAAGACTGCCCCCCTCTGTGCTATACACATGTTGACCAATTCAAGGATAACGCCATTCAGGAGTGGACGATTATAAGAATGATTTTGTGATGATGTATGTGCCGAGCTGAAGAGATGGGACCATTTATCATCAAGTCTAATTCTGAATTCTGAAAGAAAAAATCATAAAATGCAAATAAGATAATGACTTCATGCAAATAAGATAATGACTTCATGATATATATATATATATATATATATATATATATATATATATATATATATATATATATATATATATATATATATATATATATTAGGGATGGGACAAATACAGCGGATCCGAATAATTTTCCTTTAAGGTCCGACAAATTTCAATTGAAAGCTGGTTAAATTTTTAAATCACACAATTAGGTTGTGCTGTGTGTATAATCTCCAAAGTGCTTTCAATTAAAAACAAATTGTCGCCTTTTAATCTGTAAACAGATGAGTTTCGCATGGCGGATGAAAATCCATATTATAAACACATAAGCATAACAATAGTGTGTAACAGGTAGGGTTTTAAAAAAATCCCTCTTGTTATAATTCTTTGATCTATTGATGTTGAAGTTTAAAAGTTTTAAATTGAAATGAGGCAAAAAATAGATGATGATAACTGGCCAGTTAAATTCCCTTTGAATCGAAAGCATTCTGCAGAACCTAAAAACATCATTTAAGAGCGTGACCATGTTCAATTAAATGTCAGTTCCGTTGTTTTTTTTTAAACCCTACATCAGTGGTACTCAATAGGCTGCCCGCGGGCCAAATACGGCCCACCAGCTCAGCTTAAAAATTAACAAAAAATAAATAATTGCTATAATAATAAATTATTGACGTCTCGTCTAGCAGTAAGAGCAAGCATGTGCAATTTACAAGTAGTATAATGCGCTGCCTATCAATTTGCTCTATCGCTTGCCTATTGGATCTTATGCTCTCGCGATTGCATCAGACAGTACGTTCAGCTAGGACACCGTCCATTTTTTTCATTATTAGTGTGATGGAAATGGAGCCAAAAATGAGTGCAAGCGGGAGTAAACGTCGCAAAGTGGACAGCGAAAACCGTGCATTTAATCCAAACTGGACGGCAGATTTTCTGTTTATTATGCCATCTCATTTAAATGCAAAACCTTTGTGTTTAATATGCCAAACCACTGTAGCAGTCTGCAAGGTCGCCAACCTGAAACGGCAGTGTCTTAAGACGTGACAAAATTGAAAGTCTGAAGTCTTCATATCACACGTCAAATTTGATTCTCACAACATCAGCGACTGTACAGGAAAAAGCAACAGCTGCTTCTCTTCGGGTAATGTGGGCACTAGCTAAAAAGAAAAAGCCTTTTCTAGACTCTGAGCTTGTGAAGGAGTGCACGTTGGAATTGCTGGACAAGCTAACAAAGACGACATTCTGAACCGCGTGAAGCAAGTTCCACTGTCTGATTCCACAGCAGCACGAAGAGTGGAGATTATTGGCGAGGATTGTCTGTCAGCACTGCTTTCCGAATTGAAAAATACCAAATACATGTCTCTTGCAGTTGACGAATCATGCGATTTTACTGACACTGCCCAGCTGTCGTTGTTTGGTAGATTTTATGATGGTGAAATCTTCAAGGAAGAATTTCTGTGCTTAATACCATTAGAAACCTACACTACAGGAGAGATATTTTTGAAAAGGTAAAGGCTTTTTAATCAGCATGGATTAGATCTACAGAAAGTAAACCTGCTTGTTACAGATGGAGCCCCCTCCATGACAGGGAAAGCGAAAGGCTTTGCTTCCCGTTTGACAGCGATACACCCTTCATTAAACACTCTTCACTGCATCATTCACCAAACTGTCCTGTGCGGTAAGTTGTCTGGTGAATTGAAAAAAAACAATGGATTTTGTGATGAGATTAGTGAACTACATACGCTCAACTTCTAGCTTGCAACATCGTCTTTTTCAAGCACTTTTGCAGGACGTTTCAGCCGAATACAATGATCTGTTGCTGCATAGTGACGTTCGCTGGTTAAGTCGGGGGCGTGTGTTAGAGAGGTTTTCAGAAAGAAATAATAGAATTTCTTTCAATTCAGAAGACCAGCAAGGCTGGTGAATTACTGGAATTTATGAATGATGTTCCTACAATGTCCCGGGTAGCTTTTCTGTGTGATATTACTGGTCACTTGAATTCCCTCAACCTGCAGCTGCAAGGCCGTGCAAGCAGTGTCGGGGATCTGTTTGAGAAGGTGTGCGCGTTTCAGAGGAACCTTGAAATCTTCAACACTGACTTAACAGGAAAAATGTTGCACTTTCCCACATTGCACGTTGTTGCTACAGATGACACCTCGATGAAAGTGATGCAAGAATTCATGAACAATCTCATCAAAAACTTTCAAATGCGATTTGAGGATGTGCTTTTATTTGTTCGAGATCCGTTTGTTGTCTCTGCTGACGGACCTTGCCCTTCTGAAGCGAAGAACATTCTTCATTCAATTGATGAAGGTGCCTTTCAATTAGAAATTGTAAGGCTCCAGAGTTCAGACGTCTTGAAAGCAAAATTCAGAGAAGTGGGACCTTGTGATTTCTGGACTCAATATGCTCACCAATTTCAGAATAGCCAGAACTTAGCCGTCTTTCTTTTAATGATGTTTGGATCGACGTACCTGTGTGAATCAGGGTTTTCCTCTGTGAACATTATAAAAAACCAACACCGCAGTCGCCTCACAAATGAACATCTCCATCAGTGCATGCGCCTTGCCCCAACCTCCCACAAACCAGTCTTCACAAAGCTTGCCAGAGAACGACGATGCCACCTCTCCCATTAGATCGACACAAACACAGGTAAGAATGTAATTTTATTTACAATATATTAAACTTAGTTAAATTATAGACACTAATACTGTACTTAGTTTGCAACTAATATATATCTTTGCAGTTTAAGTTATTATACGTGTTGTGAGTTTCTATTTTTTTGTCAACCTTTTGTGCACAGCCCGTCCCTCGTCATAAAATTCCTAAATTGGCCCGCGGGTGGATCTAATTGAGTATCACTGCCCTACATGAAGTTGTTACACACTATTGTTATGCTTATGTGTTTATAATGTGGATAAGCAAAACAATAGTGTGTAATGGATAGGGTTCAAAAAAACAAAAAAACAACAACATTTAATTTGAACATGGTGACGCTCTTAAATTATGCCATTAGGTTCTGCAGCGTGCTTTCTTCACAAAGACACAAATGTCTACTTACTAATGCTTTTCTTCAGAAAATGATAGATTATTTTCTGTTACACAAAAAACAAACAAACAACAGTTATATCTGATGCCGTATGCTGAGAAGATTTGCCTTACAATTTAAATCCAAACAAATTCAAATAATTAAATTGCACATCATAACTTTTAAAGTATTTTTTAAAACGCTTACAGTATACATATTAAATGGTGAAGAAAGGTAAAAATGCATTCACCAATTAGCAGCTATACTAATATCTGTTTCATCCAATGAAAGCACGGAAAGTTTTTTTCTCTTTTGATTGGGTGATTCAGACGATGTTGTCCAACCCCTCGCTCTCCCCGAAAAAAAAAAAAAAAAACTTGAGGAGAACTGATGCCTGACTCGAGGAGGGGTGACGACTGACTCTGGGAGGGATGACGACTGACTCGAGGAGGGTTGAGGACTGACTCGAGGAGGGGTGACGACTGACTCTGGGAGGGATGACGACTGACTCTGGGAGGGATGACAACTGACTCTGGGAGGGATGACGACTGACTCGAGGAGGGTTGAGGACTGACTCGAGGAGGGGTGAGGATTGACTCAATTGACAACTGAGGATGTCCTAAAATGGACACCGTATGAGAGACGTCATGAATAATGAACGTGCTGTCATAAGTTGATGATGCATTACACGATTTTACCATATTTAGCCAGAGCTACGGATTATGTGGCGTTTTTAAATGCCATCTATAATACAGTGCCTTTCATAAGTATTCACCCCCCTTGGACTTTTCCACATTTTGTAGTGTTACAACCTGGAATTAAAATGGATTTAATTGGGATTTTTACCATTTGATTTACACAACATACTTAACACTTTGAAGGTGCAAAATATTTTTTATTGTGACACAAAAAAAATACATTTGTTGGTTGCATAAGTATTCACCCCCCTGAGTCAATACTTGGTAGAAGCACCTTTGGCAGCAATTACAGCTGTGAGTCTTTTTGGGTAAGTCTCTACCAGCTTTGTACATCTGGATCCTGCAATTTTTGCCCATTCTTCTTGGCAAAATTGCTCAAGCTCTGTCAAGTTGGATGGAGACCGTTGGTGAACAGCAATTTTCATCACAGTTTTGCCACAGATTCTCAATCGGATTGAGGTCTGGGCTTTGACTGGGCCATTCTAAGACATTCAGGTTCTTGTTTTTAAACCATTCCAGTGTAGCTTTGGCTGAGTGTTTAGGATCATTGTCCTGCTGGAAGGTGAACCTTCGCCCCAGTCCCAGGTCTCTTGTAGACTGAAACAGGTTTTCCTCTAGAATTTCCCTGTATTTGGCTCCATCCATCTTGCTGTCAATCCTGACCAGTTTCCCAGTCCCTGCCGATGAAAATCATCCCCATAACATGATGCTGCCACCGTGGGGATGGTGTTCTCAGGGTGATGAGCAGTGTTGGCTTTGCGCCACACATAGCGTTTTGCGCAAAGGCCAAAGAGTTAAATTTTGGTCTCATCAGACCAGAGAACCTTTTTCCACATGTTTGCTGTGTCTCCCACATGCCTTTTGGCAAAATCCAAACGGGACTTGATATGGGTTTTTTGCAGCAATGGCTTTCTTCTTGCCACCCTTCCATAAAGCCCAGCTTTGTGGAGCGTCCGGGTTATACTTGTCCCATGGACGGTTTCTCCCATCTCAGCTGTGGATCTCTCCAGCTCCTTCAGAGTTACCATTGGCCTCTTGGTTGCTTCTCTGACTAATGCCCTCCTTACCTGGTCACTGAGTTTTGGTGGACCGCCTTCTCTAGGCAGAGTCGCGGTTGTACCATATTCTTTCCATTTTTTAATAATGGATTTAACGGTGCTCCGGGGGATGTTTGGTGCTTCTCCAGAACTTTATCCTGGACTTGTTTTGATAGCTCCTTGGTCTTCATGATGCTGTTTGTTTAGATATAAGAACATAAGAAAGTTTACAAACGAGAGGAGGCCATTCAGCCCATCTTGCTCGTTTGGTTGTTAGTAGCTTATTGATCCCAGAATCTCATCAAGCAGCTTCTTGAAGGATCCCAGGGTGTCAGCTTCAACAACATTACTGGGGAGTTGGTTCCAGACCCTCACAATTCTCTGTGTAAAAAAGTGCCTCCTATTTTCTTTTCTGAATACCCCTTTATCTAATCTCCATTTGTGACCCCTGGTCCTTGTTTCTTTTTTCAGGTCAAAGAAGTCCCCTGGGTTGACATTGTCTATACCTTTTAGGATTTTGAAACTCTGGGGCCTTCCAGAAACAGGTGTATTTATTCTGAGATCATGTGACACTTTAATTGCACACAGGTGGACTCCATTCAACTAATGTGACTTCTGAAGGTAACTGGTTGCACCAGAGCTTATTTAGGGGTGTCACAGCAAAGGGGGTTAATACTTATGCAATCAAGACACTTCAATTTTTTATTTGTAAATAATTTTGAAAAATATGTAGAACTCAGCTCCAGAAGACAGAAGACAAAAAAGATAAGCCTGGATATTTTTTTTCCTCATGCTTACTGGTTTCAAACTATTTGCATGCAGTATGAACTGCTGAAGAAAAATCCCTGGACTTTTAAAAATGCTGTGGTTGCCCATACAATAGGCCTGTCACATTATCAGGGTCTCCCATTCCCCGACATAGGTTGAGTTTCAATACATTGATCAACGTGCAGAATACTAAAGCCTTTTCTATTATTCCTCTGCAGTTAACTGCGGCACTATTTGAGGAATGGTCTTGCCGGATAGAGCATATTGGATTCTATACCATGATGTATTGTGACTGTAATGACTATAATTTAAAAACAAAAACATTAAAAGAAAGAATCTGAAGTGTTTTTTTCTGAAGATCTGCAATTGTGTTACTGTTGCACAACAAAATACCCTCCCTAACAAGATTCATTAATAAAACCATATTGCATTGATTTGTTTGTGCTCTTAGCTCACTCATTTAATAGCTTACTTTTTTCTTGTGTTTCTGTGGCAACAGTGATAATGCTACAGTAAACACAAATGAGATTGTTTTCATTTTTTTCAGTCAGAGTAAACTGTAAGCAATGCCCAAGTAAATGATATTGCACACTAATAATCATTTATGGTGTATAAAGGCTGGAGAAGGCACTGAAACTGTGAATCGTGTAGAAAAAAACCCAACAAAAAACACTTTGTTTCCTTAGCTGGGAAATCAATGTCTTCCTATTCCTATCCCATTAATAATAGTGCAGTACACTGAGCACCTCTCTTTACTATCTGGTAAGACTCTTACATTCATGCTTTATTGATAATTGATCCTGCTCCTAGTAATTTTAAATTAGCTATATTTAAGTAACATTGTAAAGTTGATGTTTCAATTAGGTGAGGTAATGTGTGATTAGTATCAGGGAGTGTGGTTAATTTGAATAGAGGTTGATTTGCAATTTGATTGGTCTCCACACAGCTTTCTGTAGTGGTGTGATCCCATTGAAGTGTGTGAAGTATTGTATTGCTGTAATACTTTTTGTAGCACTGTTACCAGTTCCCTTGCAAAGTGAGGCTGGAGCCTATTTAAGCTGAGTGAATCTACTAGTGGTCAGTCTACAGGTAACCAGTGTCTGAGGCAGATAGGTAAGTGTTTCTGCTTCAAGTAATTTTAAATTAACTACATTAAGTAACATTGTAAGGTGGTATTTCAATTGGGTGAGGTAGTGTGTGATTAGTACCAGGTGAGTGTGGTTAAATTGAATAGAGGTTGATTTGCTATTTGATTGGTTTCCACACAGTTTAGCTTTTATCCACCTAGTTGTTATATTAGTCAGGCAGGCTATTTTGTGCGCCAGCACGAAGTGCCAGCCAACTGAAGAGCCTCACAACAAAAGAGACAGGAGTCTAGCTGTGGGAGTCCAGCGTGGAGGCCTGCCCGAGACGCTGTTGGAATAGATCGAACCTAGCAGCACTCTGGAAGACGCCATCTATTAGTAAGGTCTGTACCCTCCCCCCACCTGCTCCCACTCCCACTGTGCCTATTTGTCTTGTCTGTCCTGCTATGACTGTCTCTCACATCCCTGTTCTGTCCTCTCACTCTCGTCCTCTGCCTTCTTTCCACCGCTGCTCCTCCAACCCCTCTAACCTCATCCCTATGCCTCTCCCTCTCACACTCTCTCTGGTGCACTCTGGAATTGTCACAAAGCTGATTTCATCTCTGCCTTTGCCTCCCACCTCTCTCTCGATTTCCTTGCTCTCACTGAAACCTGGCTCTCCCGATAACACTGTAACTCCTGCCGCCCTGTCCTCTCTCTACGTCCTGTCCCATACCCCACGTCTCACTGGGCGGGGAGGAGGGACTGGTCTTCTCCTCTCTCCCTCCTTACTCTTTTCTGTCCCCTCTGACCTCTCCTCACACTCTCTGTTTACACCTTTGGATTTCATGCTGTCCAACTAACCTCTCCCTGTCAACTCCTGCTAATTGTACCGTACCGTACCCCTGGACCTCTCGCTCACTTTCTCGATGAACTCGACTATCTACTCTCCTCCCTCCCTTCTCTGTCTACCCCAACTGTCCTGTTAGATGATTTCAATATCCATCTCTCCAACCCCAGCCACTCTGCCGGATTCCTCCCTCTCCTTAACTCCTTCGACTTCAGTCTCTCTCCATCCCCCCCTACCCACAGCTGGCCATCAACTGGACCTCACCTTCTCCAGGGTCTGCTGCCGCTCCACCCTCTCTGTCACCCACCTGGACCTCTCTGATCACTATTTCATCTCTTTTTCTCTGTCTCTCCCCTCTATCCCTGCTCCTCCTACCCCCACTGTCACCTCTCGCCATAACCTCCGCTCTCTCTCCCCCTCTGTCCTTGCCTCCACCGCTCTCTCTCACCTCCCTATCGACTTCTTCTCCCAACTCTCTGTAGACTCTGCTACCTACACCCTCTTCTCTTCCCCACTTCCTCCCTTGACTCCCTCTGTCCCCTCACCTACCGACCTGCTCGCCCCTCTCCTCCCCAACCCTGGCTCTCCTCTGTGCTCCGCTCAGCAAGAACCACACTGCGATCTGCTGAAAAGAAATGGAAGAGAGCCAAACTCCCTGCTGCCCTAGACCTCTACCGCTCTCTCCTCTCCTCCTTCTCCTCTACTCTCTCCTCTGCTAAATGTTCTTATTTCCAATCTATAATCCAAACCTCCACTAACAACCCATGTAAACTATTCTCTACCTCCTCATCCCTCCTCTATCTCCTCTGATGACTTTGCCTCTTTCTTTTCTTCTAAAATCTCAGATATCTGCAAACTCTTTAACACCTCTCCCTCCCCCCCCAACCCCTACACCCACAGCATCCCCTACGAACTCACCCTCCTTCTCCACCTTCTCTCCCCTCTCAGACTCTGACCTCTCCTCCCTGCTCCAGGGTCACAAACCCACCACGTGTGCCCTGGACCCCCTCCCCACTCACCTCTTTCAAGCTGCTGCTCCTGCTCTACTTCCCTTTATCTACTCCCTTCTCAACACCTCTCTCCTTTCTGGTCTCTTTCCCTCTGCCTTCAAACAAGCCTCTATCACTCCCCTCCTCAGAAAACCTACCCTCGACCCCACCTCCCACCAGAGCTACCGTCCTGTCTCCCTCCTACCCTTCCTATCCAAAACCCTTGAGAGGGCTGTACACTGCCAGCTCTCTGCTTTCCTGTCCAACCATTCTCTGCTCGACCCTCTCCAATCTGGCTTCCGCTCTGCTCACCACTGAAACCGCCCTCCTGTCTGTCACGAACTCACTAAACTCTGCCCGAGCTGCCTCTCTCTCCTCTGTCCTAATTCCCCTCGACCTCTCTGCTGCCTTTGACACTGTCGATCACGCTATTCTACTATCCTCTCTCACTGACCTGGGAATCTCTGGCACTGCTCTGGCCTGGTTCTCCTCCTACCTTTCCAACCACACTTACCAGGTAACATGGCATGGAGCAACCTTCAAACCTCGCCCTCTCTCAACAGGAGTCCCCCAAGGGTCAGTCTTGGGTTCTCTCCTGTTCTCTCTCTACACCCACTCCCTGGACCCCCTCATCGCATCCTATGGTTTCTCATACCATTTCTATGCTGATGATGTTCAGATTTTCCTTTCCTTCCCCACCTCTGACTCCACCATCCCCTACCGTATCTCTACCTCCTGGATGCAGAAGGGTAATCTGTCACAAGTGTTATTTAATCTGTAGTATTTTGTATTTAATTATATCCTGATGTAACTATCACTGACACTGTTATCTGCTCTGTTATTGAATCGTATTTTGTCATAAACTTGTACTTGCTAGAACCAAAGTCATTGTATTTTATCTTGCTCTTAATTGTATTAATACAATTAATATGTACTGTGATTCTTGAAATGTATTTTTTTTATGACCGTAAGTCGCCCTGGATAAGGGCATCTGCTAAGAAATAAATAATAATAATAATAATAATAATAATAATAATAATAATAATAATAATAATAATAATAATAATAATAATAATTTATCATAGAAATAAACAGAACTCATCAACAAAATGTTTGGCCTCAAATCTGCCCTAGATGAGAAGTGTAACATAACTTATTCTAGCTGACACTATAGTTTCTGTTTTTTCTCTCTTGACAATGGGGGACCAAGCAACACCCTCAAATCAATTATTCCAAGGCATTCTACAGAATACTGATCAATGTAAATCCAAGTATTTCTGGCTGATCATTAATTAATAGATTGCACAAAATGATGCTTGATGGCGCAGGAATGATCCTTGCATAGTCTCACCGGAGTCAAACTGCTCATAATTAAAGACAACCAAAACAAGAGACTATATGAAGCTAGTACAAGCGCAGTCATTAAAAATGGTTGTTATAAGGAATACCCTAATGTAGTTCTTTGTGTGAGAAAATTTACTCATAATAGGATTAGCTATCACTAAGATAATTGTCCATAAAAACTAGAGAGAAAAAGGGGACTTTATTGTGCTTTATACCAATTGTGAAAAAGCTGTAGCCATGTATAGGCTTAATAATTCATCCCTGTAGTCAAGCCTGCAGACAAAAACTCTGAAAAAGAGTTTTGTAACTTGTGAAATCAGAAATGGATAATTAAGTTTGCACAGCTACTGCTTTATAGAGGAGAGAGACTACAAAGACCTAATTGCCTTTTTCTTAATGGAATGTCCTTACTGATTTTACTGAACACTGTAGCTTTTGATCTGTTTAAAACTCTGTTAAGGCTACTGCATTAGAGCATGAAGAACCATTATTCAGAATGGCTTACTTTTGCATTTTCTCCAGTGAAGGGGAAGAAGGGAGAAGCTATTCATTTCCTGCTCTGTATCCAAAAATGGCTTGCTTGATCGGAGGGGAGACGGCAGCCCAAGCTTGCATGTAGGTTATTATACTTTCAGGAAGGGGGTTAACAGTGACCAGTGGTCTACCACCACATCATTTAGCTGAAAATAATCAAGTTCAAGTATATCTATTCATTTGACATTAAAATGCAGTGAAGCAAAAGACTGGGTATGCGCTATGAATGCATAAACTGGATTCATATTTGCTGTGGGTTAATGTTGACATCCAGGCCTATATAATCAGTCAATCAGTGGACCCACAGTGTTCACAGAGAAGTTGTGCTTTATTTTAATTGCTTTTATTAATTTTTAGGATAAAAAATGAGGACTCTTTTGTGCTGATCCATCTTTCAGTCTGTTACACTCATACTAAACTGTCTTGATTTTTCACCAAACCGTTATTATTCACTCCTACCCTCCATTAGACCTTTAATATTAACTATTGATTTTATACAAATAGTTTTAATCTTTGAGGTTATATTATGAGGACCCTGTGCATGTGCATACACTGGTTTAACAATAAGCAGATAACAATACGCAACCAAAAATCTATGGTACATTAACAATAAAAAGCTGTGCTCCCAGGACCACTTATTGTCAGTGAGTAAACCATCCACACCCAAACCATGAATCTGCTTCACAATGTGTAACACCCCAACAAACAAAGCCATCTGACAATATTCTAGTTCATACATATCCATCTACTTGAATGATTGGAAAATAATGCTTAAATTAGAATCCATCAAGCATTGCAAGCAATAGTATGGATGACGGTAGTGACACTTGAGAAAATCCTTAAACAGAAAAGTAGTTCCAAACTACTGAAAGGCTGGGGGAAAAAAACTGATATAAATAAATACAACCAAAAAGCTCAACAGGAAATACACTGAGTAAATTATACTACAAAATATCAGTTTGACCAGTGCAGCAACAGCAGACATCCTGTCTGTTATCACCACAGGACAAGATCTATTGATCTTTTGCTGTGGTTCACTTCAGAAAAATGATATCTGAGAAAGAATGTATCCATGATAAGAATGAAAGTGGAGTGAATGCCTGCAAGTAGTCTTCTCTGGGTGGAGATTGACAGCTGTAACCCTGAATCACCACATAATAGAAAAAGGGAATTATTGTGCTTTATATAGATAGACAGCCCACACTCTTTTAAACTCTCTTCATAAGCAATATCATAAACATAGTATTTTAAAAGGGATGCTAAAATTAAAACGCCACAAGCAAACAAATCCCAGTTTTTAATTTATTTTGAATAAAACATGAATTCAACTTAACATATTCCCTGCATACATTTAAAATAATGTATGTATATATGGTGAATTGAACACACATGTTTAAGTTATCTTTACTGTATGTTATGTGATACAAAAATAAATAAATAAATGAATGTGCAAATAAAAAGCCAGAAAGGGTATCGTATCTGTTAAAAGTGTGCACTAAATCCTACATCTGGCAGGAAATATAACTAAGCATTCACAGTAGCTTCCCAAGATAAACATAGTGGGCCCTTGTGGCAGGCTGACTGGGCGGTGACGTCAGGCAGAAGCAGGAAGGTAAACACACACCAGGCAAGTACTGCAGTAAAGTAAATGACGCGACTGGCCACCGTTTCATTTACAAATAACAAAAATAAATCAAAGGTTTGAACAAAAAACACTGCTCACAGAGCAAAATAAATAGTTAAACAGAACAAAATCACAAACACAAAATATACGATCAGGCTGGGCAATAGCCTTCACTGATCCTTTACGTTTTAGTTTTGTTTTAGTTCTTTGATTCTCCGCTCACTCCACTCTCGCTCCTCATACACCCACCACGAGTGCCGAGAGCTGCAGGCTTTTATATTCAGGTGACCATCTCCCGATTAGCAACAAAATAACCACTTAATTAATTCAGGAGATGGCCACCTTCTGCACGAGTTTATTAATTATTCTTGGCAGAGGACGAGCACCAATCTCGCCTCTGCCAGAACACGTTTTAAAAATAAACAAAACAATAACACGGCGGTACACCGTCATATAAATACATAAATAAAATCAAACAAAACAAATACAAAATACACTGCACAGGGGCGGAGGGGGAGACCCCGATCTAAAAATAAATAAACAAATAAATGTACAGGGCTCGCTACTGCCCTGCTACAGCCCTATTTAGCAAATATGTGTGCAGCCGCTTCCGCTCATGCAAAAATGACAGCGTGTGACAGAGAGAAAATGAACCATGGTTATAAATCTCCCTCCCGACCTGTGAGGGTACTGTGGAAAAGGAACAGCGTGCCTCGGACTGGATGGTCTGACAATTCATTCCAGGGAAAGTTGGAAGTTGGTCATCTGGAAAGGGGGCGGAGCTACGGTACACAAAGTCATTGTCCCAGACAGGGACAATGACTTTGCAGATTGGAGAAAGCGATTGCACTCGTTAACCAAGGGGGCGTGACTGACGATACTTAAGGGGACGTGGCCGAGAGTTCTGTTCCTTTGTTATGGTTACGGACGTACCAGAAAGGACCGTGAATATTGTGAGTGTTTATTTGTTTTGTCGTTGCCAATACTGTGATTATTGTTGTTATTAGACGGCTAAACACCTACCAGGTGCTGTCACTAAAGGCCAGCACAAACCTGTACAACACTGCACTATTGTTCACATAATAAATTGTATTTCACCAGTTGCACGTTAGCACTCACTTTGGACTTGTGAGCGTGTTGTGTCTTGTGTGTGCTTATATGGTGGATATTATTTCGAGACTGAACCCCTGGATTCTACTGAGTAGTACACATCGTTGTGTACTACCATTCATTATTATTTACAGTTGTCAAGTGACTTTGGATTATAAATAAACACCATTGCACCTGGATTATCGTTGTCTGTCCTTCATTAATCACTTCATCACTCCTGCACCTGTGCACTGCAAACCACTTTGCCACACAGCGTTAGCGAACCGCGCCCAGCCAATCAAAGCACAGAGAGGGGAGTAAGGTTACAACCAATAAGGATTCAACATTCCCAATAAGAGCACCTGTGCGTCTGCGATAGCGAATGGAAGGCATTTTGAAACCAAAAAAAAAGAACGAAGTAGACAAAAGCGCAAAGAAATTACAAATCTCCAGCTGCCCAAGTGAGGAGGATGACCAAGCCCCTCAAGCAAGGCTACAAAATAAAAAAATAAAATGTAGAAGGCTTTGTCTGACCTGCCTGGCACTTGCAGCATCTGCAACCTCTGCCACTGGGGCTTCAAGTTCAGCATCTGCTTCACTCATACCCTGTAATCTTTCCTCTGTAAGTTCAACATCACATCCATTACAGAGAGTTGTGTTATGTAAAACACAACCAGCCAGGATGATATTGCTAACCTTCTGATGAGTGTACAGTAGTGTTCCCCCAAAGACATCCAAACATTGGAATCGCATTTTGAGGATTCCAAATGTTCGCTCAATTACGGTAAAAGCACATTTAAAGGTACGGTTATATCTCTGTTCAGCAGGGGTCATGGGGTTGAGCAGCAGTGTCAGTAGCCACCACTTCAATGGATACCCGTTGTTCCCTATCAACCAGCCTCTCAGACTGTCATCCCGCTGAAACGCAGCTGCCACCTGTGAATTAGCAAGGATAAACGAGTCATGAGCAGAGCCAGGATGGTTTGCACACACATCTGTGATGTAGTTATTGTCATCACACACTACTTGTACGTTGACAGAATAGGTCCCTTTACGATTTATGTAGAGGTGCCTATTCTGTGTTGGTGGCTCCCAGGACACCAGGAAACCCATACCTCCCAAGAAAACCCTGCTTTGTATTTTGTTGCAGTTCATGAGAGACACGGAAATGGATGAATTATGCTGTCGCTTTACTAAAGCTGCAGGTACATCTCACACTGCACATGATACAGCACACTGGCTTATGCTGTCAGTATAACCCACAGTACGTTGGAACGAGCCAGTGGCATAAAGTGCAGCGGGTACCCTAGGTACTACAGGCAAACAGTGTGCTCTCCGCATGTCTCCTTCAAGGTCAGCCTGAAGCAGTTGGCAGATGTCAGTGATTGTTTGTTTGTTGAGACAAAATTGCTGCATACATTGTGTGTCAGGCTCAGAAAAGACAGATGACTTACTGAAACGTCTCCTCCTCCTCTCTCTAACTTTAATACATACTGTAAGTTGTTCTACGTGTCAGTGCAACACAGTGGTACACAGTGGTAAAGTATGTGTATGTTATGGTTCTGATTAACAAAACAAAATGAATGTATTTGTACAGCTGGAAACTGAATGCAATTGTACTGCACCATATGCAGCACTAATATGTTTTGTTTACTGGTTATTAGATGGTGCACTGTTATTGTTTATTGTTTTTTTTTGCTTTTTTAATTGATGAAGCAGCACTGTTTAATACTTTTCTTTTAAATTTGAATTAATACAATGAATTTGTATAAAAACAGTGCAGCAGGAACTATTGTCTAAGCATGATTTTGGAAAGAAATGTTCAGTGAAGCAAAGATGATATGTTCTTGAACTTGTTTGGGTACTTGATAAGCTAAAATAAAATAGGTTAATACAGATGTGATGTGCAATGCATAACTTGATTTTACGCTCTGTTAATTATTATTTTTTAAATTTTGAAAAACGAATAGTTTCTAGCAGTTTAACTAAAAACGAAAAACACGGTAAAAATATTAATGGAATAAAATGTTGCAAACGAGGGTTATTTCGAAACTAAAAACCTGTGCAACTTACTTTATTTATCTGTGTTGAGCATGTAGGAAAAAATCAATTGTAAAAAAATATTTTAAACACAAAAAACGTGTTTTCCTAAAACTGAAGTCTCAAAAAGGGGGTAGCAACTTTTACGCCAGTGCAACCTGAAAAACGATTTTTAAAGTATACCAAAAGAAAATGGCACAGTGGCCAAAACAGAACACCGGATAAACCCTAAATAAAACAAGTATCGCACTGGTGTAAATCCAGCACGAATAGCAATTGTTACTTATAAAGTTTACATGGTCACCTTATATATAACCCACACTATATACAATAAACCAATATACACCCAGGGGGAGGGGTGACTCCGGCACAATTGTGCAAAAAAGATTTACACATTAAGTACATTGTTACTATGCATACTGACATTATAATTATGTGTAAGTACACATGTATTTATTAAGTAACTACTATGTAAATACACAGCAATTAGAGACCTGATGTAAAGTGTTACCAAAGCAAGAATATTAGATATCAGATAAATCTGAGCTTTTCCTGTAAGCTAGTTCAAGCAAGCACATGCATCCAATTGAAATTCATACAACCCCAAAAAAAAGGCGAGAGACACATTCAGGAGAAATTCAGACAAGTTCTTCTAAGAATGAGCAGACTGGCTTCTGGCTAGTATAACAAATAAATTATATATATATATATATATATATATATATATATATATATATATATATATATATATATATATATTCTTTTAGATATAATTTGAATACTGTATTAAATGCAATATTGGCAAATTGTTAGATACATGAAGCAGTTGTAGTTCTGGAGGCAATAACAATATAGAACCTTTTGTATCCATTAAAACAGTCCTAAAGGGCATTATGTACATGACTTGTTACTTACCTGATGTAAAGGTTTGTCATTAGGGCCCATGGTCTCCTTACAGCAGGTTTAAATTTATGAAATCAATCATCTTACATGGTGGTCTCTTACAAAACGTGACTTTAACCACAAAACTGTGTTTGTGTTCATAGCCCTGGGAAAACATTTGGAAGTGGTCAGCTGGATAACAGTACCTTGGCTAGATATTGTCAGGTTCGACCTTTGTTGCTACTTAATTATTAACATAGTTTGTTGTCTGTAGTGTATACGTGTGACCTTTTAAACAGAAAACAAACATGAACCAGTATCTGTTCCCTAACCCCAGAAAAGAGTTTGCACTCTCTTACAACTCGTGTGTTATAATTAGGGCTTCTGGTTTTCTGTTTTAGCTGATAAAAACCAATAAAACCCCTGATAAAAAAATAAAATGAAATCGGTGTATAGCCAATAAACAGTGGAAAACACTGGAAAAACAGTGGAAATCAATTCCACTGTTTCCCATAGAAACCACCCCTTTTCCATAACATTTTTTTTTAAAAACGACTACAAAGAAAAACATTTCCTAGTGAATACTTTAAACCCACCCCAAGTACAGAGTGACAGCACATTCCTTCATTTATATTGGAGACTCAGTTTGCATGATTTAAAATAAGATTACAATTAGGAATGGATGGTTGTTCGCAGGATTAAAAATTGTATTGCAGTTAAGATACAGAGGGTTTAAAACAGAATTGCAAATTGTGGCAAAATGTAAAAAAATGCCTGCACACAAAAACCCCAGAAAAATGTGCCCATGACCATAAGGATTTAGTTGTGGAAGACAGTAAAGGAAAGAAGGTACAATTTAAGTGTGCAAGTAATGTCGAAACGATTTACATGACCTCTAAATATAAAAATAAGCACCGAAAAATGAAATTAATAAAAACTGAAAAACAGAAGCCCTCGTATTAATGTTGTCTTTGAAACAAAATCAAAAGTCAAAGACTTACTGTGAACAAATGCAGTTTAAGAAATTCCTAATTAAAATTTGAATCCCTTTGTCATCCCTTTCTTTTTCTCTAGGTTCTGTAATTAGACTTTAGCTGCAGGGGGAAAAAAAATGAACGCTGAATTTAAATTGCAGCTCCTCTCTGCTCTGTTTTCTTGCCGAGTGCCCATAAAATTGATTAGTTCTCTAAAGACAGTGGCTATCCTTCCCCTTAAATTATTTAGTTTCCCATTATTATAATCAAGATTAACAATGCTATAATGAAGCCCTGTCTGGAAATGAATGAAGGGAGAAAGATAAAATGCACCTGTGACAGACAAACCATGGAAAAACAGAGGGTGAAAGGTTAGTATGTGGCATCCCAGGGTGTGCAGAAATCAGTATTGCACAGTATGAATTACCGGCACCAGAATGTAAAACCATTCATCTGAAGGTAATATATGTTTTACGAGACCTAATAGCTTGTTCTATCGCAAGTGAAAAAAAATGCATTAAATTTGCTCGAACACATAGAGACCTGGAGCTAATGCAGTGCATGGTTTCCATTTAGCCTTTAAAGTTGTTTTCTTTATCATGCACTAAATGCAACAACGTACAGACAATGTTGTCAATTAACTAAAAAGGGTTGTTTATATCAACCTTTTATGTGCAGAAGGTAATGCTCTTTTGAGGTTAAAGGAAGAGCCAAACATTGATTTGCACATTTTGTCTTTAATGTAACTAATGAAATGGGATTGCCCGTCAAATAAATAAATAAATAAAAGAGAGAGAGAGAGAGAAGCTTGTAATCTTTTTTTAAAAAAAACTTTGTTTTTATCAAATCTAAAGATTTGGAGAGAATAATATGTTAGTTAGATGGAATGGTTTCAACATATACATTCCATGCTAAAAAGCCCTTCAGGAATACTAGACTAATGCAAAGAGATGAGTAAGTTTTCTAAAATTAGATTAGGACTGTTATATAAGGGCTTTAAAGTAATGATTAAAAAAAGATATATTAATCTGTATGCCATCCTTTATCACATGAAGTACTCTAGAGTATTTTAAAAGTTTCAGTACTGGAGCTAAATGTGTATTTAGTTTTTTTTTTTTTTCTGCAAACTTTCATGAAATACATTTTGACCTGGGCTATGCAATACTCTTACTCAGTACTCAAGTACATTTGTTACCATCCAGCCATGGGCTAATGCATTGTATACAGAAGCATTACAACAGCAATCATTTCTATAGCAACATTCATCCCAAGGATCCCAGAGCACTTCATACACACACACACACACACACACACACACACACACACACACACACACACACACACACACACACACACACACACACACACACACACACACACACACACAATGAACAATTAAACCACTACATTAAAAACTAATACAGAATTTGATAAAACAGAAATTTAAAAAGAGCTACAAAAAGTGGTTTTAATTGTAAAAAAAGACTTGTTTGTAAAAACAAAAACGCAATACAATTTAAATTTAAAAGACAAAAAGAAAATGCTGTTTTGATTGTAAAATAGGGAAACTAAGATAACAACCTTGATTTAAAAACAGTAAGCATTAGCCAAGACTTATGACTGTCATTAAGTACATTAGGTACATTGTAACTATGCTAATACCATTGTAATTATGTGCAAGTACACAGGTATTTACTAAGTAACGACTATAGAAATACACAGTAATTAGAGTCACTTAATGTAAAGTCTTACTAATATAATTGGAATTTAAATAAAAAGAAATATGGAGTAGTGCTGTATTGCTCGTCGATTATATTACAAATCTGATAATTTGTTGCTATATAAACATTGATATTGTGGAAGATATCATGTTTTTAAACTGATAGATATTAATTGCTTGCAAATGGTCAGTGAATTCACAAAAGTGAAATTACGGTGGATGCAATTACAGTATATTACAGGTTTGAAAAGTCATAATATGCCATAGATCTATTCCAAAAGACAATTAAGATTAGGTCACCTCAGAAAAAGTATTGTACAATATGTTTCTAATTGTATTACTAATATATTTAATTATAGTGTTCATATTTTTAGGACAGTTAACATTTTAGTTAGGATTTGTAATAAACAATTGATAAATCAACTATACATGTGTTATAAAGGTTGTAATAAACATTATACAGTCAGATATCCGTTACCCAGATACACGTCAGTCGTGTTTTACGGCCCTTGTATTAAGAATAAAATCAATCCCCATTATATATATGTAACAAATTAATGCACTTACCCTTCACACACGTTATTTCCGACTCCGTCACCAGTTTTCTGATACAAAGCCCATCTCTTCAATGTTACAATTTATCTGAATATCCGTCACAGCTTGCGTTTAAAAAAAAAAAATCTCTCTAATACCAAATCAGTCTGTCTTATATTGTGCAGTTACACAGCGCTTCCTCCAGTTTCACCTGACAAAAATGCAGCCAAAACAAAGCAAACAAGACAAAGCTAGGGTAATGTAACAGTTAATCATTAAACAGTTCTAGATACTCTTTAATGTTTTTTTTTTTATTTTTTATCTGTGACCTTTAGTAGTGGGCATTTTCATTTGCAAGTGAACTGTGACATTAGGGCCTTTCGAGCACTATATTCTGCAATTTTGGATATTGTCTTTGGATACTGTTTTAATTCTGGAAACTGTTTTTTTTTAAATCTTTTGCTAAATTGCATTACCTTTTACGTTGTACGCAGTTCAGTGCATGGGTAACATTTTGATTTCATTTTGCTGTTGGGTCACTAACGGGGAATTTTACATACTGCTGCAATACGTACCGGATTTAAAAGTATGTACTGTATTACAGTCCATGTGTCCAATCGTCTCTTTTGGCAAGTGATATTTTCAGAATCATATCATTCAGAATTAAAATACTTCTTCTGTTAAAAATATAGTACTGTACCAACAAAACCAATGCTGTACATCTAAATGGAAGCCTACTTATTTTAAAACAGTCCTTTCAGAAATGTATTTTTGATATTGTCCATTTTTCAGGAACACAAAAAAGATACAAGGGTTGGAACGGGCCAAAATAAAATAATCAGATATGCATCACACCCGTTTAACCGTCACTGAAGTCAAAATTGTATAGGGTCGGATATGTGAGTGCTGACTGTAGAATCTTCAACATGGCTAGGTAACCCCTTCCATACCCTGACTACTCTCTGTGTAAAGAAGTGCCCCCTGCCCTCTGTCCTAATCCTATCTCCATGTAATCAAAGCTTTTAGTAGCACATTCATAAATAATACCTTTTAACTGCGGCCCATTTTCAAAAAACAATATTAAAAGCTTTCGGAACATCGTAAGGTCTTATTGGGCGTCTTTGGTCTTTATTTCTGTGGAATACTCTCAGTGGGGCTTTCATCTGCATCGCTGCATACTGTATATGTTGCACTTGAACCAGTGGTGTGCCCTTGCGCACTGCAAGAGATCAAGACCAGCTAAGTAAACACAATGTAAAGACACAGCAGCTGAACTGATATTGTACCCTTTCAATCAAGTCCTATAAATGAATCCATGCAATAACAATAAAAAGATACAGTATTTCTCCTAGTCTACCAATACCCAAATGTGTAGTCATAATGCCACCTCTTTCTCTTTATATAAACACACTTCCTTGGATTCATGAACTCTTTTTCTTGCCCTTGAGATCATTATTCTAAGCATTAACCTCAGGAGCACAAACAAACCACCTGATTTGCTAAAAGCGGGTGATTAACCGCCAATGAACACCTGCTGCTCGAAAAACAAATGCAGCTGTGGCTGTGCTGTGTTACAACTGATGACACATTAACATAGCATTAGTCTTCTTACCACACGCTGTAACAATTACATTGCATTATAATAATTTTATATTTAGACCTTTAAATGGATGTGACCCCTGAATTGGAAAATGGATGCCAGTTACAGTGCACCATCTGTATGCGCAAGTAGGAGGTGAAAAACGATGGCAATGTGATTGAGATAGCAGATAGTGTTTGAGAGCCTTAAATATCCAATTGATTGTACGGTTCTCCAGAGTAAAATCCCTTGGGATCTTCATTCTGAGGGGGTCCTGGCATCATGGCACCAAGATTTATGCAGTAGATGGTGTGGGGTTTTCTTTGCAATATAACAACAACAAAAAGTATGTTGTAAAAACACATTGATCAATTTACTGTAGGCAGAGGGAAAGGTGTGGTGGAGCTGAGGAGTATCCACCCATCCTCATAGAGTGCTGGTAGACAAAACCTAAAAATACCTCTAGTCCGTTGTGGTCTTCTGATGGTAGCCCCCTTTTTCAGTTATGAAACAATGGATTGAAGAACACAGACACTGAAGAGAAAGTAATTACAAAGCACTAATCAGTGCTCAGCATAATAAGTTATTTCTACGATATGGCTACAAAATACAACTTAAGCCTTCTATTGATGAGGTTGGCATGTCATTATGTGATGCAGAGATGAGTTTAAATCACCAAAATGATAAGCATAATGATCTAAAACAGCAGAATACACGATATAAGGTTTTGCAATAAGTGTACTTTGCTACCAGTCCAATTAAATGTGTCATGGATTTGAAAAAAAAAAAGAAAAAAGCCATCTTATTCTTTATACGAATATAGAAAAGAAATTGCTGAAGTTAGGTTCAGCTTGTGAATCGTTAAAGACATTCTTTCAACCTGACCTTATGAAATACATTTTTAACCATCTGCTTTTCTGATCCTTTCAAAGGGTTTTTGCAAAATGTGGTAAAAAAAGTAAACATAGTGAATACATGTGATGGCAATGGTGGTATATCACACAGAAGTACAGTCTGGTAAATGGACGGTAGAAGTATAGGAAAAGCCTGGTTAACTACAACATTACTGTGCAAATTAACATGGTATTATTGCTATGGGTCCAAATACTCACAAATATGGGTAAATATATTGTAGTCCAGTAGGTGAATGTTTTGATCAGTCCCCTTTTGACAACTAGAAGTTTCTTTTTCATCTACACTGTATTATAATTTGCTTGCCTCCATAACTCCATGGTCTTTTTCTTTTATTGACTGACCTCATTCAGGGAATTGACTCTGTAAAAAGTTGTGTATGCCTCTAATGTGCACAACTTTATATATTCATGTTTTTCTACTCTCTCTCTTTAGGCACACAACAATGTATTCCACTGACTCAGTATTTTCTGGTAATTAGAAGGTCTTTTTTTAGTTTCTTTGCTTTCACAGAACAATACATTAGTGATGCTTGCTTAAACGCCCCCCATTTCCCTCCAAATGGGTTCATACATCCTGTTGATAGATGTGTATGTGAACATGTATGGATTGTGTACAATTGCAACCCAGCATACCTTTTGTCATAATAACCTAAATGTATATTGTTCGACACCATGACAACCACACTTCTGATAAATACCCTAAGTGAACACTGCCTGTAATGTATATTAAAGGAATACTGTGAAAAGGAATACTTCCCAAAATGTACATAAAATTACATTTTGTATCTGTTTATTATCCCACAGTGTGTGTTCCTAATTACATTGTATTATTATCTCAGCACTCATGGATATTTGACATTTAGCAATCTCTGAGGATGCCTGAGCAAAAAGGACTAGAATGTACACCATGGAACTCACTGTTTCAGGGGGCAAGACATTACTGGTTCTGTGTTATGACACCCAGAAGGTTTACCCCATCCTCTGTCCCCCAGCGAGCCCTGCTCACGGTGGTCAAGGTCTTTGGGCTGAACTTAATTCCCCCTGGGAATCTGGAAATAGGCCACCGACGCATCTTGCCTTGCATTCACTATAAACCTGGTCTGTTTACAAATGCAGCTATTTCACTTCCCTACTTTTGCATGGCTGTTGCATTTGGTTTGATTGGCATTTAAATCTATTTACATTTACTAAATCTTTAAACCTATTTTTGTCTCTGTGAGCTTTTTTAATTGGGTTCGCAAGCAGAATAAACAGTACATTTCATGGAAAAAAAATAACAATTCACAGAAATGGAACAAGCACGCTGCTGCTTTTACAGTTCTGGACCAGGATCACAATGTGGTGGCCACATGTTCTTTACTTTCATTTTGTTTTTTCATTGTGATCTTCGCTATAGTCAAACTTAGGCAAGACATCTGATCTTAACTGAAAGGTTTTAAAGGTACCCCTGCATTTTAACAGTTACTGTTGTATGAACAAACACATTGCTGTTTGACATATTACAATTCAACTGAACGCACTGTACAGAACACAACAATAATGGTTAAGGGACATCGTGATGATAAGACTTTGTGTTCATTGATCATGTTTTGATTATTGGTCAATGGGAATGTACCTGGAACTCTATGATGTTGATAGCTCTTTTTTAAGTATGTCTATCATTTATGTTGTTTTTGCACTTGCAGTTGATCAATTGTTTGTATAAAAGTATGGTAAAACACAATCTATTGGTTTGCTTTCTTATGTTAAGTATTTAAGGCTGTAACATGTTTAGTTGCAGTGATCCGTTGCTCTCCCCCACTGATTGGTTCCACGGAAATTACCAGGACATTAAAGTCCTAGTCCTTTGTTTTTCGAGGACCTCATTGAAAACAAATAAGGTCTTGAGTCTCATACAGGCTGTCCTGGGACAAAAACTTTAAAGAATAAAGCTCTACAGATATGGCCTGATGGATGATAATGGAGAAATGTGGGGAAATGCAATGACAGTGCAGTTTCAGCACTGTGAATCCCTAATATGAATTTAAATAAATAAAACAAAATGCCGCTAAATTATCCAGGATATGTTGTTATTGTACAGTATGTACTGAGTGAGTCTTACAAGCTTTGTGTTATTTTTTTTTTAAAGGGGTTGAAAGCGATATACAGAAATATCTTGCTCACTAGAAAAGACCTTTACCACCTTATTGTTTCATTATATCTTTCCTTACTGGTTAAATAAATCTCTCTAATCCTTTTTTTATTACATGAAAGGCATAACATTTCATTTGTAAGCAGCAGCTTTTTTATATGCCATTTTCTTATATACAGTAGCTTTCAATTAATCGTGAAATGTAATGTCTTTAAATCCCAGGGTATTCTGTTGCTTTTATCAGTGTCTCTTTTATGTGTAAACAATCATTTGTTGCCATTATCTCCTTAAAGTATTCAAAAGATTTTTAAAAGAGACAATTCTGTTTTTGGCTAGCCTTGATACTGTACATATTGTGAAATACACAATCATGTGTATCAGTGATTCTCAATGTTGGTCACCAGACCCCCAGTAACCCACAGTAGTCCATGGTTTAATAACTGCTATAAAACAGTCATTCAGCCCATTTTACAGCAGAGCCCTTCTAACGGTAAATCTTGTACATGTTTTTTTTAATGACGTCCCTAACCGCAAAATGTTTCTCATTCATGTAGAGCATAAAGGCATAAAATAACTTGCAGCATATCCACACGTGACTTATCTAGCTGAAGTAGTGCTGAATTTTGGGTATCAAAGGTATATGATAGGCTGTGTGGTCCAGTGGTTAAAGAGAAGGGCTTGTAACCAGGAGATCCCCGGTTCAAATCCCACCTCAGCCACTGACTCATTGTGTGACCCTGAGTAAGTCACTTAACCTCCTGTTCTATTCTATTCTTTGCTTAACTTGTGCATACACGCACCCTCCTGCCTTACAAGACTTGTCTTTCTTACTGCCCACTCTTTCCTTCCCATCCTCCTTGAACAATGGATAATCGTCTCTGGGGGCCTTGTTTTCCTCAGTTCTCCTTGACTTAAGGACCTCTCCCAGTCTCCTTAGCGCCGTAGAGTCAGCAGTATCATTTTTTTGCAAGGCCTTTGTCTGCAGTCTGTCGTGATGTGCTTGTGAAGGCTGCATTAAAGCAATAAACAGCATGCATGAAGTGTTTGCAGTATTTATTTTTTTTAGACAACAAATTCATAAACTATGAAAAGTCCATGCTGAAGATGAGCGTGTAAAATAAATATTAATTGAATGTTGAAAGCTTAGCTTAGCACCTACTGTCTGTATACTGTAGTGTACACAGCACATTGTGTGAAGCACAATGCCATTACAGAACTAGTTATGAAGAACCGGGAATTTAATTTAAACTTACACTAGGCTACCATGGTTCAAACTTAACTATATGTTGTGTCCACGCTTATAACTATAACATACAGTAGTTTATATACTAACTGCAACATACAGTATAAGCTTTCTTTTTTTTTTTTACTAGGGTATTGAAACCACTAGCAACATTTTGCATTAAAAAAGAAGACAGCCACTACAGGCAATTCCCAAAAAATCTGTAACAGACTATAACAGAAACATCTGCTATTCTGTAAAAATAGGTTACGAAAAGGTCCTCTAATGAAGTGAGTAATCCTGACTTTTAAATTATTTTGATACCCTTCTTGTGAGTGTGATTCCATAAAATGTATGTGAGTGTGCATTACTTTTAGCTCCAGTTGAAACATACCTGATTGATACACAATTATCTGACACATGTATATAAACTCTATTCATTATGGACTCTGTCTGAAGTGTCCTATACAAGAATACGACGGAAACCAAAATAGCAAACAAAAGTAAATATTTATTAATTTTACACAACTCAAGTTTTGGAAAATGAAATAAAAATAAAACCTAACCCAGTCTGTGGGCACTACCTCACTTTGTGATCCTTGACTAACAATAGTCCCTGTCATGCTCCCTATCATAATAAAAATAAAACGGTCATTCAATCTTCAAGTCTTCAGTTAATTCCACAGGTGTATGGCAAGCCAAATTATCATTTAGAGATATCTCGAAATGCATTTTAAGATATCTTAAATTGAATTGCAGATATCTCAAAATAACTCGATTTCAAGATATCTCAAACTCATTTCGAGATATCTCAAATTGACTTCCTGTCTAGTTTGAGATCTCTCAAATTGACTTCCTGTGAAAATGCTCTATGTTTTGCATGGACTTCTGGCCCATTTCAAGATATCTGAAATTAAACAAGAAGTCAATTCAAGATATCTCAAATTCAATTCAAGATAACTCAAACTGGACAGGAAGTCAATTTGAGATATATATATGCCTGTATTTAATGTATTTGCATTGTTTTTTTACTGTTTGTATTTAATGTACTATGCCCTGTATTTCACTGTATTTAATGTATTATGCATTGTTCCTCACTATCTTGTAAAGCACTTTGTGGGGGTAGTCCACTGTGAAAGGCGCTATATAAAATAAAGATTGATTGATATATATATATTGTGACAAAGTGGGGGTGCCTTGCCACAATTCGGGACCTTTCCACCTTCTAAAAATACTGACCCAGACACCGAACTGCACAATAAAGCACTTTCATGCACTTATTTACAATGAACAAAAAACCAAAACAAAAGCCTAACTCCTCAAAGGAGTACTAACTAAACAGAGTACAGTCCCTGACTGACCATCGGGCAGCTAAGCTGCTTACCGATACAAAACTACAACACACAGTTTTTACAGAGAAACACAGTACAC
The DNA here is from genome assembly GCA_030684275.1 of Acipenser oxyrinchus oxyrinchus. NCBI lineage: Eukaryota > Metazoa > Chordata > Actinopteri > Acipenseriformes > Acipenseridae > Acipenser > Acipenser oxyrinchus. Next base: position 78,964,467 of record CM060252.1, on the reverse strand, counting down.
ACAGTACTTACTTTACATGACTGTTTGGCAGCAGCGCACACAGCTTTCTGCTCCTTCCAACTCAGCAGCCCAGAACAGACTGGCTGCTCTCTCTAAATACCCTGCACCTGGCTCTGATTTACAATGATCACCAGGTGCAGGGGATAATTAAATAATAACACAATTAACAAATACATCACCCACTGTGCATTTGCACATGTTTTATGCAGGGAGGATATTAACCCCCTCCCTGCTGTGTTACACATCCTTCCCCTCAAGTGTGCAACACTGATCGGCCATTCCAAGGCCACCTCCCCCCCTAAAACACAACCACCCACCCTCAAGTCCACAAATTTTAATTTTTGCCCCTTCCTGCGGGCGGGCTTGAGGATGGGTCGGTCCCTCCGGCGTCTTCTGGAAGGGACCGCGAACCAGCGAGGGGGAACCCGGACGGCTTGACCAGGGCGACTGGAGTGCAGGGCGGCAATCAGGAGCAAGCAGTGACGGGCAGAGGTGTGCGACTGCGGAACCACCCAGCGACGCCTGGAGCTTCAGGGGGAACCAAGTGAGGGAAAGGGGGAGCGCACGCGACGTCTGACCTTCACGTCGTGATGTTTGTAAGTCCAGGAGGAGCGGAGTAGGGGACCAGGCAAGCAACTGTGCCTGGCAATGCTGCGACCCGGGAGTCAGTACCAGCGGAGGGAGGTCTGGGCATTCCAGCAGGGGAACCACGACGTCGGGGCAAGGGACTGCACCATCTGGCGCCGGACTGGTTTTCAGGGGTGGTGGTCGAGGCTGTGGTGGAGGTATCTTCTTCACCTCCTCCCCCTTGATTGTTGCTTCTCCCTCAGGCGCTGGAGACAGCGGGGCTTCTCCCTCAGGTGCTGGAGACAGCGGGGCTTCTCCCTCAGGCGCTGGAGACAGCGGGGCTTCTCCCTCAGGCGCTGGAGACAGCGGGGCTTCTCCCTCAGGTGTTAACCTCACCCATCTCTGAAACATTAACTCCAGCTCTGTTGGTTCTGGGTCCGGAAGTCCCAGCTCCTGTCTCCATTTTCTGTTCAGATCCTCCTGAACAGCATTATTTCTTTTTATTTCTTCCAGCAGTTCCTTTAACTCTGGATCCATTGTCTTTTTTTCTTCCTGGGTCAACAGGGGTGTGGTACCCGCATTCTCCACCATATGTGACAAAGTGGGGGTGCCTTGCCACAATTCAGGACCTTTCCACCTTCTAAAAATACTGACCCAGACACCGAACTGCACAATAAAGCACTTTCATGCACTTTTATTTACAATGAACAAAAAGCCAAAACAAAAGCCTAACTCCTCAAAGGAGTACTAACTAAACAGAGTACAGTCCCTGACTGACCATCGAGCAACTAAGCTGCTTACCGATACAAAACTACAACACACAGTTTTTACAGAGAAACACAGTACACACAGTACTTACTTTGCAAGACTGTTTGGCAGCAGCGCACACAGCTTTCTGCTCCTTCCAACTCAGCAGCCCAGAACAGACTGGCTGCTCTCTCTAAATACCCTGCACCTGGCTCTGATTTACAATCACCAGGTGCAGGGGATAATTAAATAATAACACAATTAACAAATACATCACCCACTGTGCATTTGCACATGTTTTATGCAGGGAGGATATTAACCCCCTCCCTGCTGTGTTACAATATATATATATATATATATATAGTGAACGTTGCTAACCGGAATTACAGGCTTTAGGACCCTGGGGTTAGGAGAGGTACACTCTATCTTGGTAAAGGCCTCCTAAATTTTATAATTTATTAGTAAATTGGTCGTAACAGGAAAATGCCGATCAGCTGCGACTGATGAGGGCATGTGGGGAGGAGAGAACAAGAGACCAGAAGAGCATGTTTAATAGAAACAGTGTTTTGGGTTGGGGTAAACAGGCTTAGACTGTCCCCGTTAATAGAAACCGTTTTCTGGTTGGAGTAAACAGGCTTAGTCTGTCCCAGTTTAATGGAAACAGTTTTCTGGGTTGGGGTAAGCAGGCTTAGCCTGTCCCAGTTTAATGGAAACAGTTTTCTGGGTTGGGGTAAGCAGGCTTAGCCTGTCCCAGTTTAATGGAAACAGTTTTCTGGGTTGGGGTAAACAGGCTTAGCCTGTCCCAGTTTAATGGAAACAGTTTTCTGGGTTGGGGTAAACAGGCTTAGCCTGTCCCAGTTTAATGGAAACAGTTTTCTGTGTTGGGGTAAACAGGCTTAGCCTGTCCCAGTTTAATAGAAGCAGTTTTCTGGGTTGGGGTAAACAGGCTTAGCCTGTCCCAGTTTAATGGAAACAGTTTTCTGGGTTGGGGTAAACAGGCTTAGCCTGTCCCAGTTTAATAGAAGCAGTTTTCTGGGTTGGGGTAAACAGGCTTAGCCTGTCCCAGTTTAATAGAAACAGTTTTCTGGGTTGGGGTAAACAGGCTTAACCTGTCCCAGTTTAAAAGAAACAGTTTTCTGGGTTGGGGTAAACAGGCTTAGTCTGTCCCTGTTTAGTCAGAGATGGTACTCTGTTTAAGGTAGGACTCTCTGAGAAGAGTTAGTTTTGTTTTGTTTGTTTTGATTTGTGTTCATAACAAATAAACATACTCAACAGCATTTTTTATTTATCCATGGTGTACTGGATTTATTATTTACAGGAAATAACAGTGTTGGTGAGAACTGCCACATTAATAATCCCAAGGAATAAGAGACGGCTTCACCACTATCTATCTATCTATCTATCTATCTATCGATCGATCGATCGATCGATCGATCGATCGATCGATCGATCGATCGATAGATAGATAGATAGATAGATAGATAGATAGATATGGATCAAGTGTTATATGTGCAGCCTTTTATTCTGTTAATTTCTATATTTACAATACCTTTTCTCTTGTCTAGTTTTCAGAACATTCTTCATGGCTAATATTGATCATACCATTTTAATTGAATCACTCTAGGCAGTCACAGCTTTCGTAGCTCCAATTGAGTACTTGATTTTTCTTTCCACCCCTTCATCACAACCTTTAAGAGATTTAAAAAGAGGGTGGCATCTATTTTTGATTCATTTGGTCATCCCTCCTACAAAGTCTTCCTACATGTTACATTCAAACACAAATACTCATCTGTCTTCTAACTCCTACTGCAAAGGAAATCATTGTTTAAATAAAAAAAACCCCAAAAAGTAGCTTCATTGGGATTAATTTGGGGAGCTATGCTCATACTTTAAAATGTTGGCTTAAACTATTGTGGCTCCCTTAAGGAATGGAGGTCACAGCTGGGAAATAATAATGTCACAATGAAAGCAGAAACTAGAGAAAAAAATACAAACTTTGGTCATTATTTTTCTTTTTAAATGACATTTAACTTTATATTGCATATCTCTATTTTTTTTTTTTTTTTGGTGCAATGACAATTTTTAGTAAAGGCTTTGGAAAATTCACCCAAGTATTGCATAGAGCAATGATATTTCAGAATTTATCTTTTTATAAATATTTTATAAAGTTAGACTATTCATAGTTTTCATTCCTATATAATTGTGGAATGAGTCCAGAATTGTCATAGCCGATACCCCAACTTATCTTGGAAGCTTCCAACAGGTCTAGAGCTCAATTTTCATAAACTCATAAAACTTTGAAAAGCACAGCACAAACTCCAAAGCACTTACACTGCATTGTGCAATTTCCCCTTTGCTTAAGGGTATATACTGTATAAGGTAACAGTATCCTGTCAGCGTGGTTTTAGGAAAGGGTGATCGTGTCTAACTAACCTGCTTGAATTTTTTGAGGAGACGTGGCGGGGAGCCCCACCCCAGTGGATATTTGTGCGCTGTTGTGTTTGTTTTATTTGTATTATATGATTTATATGTATATATGACAGTGAAAGCCAGTATTATTTTGTATTTGATTTATTGTTTGGCAGAATGAGCGAGATCCCGCCCGCCATGGTATTATTTTGTAATTTATTATTATTTGTAAAAACCTTGTGAGGATGCATGACTGATCAGCTACTGATTATTTAACTAGCTGACAGTCACACATCCTTATTAAACCTGTGCAGAATGTGACCGAGGGGTTAACAAGATAATTAATAGCTAGTTAATCCCTCGGTCAACACTATAAGAACCTGCATCTTTGACAGAGGATAGTGTCAGAGGCAAGACAAGACAGAGGCATTAGCAAGACCTCATCTAGAATATTGTGTTCAGTCATGAAATAGGTGTTTCCATTTAGGTAATGCAGCCTACATATAACTACTTTTAGTAGCATGCATTATTTAAAATATTTTATCTCCTAGTTGTAAGGACTAATTATGGATTTTTTCAATGTATTTAAGAAGGTTTTGCTTATGCTGTTGTTGGTAGTATTGTGTTATACAGATTTTGAACCCAGCATGCAAGATCATTATTAAAAACTCCGTAACTGCTTGTGCAAACAAACCTGGCTTGCTTTGGAATTGTGTGTTTGCCAGTTCTCATCTAGCTTTCACCCCTAAATCAGGTGTCTATAGATTGTCATGTTTATTTTGTGAATGTCACTTGTTGTTATTATTATTTGTTTATTCAGCAGACGCCTTTATCCAAGGCGACTTACAGAGACTAGGGTGTATGAACTATGCATCAGCTGCAGAGTCACTTACAATTACGTCTCACCCGAAAGACGGAGCACAAGGAGGTTAAGTGACTTGCTCAGGGTCACGCAATGAGTCAGTGGTTGAGGTGGGATTTGAACCGGGGACCTCCTGGTTACAAGCCCTTTTCTTTAACCACTGGACCACACAGCCTCCTATTATTAAATTGTTATTAAAACAATGGAATACAAAGGTTTGCTTTTCTTCATTTCACATTTAAAATACCCACTTTATGTGTAAAATTAGCCTTTTAAGTTTGTCACAGTAGTTTTGAACTTGAATGTGAAACACATACAAAGGTAAACATTCAAAGAAACTGCTAATGCATGAACAGATACCCACATACTGCTGAGCTATGCTTTTTGTTTTTCAGGGCCACTGAATAATGCCACCCCAAAGTATTTGTAGTCAGCAAGGTTTGATGCTTCTCCAGCTTTTATTTATACTGTGATTTCAGCCATCTTAAAATCCACAACTATAAATGACATTCTGAACAATCAAAGCTTAATTTAGATCAACCCTAGGGTGTTCTAATAGCTGTGTGAAGATCATGCATTTTCCAGTGTAAATACACCACAAATATTGGGACAATCTGCTCCCCAATACTGTCCCAATACTTATTGGAGGGTGGTGTATATTGTGCTCTTTATCCAAAGCATTCATGAGCACTGCATTTCACAAGTAATGCACACAAAAAAGAAAATGCAAAAAATCTCCATCTAGATACAAGCAAGTTTAAACAGATATGTCTTGTTTTAGAGAAAGACATATCTGTTTGTTGCTGTTCTGATTGAAAGCTCTTCCAGCAGTCACACAGGTGCCATTGATTTATTGGAGTGTTGCACTGGATGTTGACAGTTACCTTCTTTCAGTCATTTCTGAAGGTCTCAGAAATTTGGGGCAAGATGAACAGTGGCCAGGCAAGCAATGATACTGCTTTCTCTCAAGCGCAAAAGACAACCGAAAGACAGCTGTGATTGTACTTTATTTGAAGTAAACCATTATTCTTCAAGGTCCTGACAGATAATCATCCTGAGTTAATTTAAAAGAAAAAATGATTTCAGTAAGGCTATTATTGGCACCTGCAAGGTAGGAACCACTTTTAATTAGTATTAATGGGGATTCTGTATCCAGTTGCACTATCAGTGTGATGTTTTTTGGGTGGTGTTTTTTTCCCCAGGTATCTTTACAGGTCTGCAGTGTTGAAAGAGCTAAAGATACTCTCCCTCCGTCATGATTTCCTTCTCATGTGAAAGCATTTGGGTTAGAAGTAAGGAAAAGTTGTTGAAACTGTAATGTGAGCTAACAGATTGCACTTCTCCAAGCATTTTCATCATCATCAGTCACTTGGGTCTGTTTTAATGATATAAACACTGCCCTCTAACTCTATGGAGGCTGTGTGGTCCAGTGGTTAAAGAAACAGGCTTGCAACCATAGAGGTCCCCAGTTCAAATCCCAGCTCAGCACTCATTGTGTGACATTGAGCAAGTCACTTAACCTCCTTGTGCTCTGTTTTTTGGGTGAGACTTTGATGTAAATGACTCGGCAGCTGACGCATAGTTCACACACCCTAGTTTTGTATCTTGTAAAGTGCTTTGTGATGGTGGTCCACTATGAAAAGGCACTATATAAAAATAAAGATTATTATTATTATTATTATTATTATTATTATTATTATTATATGAATCTTGCTGGGTTTTGTCCCTCCAGGGGTTGTTTATTCGCCGATTAATAACAACACTAAAGATATTTATTTAAATGGACCTTACTTCTTAGAATGCAGATGTGTCATCCTTAATTTAATGGTTTCTTCTTCAGCCATTGTTTAGGATTGTTATGTTTATCTTGATGTAACAGAACAAAAAACAAACTGAATAATTTTTGCAAGATCTTATTTGGCATTTTGGGGTGTTCAAACAGCACATTAATTATGATCTGTTATGAAATGTTATTCAACTGCAATGTATCATTTTGGAATGTGCTACACCCACCACATATTTTGACACATTAAAAAGTGATTCAGTACTGTCAGCCAATTAGCTTCCAGTTCTAGTGGGCTCTAATAGAAGGTAGAGGCCAGCTGGAATGTCAAGCACCAACTGTGAATCAAATTTAAAATCAATCCGTGCAAGTGCTGGCTTTTTCTTTTTGACTTGCTGTATTTTTAAGCAAAGTTCACATCTATAAGACAGTAAATGCTAAACAAAGACACAATTGGTCCAAATTAATTTTATTATCCACTAAAACTAGCCAATCAATACTTTGCATCAACAAAAGCAACCAATCCCATACCTGCAACTTTCGAGAGCCAATCACAGACTGTCAGCTCGACTGGAGCACAGACGCAGCATCATTCAACAGCAACAAAGCGAGATGTGGACAATTCAGTAATATTGATCCATTCATATGTAGATTCAGGAGAGAAAGGCTTTGGCTGAAGGTGGAAACATGGTGAGTTAGGAGGCATTTTAGAGTGGTATTTAATGAGAGAGTGTATTGCTAGTTCAGACTCCATCCTACATGGACTGTTCAGTAATTGCTCCGTTTATTCCTAAGGCAATGTCCTGGGACCATTTTTCAAAACTTTTATATTTTGTGATTGAGATCACTTTTATCTGGATCATTTTGATCTGGTTTTTCAGAAAATATCACTGCTGGATCCAGACAACAAATAATCATGAAATCCAGTTTTTTGAATAGGCTAGTTCTTAATAGTTTTTTTTTTTTTTTTAAGAGGCCTTATTTCTGATATAACCTAATTTAACAAAATAAATAACATTGTGGTTAATGATGATTAATACACAACTTTATTTATTTTGTTTTACATAATTTTTTTTATCAAAATCTAAATCACTTTTAATGTTAGTGCACATACAGTATAACACAATAATGGTTATTGTATGTATGCCTACTTAGCAGAAATTAATTAACTAAATCTAAATTGAATAAAAATAACACTTTTGAAAAAAGGATATGTGTTTTTAGACATCTTCATCATCTTCCTCGTCAGTCCAGCATCTCTTTAAGGACTTTAAGGAGGCGTATCTTAAAGCGTATGCTTTTTTATTAAAGCTATACCACTAAATACGTGTTTTCCTTTTTGCTTGCATGGATACAAAACTTAAATAAATATGTAAATCTAACACTCTATTTGGACATATAGGGTCTCATTTACTAAAGGTTCTTATGCGATAACACGCATGTTATCCAAGGATAAGGCACGTGATAGATAATCCCGTATTTATCAACCACGATAAAGCGTGACTTAAAGCATAGGACATGACTTAGCACATACGCCTTAAAAATAACACAATAGGTACATTAACATCTGCTGAATATGCAAAATGCATGGTGATGTATTCAAATGAAGTGGCATGAGAGCACTAATGAGGCTAATGATATTCAGATGATATTTACTAAACTGTGCTAACTGTGAAGCACACCTTAAATCTCGTGCTAGATAGCACTGATGGAAAGCAGGTGTTATGAGCTGAGATCCGTCTTGCTGTCTGTCAGCATAAGGTACAGGTATATGTATGTACGATACTACACATCCGAAACTCCGTAAATAAGTAAGACTCATTTTAAAATAAATGTGTTTATATACAAAAACGCACATTATTATTAATTTCTTAGCAACCACCCTTATCCAGGGCGACTTACAATTGTTACAAGCTATCACATTATTTTGACATACAATTACATTATTTTTTTACACATTATTTTGACATACAATTACTCATTTATACAGTTGGGTTTTTACTGGAGCAATCTAGATAAAGTACCTTGCTCAAGGGTACAGCAGCCGTGTCCCCCACCTGGGATTGAACCCACAACCCTCCGGTCAAGAGTCCAGAGCCCTAACCACTGCTCCACACTGCTGCCCTAAAATAATTTTTTTTTTATACAGCCGACTGCATAAAATAAATAAAGAAAAAGAAAAAACTTGAACAGAAATACGTCTATATAGAGGTATATTATGATTAAATAAAACTGTACAAACAAAATAAGCAACAGGACGTTGAAAATAAATTTATGTAGCTTACAGACATAAAAAATGGTCATAACTGCGTTCATCCAGACATAGTTGAAACACGGTAATATAAATAAATAAAGGAAATTGGGTTTACAATCACAACAGCACATAATATCAAAGAAGGAAGTGTTCTCCTAAATCACATACCTGCATACAGTATAGAGTATTTAATACATGTATTTTGTAAAAGTCAAGAACTGACAACTTTTATCTCAATCTCTACTCATTCCTTTATAGTCAGTGGTCCCTATGTCGTCATTTTGTTAAGACGTGCCTTATCTTCTGTGATAAGGCACATCTTAATATGCTAATGATTTCCATAGCATGCGTCTTAATAAGCGACATTCACATTAGTAAATTTTTTAATTTACTAATAACTAACACATTATTTATAGTTTTAAGACGTGTGTTATGGGATTGTGTTAACACGTGTCTTATGACTGCTTTTAAGAACCTTTAGTAAATGAGGCCCATAGTGTGTGTTTGCTATGACATTTTAAACAAAATATCAATGTTCTATGATCATTAAAAAGCAGTTTTGAAAAACCAGCAGCTGATTATAAATAGGGGTTTAAAACCCTAATAAGTTAATAAAAAATAAAAATCGATTTACTGAATAAAAACGAATTGTTTTTTCTCACAAAGCATGAAGCACGGGAATGCAGAAATAAAGGAGATATATTAGACTATACCTAAAAATCCTGGGAGCAGTCACATTGACGGTATTCTACTTCATTATTTTTATTTACCAGTCTGCAATGTGTTTAGCTGTAATTAGATTAGTCTCTACTCTCTGACTGAATGAATGACTGACAGTCTATTGTTTTTCAATCAGCCTTTTGAAAGGCTGGCACCTGCTTGCCAGCTGCGCTGCTTTGGTCAGTCAATTAGCATTGGGAGTAGTGAAAATAAATACCAGACCGTGGAGCTTTACAACGCAACAAAATAAGGAATTGATGTTTGGATCAGATGGCATGGAAGTATTCCATGAAAGCTGGCTCCCTGTTCAGGTGTTTTGGGTACTTTTCAAAGAATGCACAGAGCAGAATTTACCAAGGAGAAAATATACTTTACAGTTAGCAGAGGAACTTCGCAAGAAGCATTTGGAACAGAGAGAAACTGCCAAGCGTGTACCCACAGCTGAAGCTGGCAACCCCGCTGAAAGCTGCAAGAGACTCCAATGCAGGTTGGTAAGTGCAATAAAAATAAAACTTCGGACAGCTGTGCCCTGTGCAGAAAGGTGGTCTGGAGAAGCGCATTATCTTACTCAAGGTAAAGGAATACCATTTTGTCGAAAAACAAGAAAAAAAGAAATTAGACTTTTTTTATAACTTCTTGTGCTGTGCTCTTCTGTAAAACGTTTTCTTCTAAGTTTATTTGCGTTGTTCAGTTGCTTTTGCGCATCCGATAATAAACTGATTGCTGTTGAAAAGTTAATGTATTGCTATCGTTTCAGTTTTATAAATATGTATGTTGTAAACCGATGTCTGTTCATATGTTTATTTATTTACATTTTCTTGTTTTGATTTGTAAAATAAATGTGTGATATATATATATATATATATATATATATATATATATATATATATAATGTGTATGTGTGTGTATGTATGTATGTGTGTGTCTATATATATATATATATATATATATATATATATATATATATATATATATATATATACTTAGGTTTTTCAGATGTTTATGTAACATACTCAATAAAAAAAAAAATAATAATAAAAATATTACATCTGACTGTTTCTCCGCTCGTTATACTATTTACAGTGTTTTGAACACAGTCGTCAGAAAGACTGTTACGGGGCTTCTAGGTATGAGTATATCTCCGGTCCTTCTAGTTTTAATTGTATCTTAAGTATTTATAAATAGTGCTCATTTACTGTACTATATATTTTTGGGGAAATTGCATTATTAAAAATGATTACTGTATTTCAGGATGACAATAGCATTGGCGTGTTCAATGTTATTTGCTCCTGTGATTTACTTTGACATTCACCAATCATTTGCCCATTGCAGAAACCCCTGCACACGACCCAGATGCACATGTCAAGTGACATTCAAATGAAGGGGTGGTGATATGAAATGCTCACTCACTGTTAATTTGCACAAAGCAATACAATGTAGGAATCAGCACAGAGCCCGTTTTTTCCAGGCAAACTCCTTGCAGACACGAGAAAAGAAAGAACTATGTCTATCATGTACAAAGTCTTACTTTCAGTTTGTAGGCTTGAACAGAGTTGGCATTCCCCATCTGCTGAGTATAGCCAAGTCCCTTAGTTGGGATTTAATTTAAAATGGAAGGATGCAGCATTTGCATAGAAATCACCTAACAGTTCTTGATAGATGGTGTCCTTCAATTCAGCTGGTGAATGTTTATTTTTATTTTCCACATATGCTGAAGACACCTTTCTTGTTAATTCTGGGGTTCATGCTTCATGAAATGTCTCCCCTAGGAGGAGTCAGAATAAATAAAAGAGGACAGGTTAAAAAAAGGCATAGTTATAGTTGATGCATTGTTGGCCATATCCGTTATGAGTTGCTTTTGGGATTTAGAAAGCCAGAAACACAGAACTCCAACAATCTGTAGATTCATTTTAAAGTTGCTGTCACTTTGAATGTTTTTGCTACTAGGGTATTTCATTGATATATTGAAGACATTTCTGGCATTGTTTGCTATTTCTAGATGTAGCATATAGTACAATCTACATTAGTCAAGAGGGAAGAGAAATACATTTGTTCCCTTGGACTAACCAGAAGTGAAATCAATCTAAACAGACCTTTTTTTTTTCTTATGGAATTCCTAATGTCCTTTGAGCCATAGATTTAACTTGTGTGGCAATTGAAGCTCCTTCTCTGAATGAAATTGCTTTCAGCAATAGCATTTCCATTCTGACAACATACAAGTCATTGCTTTTGCTAAATGTCAAATTATACAGGTGTTGGCATTTTCCTTGAATTCAAGATACCAGTCAACCTGCTTGCTATTCCACAAATACCAGGGTGATGGCTGTGTAGTAAACCTGTACACAATGTCATGTTGTAAACCTAAATGCTGGTGACCTGACTTATTATTCCCTAAAAAGGATGAGTAAGCTGCACTTATGTGAATACTGATTGAAGCCCTTTGTAATGATCATTCCACAGCCCATAATGCTTTATCGGCCCACTGGAAAGAGACAGAGGGTCATGAAACTGTCCATGGGAATATATTTTTATACTACACCCTATGGGAACTAATTGGGGCCACATGGGTGAACCAGGTGGACACACTGCACTGAAAGCTTGATTAGTAACTTAACTTAAAGCAACTTCAGATACCAGCTCGGTCCAGGGACCACATGGTATTCCTTTTGCTTAGCAAAGACAATATTTTAATATAAGATCAGATCTACAGTATGGATAGAAGAGTTGTATCCAGGACGTAACACATCCTTGAAACACAGGGGGGTCCAGGATAAACAGGGTTAGGTTTTATACAGTATATCCAGCAAGTAATGGGAGCAACTTTCCTGCTTCGGTTTTTCAATTGCATTCCTCACAGCTCCCAGGTACGAGCTGACAGGCTGTAACAAAAGGGTTCTTGTGTCATGTGGACAATGCATTTGCATGTGAAAATGAAATCTTACGGTGTCAAGTCTATTTTCTGACCACAGGTATTGATTTTTCCATTACATGAATAAAAGTGCAGGATAAGAAAACCCTTATTACACCCAGCAGTGGTACAAGCACTGTACAGTTTGTCTCGTTAGACTTGGGCTGACTAAGCAATACTTGGGATACATATTTAAAGCTGTACAACAGACTACAACCATTTGTATATATAGTACTTGCAGGGCAACTAATACACTACTGTATGCATCAAGACTGCGTGATTTTGTAATTGAATATATATACAACAACTGGGGAGAAGCATACAGCATGTTGCTTATTTAACACCACTCAGATCCTTTGTTTGTCATGGTTACTGCCAAGACAGGTATGACATTGGTGAGAGTCTTGACATTCACCATTGCAGTAACCCATTGTGTGGTTAGTAGACACATATCCCACCCAGTTATTCTGCATTTGTAGTAAATTGTCAATATTCTCAGTACAAATGCACTTGTTGGACAGATATTTTGTCATTTACATATTTCACATGTATTTGAACATAAGAAATACTTTGATCAAGCAGCATGCTAACTGATTACCATTGGTAGCTTAGTTACTAACTAATGATGATGATACAAGTCAGTGATACAAATCACACATCAAGACTGAATAATCAATCAAAACGCAGTATATATTCGAATCAGATATTGACTGCAATCATCATAATCAATGATCTTAAGTACTAATACATTAATAATGGTAAAATGATTGTGTGGTGTTATACTGCACTGGTCATTGGTACAATCAACACAGTAAAAAACAGCACTCTTGATTTATTCTGGCATTTCGAATTTGGCAAAACTCCAAGTGGATGGACTGAAAGCCTAAACAGCATGTGTGAATAACCTATTTTGACACGGAATAGCATTGCAGGCAGCTGCTATTAAAGGATAAGGTTTGAAACCTTTGTGCTTGAAGCTGCATGCATTTACATTTTTTTCTTCTTATGTTAACTAATGCGATTTAAAAGACACAGATTTTGTGTTAAAATATAATGTACCCCTATCAGTTGAACTCATGACATTGGACACTTGTAGTGCTCTGATTACAGTCAAGACCAGCTAAACATCTTCCTAGTACCAATATATATATATATATATATATATATATGCAAATACTCTGGAACTAAAAAAAGCAATTCACCTTGTAACAGGGGAGATCTGGACTGACTATTCTGGCGCATGCGTGGGACTGCAGGTAGAGGGCAGCAGTCTCGTAGGATCCGCCTGTCGGTCATGGCGATGACACGGAGAGGTAGGGAAGGGTGTGTGTGCTTTTTCTCTCTCTGAGTTGCTGAGAGGCGGGCCTTTGGAGACTGCTTGGCCCATCAGAACTGCGCTTGGTTGTGCACTCGGGTGGCCGTGTGCGGGGAAATACAGTGGCGCTGGCAGAAGAGGCCAGCGTGAAACAAGGAGCAGGTGAGCCCGGCTGAGAGGACAGCCTTCCGTAAAAACTAATTTACAAAGTCAAATAAATAAATACGTACCCGAGGGGATGTGTGTAGGTATATGGGGAACCCTGGCCAACCCCAGTGTATAGGGACAACTGAGTGTAGGACAGAGACCCGTGCTGACCGGCTTAGCGGCAGTGGGGGCACTGCATAAGCAGCACTTTGGTTTGTAGTTTTATTACTGTGTTTTATTTTCCCTTTTTCTTTCGCCTTCTGTTTTCATTATTACTTTGGAGCACTTGTAGGTGCACAGAATGGTATACCTGTGTTGGTAACCCCGTGGTCCTGTTTTACTGTCAGCAGTATACAGGCCACAGACAACAGCGCCCTCTGCGGGCTAAAAAATAAATAAATAAATAAATAAATCTGGGCACCTGTGCAGGGTTTGCAAATAAAATCTTCTGTCTCCCGTGTCAGTGAATACCCCCACCCTTCCACAACCTTTGAACATAATTACCTAAGCAACATCACTTAGCTGAACACAACAGAATGTACCTTTCAGTTGATGTACACAAATAAAGCAGATTTATGCTTTTGAAAAGTGAGGAAAAGTACTAAAAATTCAGTCCTAATTTAAAAAAAATAAAAATAAAAACGTAGTAAATATTATAAAATCATAAATTCAGTACCATGAGTGGTTATGGTGTTCTTCATACATGTCATTACAATGTACTTGATGTGTAAATCTTTTGCATGATTATATATATATATATATATATATATATATATATATATATATATATATATATATATATATATATATATAATTGTATCAGAAAAGGATTAGGTTTAGGGGGCTTTAGGATTTGGGTTATATTGTGCACAAATATTTACACATTAAGTAGATTGTAACTTGTAATAACAGCATTGCAAATATGTATAAGTTCACATGTATTTACTATGTAACAACTGTGTAAATACACAATAATTGGAGACACTTAATGTAGTGTTACCCAAAGTATAAGGTTGTATTGTACAGAACAGAGTGATTTTGTTTCTAAGAACTGGGTTTGTTCAAGCGCTGTCAAAAATCTGATTTAAAGGGCAATGTTATTGAGCCTCTCTGACTTTATATACCATCAACATTTTCAAGGGAGGCGCGCAGCCCTTTTACCGTTTGTGACAGCTGCCATTTTGCATTGTATTCGGAATTAGGAAATGCAAAGCATTCAGCTGTGCCTGAAGGTTAACAGTTGCTGATGTATCACGATTGTTTTTTCCTCCCAAATGAAAAGCTACAGGGGAAATATGGCTTTGTGCATATAAAGAAATAAAGTGCATCTCTTTTGAAGATACATTCGTTAACACTTTGTCTCTAATTACTGTGTATTTACATCGTAGTTACTTGTGTATTTACATTGTAGTTACTTGTGTACTTACATACAATTACAATGTTGTTATTAGTAATTACCTAACCCTATCCTTAACCCTAACCCTTGTCTGATACAACTGTGTACTTACATATATCATGCAAAAAGATTTACACATTAAGCACAGTATAACTATGCATAGTAACACTGTAATTATGTGTATGTAACTACTATGCAACTACTATATAAATACACCATAATTAGGGACACAATGTAAAGTGTTATTATAAATTCAAATACATTTGCTTAATGCCAGAGTACTAAAGTAGCTTTGGTAACAAGGTAACAAGGTTATTTTTTAAAAACAGCTTCGAAGTTGAAGATTCAAAAAACAATAACACACCTTGTGAATTAAATATAAAATGTGCATTATATCTAGGGCTTCTGAATTCAGTTTTAATCAATAAACGATAAAACACCCCTGAGAAAAAACAATTTAAATCAGTGCATAGCAATAAACACCGGGGGAAAAAAACTGGAAATGATTACTCATTTCAATTTGACTTCAACCCCCTTTCCCATTTAAAATAAAATAAAAAGTACTATAAAATAAACAAAAACAAACTAACTTTCCCAGTGTAATTGGGCAATGTCCCTCCTTCCTGACTTGTATCTACCATTAATTTAATCTGAATACTTTAAACCCACCCCAACTACTGAGTGGCAGCAAATTCTGCTTGCGCGATTTAAAATGAGATTGTAATTAGGAACGGAGGCTTCTTCACAGGATTTTAAGCTATATACAGTTAGATAGGGAGGATTTAAAACAAAATTGCAAATTGTGGCGAAATGTAAAAAAAAATGCCTAGATGCACAGAAACCTAAGAAGAATGTGCCCATGAACATAAGGATTTTCATTGAGGAAGACACCAAAGGAAAGAAGGTAGAACTTAAGTGTGCAAGTAGGCTACTGTTGAGTTACAATACATATTGTGACAGAAAAAAAACACCCAAGCATTTTGGAAAGGAACTGAAAACAACAATTTCAGACAGTATATAAAAACTGAAAGCACCGAAAAATAAAGATTTCTCGAAAATAGCTACAAATAAACACTGAAAAAATGTAATTAATAAAAAACGAAAAACATAAGCCCTAATTATATCATACCAAAGTATAGAATATACCAACTATAGACTGTAAAAGGGTAAACGCCACAAAAAGTTTATGAAAATGCATTTTATTTGTAATTTTGCTTTGCGTTTTAATTATCTAGAGACAGTGACCAAATCCATAATAAATCCTGTCTAACCCTTTGTGGAAGGGATAAATAAAACTAAGAAACAATATTATTCAATTAAAATACGTTTATTTGTAGAGCTCAGAAAATAATTTTAAATGGACAGTTATACGATCCAGGCTACAGCAAGATCAGACTGAGTGACAGGAAATACATTTGTTGCACACACCCTTATAGTGACGTCATGTATGACTCCTTCCTCTAGCCAGTCGTCGTGGCACAGTATTCTCTGCCTGGTAACAACCCTATAAAGCAGAAACATTCTGTGAATCCTTTATCAGTAGATTCATCCATCCCCATACTCCATGAAGATGCTCCCTTGCATTCCTGATTCAAGCACCCCACCCAGCTTGTCTGTAGAAATAAAATATTTTAAAAGGAGAGTAGTTTTATTATAGAAACTATTACAAAATTCCTACATTTGATTGGAAGTTAATTTTGCTCTTACCCTGGTTGCTGATATGGTACTGCCCTACTACTGTACCAAGGTTATAAACTGACAATGAAAATATGTCGCACAATTAGCTAATGCAACTGATTCATCACATACGTGTGCATGTAAAAACTGCGATATATATTTTGTTCTTCAAGCTCTTGTTTCCCAGGATCACAATTCAACACTTCACAGCAGAGATGATGCTTTTCTAAGGAAACAAGCTAACGGAAATAAAATAATTATATAACAAAAACGATAAACAAGACAAATAATCACATATAAAATATGAGTGGTTTTAGTTAGTTTGATCATAACAGGTTATATATATGAAGCCACAGTCAGATTGTTGTGTATTGATACTCAATAAACACAAGCAACCGAGGGTATGCTTTCTTCTGTGTTTTGTAATGAACACGTTGTATTCCTTTTATTTAACACCTAACAACTTCAAACTTTTTAAAAGGAATTATTAAGAACATATGAGTCATGGATTTTAGAATGGCAAGGGAGACAGTTGTCTCCAAGCACATTACATTTGTCATAGTCATTAAGTTCTTAGATTTAAATTTTTCAAAAAAAGTAATTTAAGTGTTGCTTCATCCAGTCAATCATTCTGTGACAGGTTGCTGAGCTATGCTGGAACATTTGTCATGTCCCTTATATTAAAAGTGAACACTGTCCGGTAATCTCAGTGTATATGAGTTTTGAATCTATAGCAGACTGAGCCCCACATGTCATATAGTGTGCATTTTGTAAATCAGACTGGCAAAAGAAGTTGACAAAAGCCAAGGGGGTTATGACACAACTCAAAACATTTGGCACAGTTTTAGCAGTACTAATGTAATGGCTATTCCCTGATAGATAATCCATCAACACTTTACCATTTAACAGAAGACAAGGTCAGTTATCTGTAGCACTGTCACACCTCTTGTGCATTCTGAATCACTAAGTAATGCATAGTTTGATTCAGGGTTAATTGCGTTCTAATAGATGTTTGATTTTGTGTATTCCTCCCTTATAGTCAGTCAGCCAAGTCAGCCTGGCAAAAAATATATACTGGCAAACTGGCAAATATATATATATATATATATATATATATATATATATATATACACAGTACACAGTATATATATATATATATATATATATATATATATATATATATATATATATATATATATATATATATATATTTAGCAGGGACGGAGCTAGCTCAGAAATGTGAGTGTTTTCTTGAACAAGAAACATAAGAAGAAGAACATAAGAAAGTTTACAAACGAGAGGAGGCCATTCGGCCCATCTTGCTCGTTTGGTTGTTAGTAGCTTATTGATCCCAGAATCTCATCAAGCAGCTTCTTGAAAGATCCCAGGGTGTCAGCTTCAACAGCATTACTGGGGAGTTGGTTCCAGACCCTCAAAATTCTCTGTGTAAAAAAGTGCCTCATATTTTCTGTTCTGAATGCCCCTTTATCTAATCTTCATCTGTGACCCCTGGTCCTTGTTTCTTTTTTCAGGTTGAAAAAGTCCCCTGGGTCGACATTGTCAATACCTTTTAGAATTTTGAATGCTTCAATCAGATCACCGCAGAGTCTTCTTTGATCAAGTCTGAATAAAGAAAACTATGCAGTGATCTGATTCAAGCATTCAAAATTCTAAATATTATGACTGTAAGCACTGCTATTTGTAAGCATTAAATGAAACAAATGCAAATGGGCATTATATCAATTCTGTGGCGGTAAATAACCAATTACAAATAACAAAAAAGTGCATTGTTTAATAACAACATTTTTTTTTACTTTACACAGAACGCTGGATAGAAATTAATTATAACACAAATACAGTTCAACTTAAGTAAATTATTTGGACAGTTTTCATTTTCTCCCAGTATCTTGATTCATAGTTTAAATACATTATTTTTCAAGAAAGAAATGTTGTTAATTGTTTAAGTTTTAACCCTTTGCGGTCCTATGTTGGACCAGGTCCGACATTACAATTTTCCCTTTCTGGTCCGATCTCAGACCCTGTTCGACATCATCAAAAAGACGTAAAGCACAAGTCTCTAGTCGTTTTTCCTCCGGAAAAAGCCGAGAAAACTATTCAAAGGCCGAGTGAGACCGATAGGAGCCGAGAGAAGCCGAAAAAAAAGGGGCGGATCTGAGCAATACACATAGCCCCGGCACCACAGAGATAACACGGCCATAAACAAACGAGATAACTGCTTCCGCATCCAGCGCTCAAAGAATATCACTGACATTTGCAGAGCTTTTTGAGATGTTACAGTAACAAAATAATGACTTGGATCGCATTATTGAGGAGTTTGGTGATAAAACGAGTGATCAGGAGATGATTTATCAGTATGCACGACTATGAAGAGGTATGTGAAAAATACAGTGAACAAGGGGTGGGGCGGGGCTAGAGTGTCCTGTTGATATGCAGTGCATTTTAAACCTGTTTTACTGTGAAAAAAATACTTTTAAACAGTGCGTCTAAAATAAACTGCGCGTGTGAAAATAAATTGGACCTGACGCGCTTGAGACATGCTGAATAAATGGACCGCAAAGGGTTAATGAAACAGTGGTCTTGATTTATATTAATACAATAATTAAATAAGAAAAAAATGTTGAATGCAGTGCTGGAGAACATTGGGTGTTGTTAAGGTCAGTGTGATAGAAATAGTATGATTCTTGGTAGTAAATCTCTCTCCCGACCTTTGAGGGCGCTAAGCAGCAAGAACAGAGTTCCTTGGACGGACTGGCCTGACATTTCTTTCCCAGGGTTCAAGGGAAGTCGGCTAGAAAGGGGACGGAACTTTGGTGCATTAACGAATCGACCAGGAAGGGAAACGACGTGGCAGTTAGTGTTTTGTTTGTTTGTCTTGTTTGTTATTATTATTGTCTTGTTTGTTATTATTAGACGGCTATCGCGTTCCGGAGCTGTCGCCAAGGTCCAGCACAAAACCCGGAACAGCACTTCACTTTTGTCACGCATAAACTTGTATCACCCACCACGAGCACTACAGAATACACCCAAGACTGGTGACCGTGTTTGTACATTGTGGGAAAGATACGTGTGTTTATTATTTGGGACTGCAACCTGTTTATTTGTTCCAGTGCATTACGCATTGTTGTGTATTGCCTGGAGTTATTGTTTGGTCACCAGACCAGGATTATAATTAAAACAACTCTTTCCAACTGGATTACAACTCTCTATTTGTTAATTACGCGCTGCATCACTGCTGCACCTGTACACAATCAACCACTTTGGCACATCAGGAATAGTGAACGCATCAACAAAACATCCACAGTGATGCCCCTTTCCTGCCATATCTACACCAGAGGATCTCATCCAGACAGTATATGAACCATGCATACTAAAGGATTTAAGTGACATGCATCAGTGCTTTCAACAGCAAAACCGTTGGCCTTTTCTTACAAGTGCCACATCTCCATCATGTGCACATTTAAACCAGGATATGTATAAAATGTAATGTCACCTCATTTGAAGTCCAGTCTTTGGGCTTACCTGATGCCTGACCAGTAGGGTCTGCTGTAGTGTGCTGTGGAGAACGTCTCACAGCCATGCTCCCCCTGACTGTATGACTCACCCTACACACCCATGCAGTGCCTTTATTTTCAATTAAGTGTGTAAATACAACCAACAGTAACACATGTTGTATTTGTTTTATTTGTTTAGCCACATGGCAACCTGTGAAACTTTTTGGGAAAATGTTGGGTTTTGCTAGGTCAGTGTTGTCCCAACTGCCCCCTTAACGGATAAATGTTGGTTAAAATGAGCAGTTGATTAAAAAACCCTTACAGAAACTGGCTACTGTAGCAGTCCTAGAATCTTGTTTGGCAATTGTCTGGTGTCTTCATTTGCCAGGTCCAATTACTCTGCTGTGATTAGGTTTCCACTGTAGAGGCACTAAGTGGGCAAGTGACTTTTGAGCCTCAGAGTCTATAAGAATGTGTAATTCCATTTGGACTAAGGACTGTAAATATGGTCATGACAGGGAGCGCCAAACAAATATTGTGAAAAAAATGATTCAGCAGCCTATTACACCTTTATTGTTCTTGTAGTAGATCGGAAAAAGGCAAAACAAAAACACAATTGTGAGCAAACAAAGAAAGAGCATCCATAAACACAAGGGGCATCTTTAACCCTTTACGGTCCATTGTTGGACTGGGTCCGACATTCCAATTATTCCTATCAGGTCCTTTGTCATCCAAAAACGGAAAAGTCGTTTTTTCTCCAGAAAAGCCGAGAAAACCATTCAATGGCTGAGTGGGAGCGAAAGGAGCCGAGACAAGCCGATAAAAAAAAAAAAAAAAAAAAATGAATAGTCATACTTGCCCCTGGCATCAGATGGGGGCGGTCATAAGGAAACAAGCTGGGTGTTACTGTATCAGCGCACAGAGACTATCACGGACATTTGCAGAGCTTTTTCAAGATGTTATAGCAATAAAATAATGACTTGGATTGCATTATTGAGGAGTTTGGTGATAAAACGAGTCATCAGGAGATGATTGATCGGTATGTACGACTATTATTATTGTTATTATTTATTTGTTAGCATATGTGAAAGCGATAGTGAACGAAAGGGTGGGGTGGGGCTGGAGATGCCTAGTGAGTGCTTTGTTGATATGCAGGGCCATTTAACCCTTTGCGGTCCATTTATTAATTCTGCGTCAGGCTCGCCAGGTCTAATTAATTTTTTCACGCGCAGTTAATTTTAGACGCGCTGTTTAAAAGTATTCTTTTTCACAGTCAAACGGGTTTAAATGGCCCTGCATATCAATAAAGCACTCACTAGGATCTCCAGCCCCGCCCCACCCTTTCGTTTGCTATCGCTTTCACATATGCTACCAAATAAAAAATAATAATAATAATAGTCATACATACCGATCAATCGTCTCCTGATGACTTGTTTTATCACCAAACTCCTCAATAATGCAATCCAAGTCATTATTTTATTGCTATAATATCTCAAAAAAGCTCTGCAAATGTCCGTGATAGTCTCTGTGTGCTGATACTGTACTCCCAGCTTGTTTCCATACGACCGCCCCATCTGATGCCAATGGGGTACTATGACTATTCATGAGATACGCTTTTTTTTTTATCGGCTTGTCTCGCTCCTTTCGCTCCCACTCGCCATTGAATGGTTTTCTCGGCTTTTTCCGCTGAAAACCGACTTTTTGCGCTTTTTGCGTTTTTAAATGATGTCGGACAGGGTCCGACAAAGGACCTGATGGGAATATTGCAATGTCGGACCCAGTCCGACAAAGGACCGCAAAGGGTTAAACCCGTTTGACTGTGGAAAAATACTTTTAAACAGCTGCCTAAAATTAACTGCGCTGCGGTGAAAATAAATTAGACATGGCGAGCCTGACACACAATTAATAAATGGACTGCAAAGGGTTAAACACAAAACTTCCTTGGCGATCAAGCCTTTAGTCATTAAGCACCCGCTGTGGAATTCGCCTCCTTCGAAATTCATAATGCTGATTCATTAAATACATTTTTTATAAAGTATTTATTTTGAATGTTTCAGTATTCATGTTTCTATTTTTATATTGCATACTTGTTTTTATTTTGAAGTGCTTTGGGATGCCTTAGCATGAAAGGCACTATATAAAATACATTTCATTGATTGTTTGATTGAATTGCACAATGCTGAGGCAGCAAAACATTCTGTCTCCTCCCTTTAGAATCACACACGCAGCAGTGAGAGCTTCTACGGCCAAACCTAACAGGTGTCCCAGCCAGCTTTGCCTTTCATATCTGTGCCTAGTGAGCATCAGTTTGATGGAAAGCAGTTTATCAATCCCCTTCAATTGACTATCAAAGTGGGCCAGTCCAAGACATAATTACCTGGCTGGTGACCTAAATTAATAAGCCCTTCTCCTGGTCAGGGAACATAGGAAAAAAACATGGACTTGGACATACTTATATAAACAATGTGCAATATACATTGGTATGGGGAATGTGCACACCATCACATGCATGCAGTACAAATCTTTTTCAGATTCTGATACCGAACTGATACCAAAGGACTTCTTGAAAAGCAGACAAATCATTATTGTGACTGGCAAACGTTTCTTTAATAAGGTAGGGTTCAATTGTTGTGTCCCGCTGTCTGAGCATGACACAAACCCTGATATTAATGAGATCATTGTCCTTGTGATGCAGTTATCAGTCTTATAATTAAAGCTCTTTTTAAACTGAGGATTTGTTCAAGCTCTGTAGAACTCTCACTGATGTGCTTAATCTGTAATATGTGTAACTGCTTTATCTCAACTATTATTGATCTGTGGTAAAAGTAATGTGTTACAATGTTACTTCAGTGGATTTACTTGGTGCTTATTAGAAGTCTGTAATGTATTGGTGAATATGATTATTTGGCAGATGCTTTCACTGGTGCATGTATCTAATTTACTTGCGTTTGTTTATTTGTGTTTATATTTTTACATTTAAATGTTACTTACATGTTTTTTTTGCTTCCTTTTCTTTGACTCAGTTATCTGTTTGTAATAGATATCATTTTCGGTAACACTTTATATTAACCCTTTGCGGTCCTATGTCGGACCTGGTCCGGCATTGCAATTATTCCTATCCGGTCCAATGTCGGACCCTGTCCGACATCATCAAAAAGACACAAAAACGTGTCTCTAATCGTTTTTCTCCGAAAAAGCCAAGACATACAGTACCAGTCAAAAGTTTGAGTACACTTGCTGGAAATTAGGTTTTTTTCATAATTGACAATGTTTTACGTCAGATAATGCTTCTGTAAATACTTGAAAATGAAAACACATGTTACAATATACAAAACAAAACATAAGGAGTATCAAAGCAATGTTCAAGAAAATTGAAAATTGTCTCTAAATCTTGGATTCCTCAAAATAGCCACCCTTTGCCTTAATAACAGCCTCACAAACACGAGGCATTCGGTTAACAAGTTTCAGCAGGAAATCACCCGACATGTCTTCCCAGCTCTTCTGCAGCAATTCCCAGAGATGTAGGGCACTTGTGGGTAGCTTTGCTTTGACTCTTCTGTCCAGTTCGTCCCATACAAGTTCTATGGGATTGAGGTCTGGAGACTGGGCAAGCCAGGTCATTAGATTGAGTTGTCCTTCACTTTCCTTCTTCGCCAGATAGTTCTTGCACAACTTTGAGGTATGTTTCAGGTCATTATCTTGCTGAAGAATGAAGGACTGCCCAACTAGCCGTAATCCTGATGGAATGGCATGCCTCTGAAGTATGCTATGATAGCCATGCTGGTTGAGCTTGCCATGGACTTGGTAAAGATCACCAACTCTGTCACCAGCAAAGCAACCCCAGACCACGACATTGCCTCCTCCATGCTTGACAGTGGGAACCACACATGCAGAACTCATGTGCTCACCCTCTCTGCGTCTTACAAATACTCAGCAGTTGGACCCAAATATTTCAAATTTTGACTCATTGGTCCATAAGACCGACTTCCACTCCTCAAACGCCCAGTTTCTGTGTTTTTTGGCCCAGGCAAGTCTCTTCCTCTTATTCTGCAATCTTAACAATGGTTTCTTTGCAGCAATTCTTCCAGTTAGGCCAGCTTCACGCAATCTCCTCTGAACAGTTGATGTTGAAACATCTGTACTTCTAGTAGTATTTAGCTGAGCTTGTATTTCAGGGGCAGTTAATCGCCGGTTTCGCATACTTGTGACTCGAATGAACTTGTTCTCTGATTCTGAAGTCACCCTTGGCCTGCCTGACCTTGTTCGGTCCTCATGAGTGCCAGTTTCTTCAAATCGTTTGATGGTCTTGGCCACAGCAGTTACAGACACTTGCAAAGTTCTTGCGATTTGTCTTAAAGATTGACCTTCATTTCTTAAAGTAATTACAGTCTTTTTTCTTTGCTTAACTGAGCGTATTTTGCCATTTTCTGCTCCCTTACATTCAGGAATGACAAACTTGTGCCTATGCTACCTATATTTATAGTAATCATGGACCCTTACCTGTTAACAATAATTGGTGACAAAAGGTTAATTAGGTAACATGCTTGTTAACTCGGAGAACATCTAACAAAGACACTTTTATACTTAGGCCAGTGTTCTAACACCGTGTTATACACATTTCAGACTGACTTGGGCTTCAGACTGAAATCCCCTTGCTTCGGGTGACCATTTCATTGAAATTGACAAGATTTACATTTTCATTTAAAACTAAAATTTCTGAATGCAATTCACTTATGATTATCATCTCATATAAGTACATTTATAATGAAATATTAAGTGTTTATAGACAAGTTTATACAGTTAAAAGCATAGATAATCATGAAAAACCTGGTTACAAGCAGGTGTACTCAAACTTTTGACTGGTACTGTATATATATATTGTAACCAGAAGGTCACTGGTTCAAAAATCCCACCTCTGCCATTGACTGACTCACTGTGTGACCCTGAGCAAGTCACTTAACCTCCTTGTGCTCCATCCTGCGGATGTTAAATCAATGTCCTATTGTAAGTGACTCTGCATATAATGCACAGTTCACAACCTACCTCTGTAAAGCACTTTGTGATGGTGGTCCACTATGAAAGGCACTATATAAAAACAAAGATATTATTATTATTATTATTATTATTATTATTATTATTATTATTATTATTATTATTATTATTATTAATATTTTAAAGCTACTAACTGAAACCAGCTTATCTGTTTAAGCTTTTTTTTTATTTTGCAATAAGATTGTGTGTTCCATGAGTAATGTAGAGTAATTTTCCCAATTGTCTTTGTTTAAAGAATTGTTCTGGGGTGTTTTTTTTGTTTTTATTATTATTTGGCAAAATTGGTTAATTTTGCTTATTAAAAATAACCAAACGCATCAATTTTCAATTTGTATAATAAATTGCATGTACGTTTTACCAATCCATATACAAACATTAACTTACTATGTTGAAGTGAGGATGTACACATTTAATATTCAGGCAATTTAGAGGGAACCTTAGATGTTTTATTTTGTTTTACACCCCATTACCTCCCACGTATCTATCACACTGTAATTTTGGGATTTGGATGAGGTGAAGAAATAACTGTATCAATAATTCAGCTGGATGCAGAGTAGTGAATGATTGACATTATTACAAAATACATTGCCGAAACCTAGGTTTGTCAGTTTGTCAGTTAAAGCCAAAAACTTAAAGCCCTATTTATATGTTATATAGTTTAAAAATACAAACAATTTAATTACGACCAATAATGTATTATGAAACTGCTTGTGTAGTACATTGAAATTTTGAGAATGGTATGGGGATAGTTTAATTGAAGTACTGTTTTCATAGCATTAGCAATAAATTTACCACGTACTCTGCCCCTTGTGCTAAAAACTGTGAATGCTGTATTGCTTGTCTTAATAGGCTAACACTGTACTGGACTAACCAACATATTAGCAGGAGAGTTTTTCATTAGGTTGAGCATTTTAAATGGGTAAATATCTGATGTGAAATCTACATTTTCAGGTAGTTAACCAATATATTGCTTACATGAAACAATTAATTCTCTTTATAGTGTGCAAAGTAATCTATAAAAGACAAACCAAAAGAGCACCCAATATTATATACCAAGTTCACCTATAATTCATCACATGATAATTTAACTACCTGTGCTGAGCAAGACTTGAAAGGTTCATTCACGCTGTCACTGTTTTCTTCTGTGTTTGCATTGAAAATAATTGATTGTCTTATTTATGATCAAGGGATTACTGTTATTTCAGCTGACAGCGAATTTCAACTTGAAAGAATCGTTGCTCGGAGCTTCAGCAGAAAATGTAATGATTCAGAATGAATTAATTGATCTGTTCCATCACTGTTAGCCTGAATTTTCCAAGAGTCGAGAAATAAAATTAATTTCCGAACAGTCATGTACCTGAAATATCTGATAATGCTGAACCGAATTGGTATAAGTGCTGTAGAGGTAATTATTTGCCTTTTTATTGTTCTTTCTTATTAGCTGCCCAGCAATAAATCATCAACCCAACATTTATTTGTCATTAAATGATATACAAAAACAACTGCATTCGATTTTCAAACCAAACATACAATAGGTGAAAAGAGAGTTCTATCATCTTGCAATGACAGATGCTAATGTGCTGTGAAACAGTTGTCAACAGGGGGCATTGGTATCAATTAGAAAAAATAATGCCAGTGACATATAAACTGCACTGCTGCAGATTGTTGTCATGATTTGCATCTGTCAATAATATTAATTGACTTTCTTGCTGCACATAGATAATTTGCATTTCAACATCGCGTAAAGCAATGTCACCCCAAACTGAGCCAAAATCACAGAAGGTTCATAAATCTGTCTCACCCCTTATAGCATGGCTAGATGCCTCCTACTTCTTCAGAACAATTTTATATGACCAGCTAATTTTTCTTTTTACAATTTACAACAGCAGCACCGGACTGGTTTCTACGTGGTTTATCATTTCAAGGTTTGAATGCAACTCTTTCCAAACACTTGTTTGATTGATTGCCTGTACAGTTTACATCAGCTGCACAGGTTTGGTTCATGCAATTCAACATATCCACCCAACACTAAGAGATTATTCTTTTTATTCTATGAGGATTTTCTTTTTTGTATATAAAAATGGCGAATCATGCTGGCACCAATAAATAAAAGCATGTTTGTTACTGCAAAGCTTTCTTTATGTTAGATTACAACATTGCACACATGGTTCCACTTTTATAAGTGGTGCAAAGTAATAAACAGAATACAAATGCATTTTGAAACCAAAGCGAGTACAATCTTTAAATCAAGATTTGATTAAGATTAGGTTAATTATCTTTCGTGGCCTTCTTCATTAGAAGAGTCCATCATATTTGATCTACCGTAAAATGTTCATCACAGAACAAAAATACTTCATGAACTAAATTTAGAATTATTTTTTTCACTTTGTTAAAATCACTGTAGCAAAAAACAGAATAAAACAAATAGCCAGGGTTGTTATATCAATACTGCACGGAGACACAGGTGCAGTGAAACACGCCAGCAAGGCGCTCAGTCTTTATTAACACATAAAACAAAGAAAAAACAAACAATAATGTCATGTGACGCTACCAGCGATGGTAGTGCACAGAGGACGGTACAAGACTGTAAAAGACATTAAAAATAAAACACAACACAACAAACTATAAATCAAAGTTGCCGTGAAAACGGCAGGCCTTGCAGCAGCCCCGATCATAGTGATCGCTATGTTTTTATACTGACGCTCCGCTGAGACACGCCCACCTGCCTGCTGGAACAGCTGATTACTTTCAGCTGCTGCTCCCCGCAGACAGGTAATCATCCCCGGCGGAGCACCACAGCAGTTAAACAATTAAATCAATTAATTTGCAACAAATAATGCAAAAATATACAATAAAACTACATATTTCCCATGTGTAGGGCTTCCGCCCTGCCACAAGGACAAATCCTGTAGTGCTTTATTTGTGTACTGGCTTACAGATTTTCACATACCCAGACAACAGTTAATCAAGAATAATCACACAGACTCGGTTATTCAAAGTTTAATAAATCAGAGTATATATTTACTCCTTCTGTTTATTAATGCTAAAATGGATTGAGTGATCGCAGACCTACTTTGAATCCTAAGTCATAGACAACCCAGGCAGTCTGGTGTCTTTGCAAACTAACAGCATTAATAATATATAAAGCAATGCAGTTACATTATGCACTGCAGGCAGTCTAAGGCACCCATTTACGCTAATGCATACAATATAACAACATCTCTAAAGCTAATAATAATCCTATCCTATAGCATAATCCTTTAATATAGGTGAGATATAAATTCAAGATTATGCTTACCCTCCTGCAGAGAGATATGTCTTAAAAAATAAAACAGAACAAAGAAATGAAAGTCATCCAAACTGGAGTCTCTGAATACAATACCAGCAGTCAGCTTCGCAAAGAGGTTTTAAAAAGATGGACCACACAGACTTGTGTTACCAAGCTTGGCTGGTAACTAATTGTAATTTTACTCCCATATTTATAGGATGTTTGCTTTCCCTTTGTGTGTCAGAAGGCTTAATTAAACCTAAACATCTGGTTTGTTAGACAGCCTTTATATCTAAAATCAATAATTTACTTTCTGGTACCAGGCTATTCCTTAAAACTAATACTATGCAGTACCAGGCTTTCTCCCACTTTTCTAAGATAAGGATATATGAGGCTTTTTCATATAGTAATAACTAATAATATTTGTTAGTGTACCATGGATTTCCTCTCACTTGTTAAGATAAAACATATAAAAACAAGGGGCCCTTGAGTTAGAACACCTGGTCTGTCATTGAGTTTTGCCTTGGTTGTTAAAACATATTTTTCTTTTACCTTGAGAAGCCTAGTACTTCCACAAGATAAGAATAAAAGTAAGAGACCCCTTGTCCTAAGTTATAACTGCTGATAAGCAACTTAGCTACATGAGCATTCCAAGAGGCCCCATCAGGGTTATTCAATTATGTTTAATTGTTCTTTCATTTAGGCTAACACAGATTTCTGCAATACTATTTCTGCTTGTTGATTACATTTTCTAAACCAGTACAGAGCTTTACAATACCGTTATTGCCCTTAACCCTTAGCGGCTGTTTAAAAGTATTTTTTCACAGTAAAACAGGTTTAAAAGGCACTGCATATCAACAGGACACTCAGTACTGCATCTCCAGCCTCGCCCCACCCCTTGTTCTCTGTATTTTTCACATACCTCTTCATAGTCGTGCATACTGATAAATCATCTCTTGATCACTTGTTTTATCACCAAACTCCTCAATAATGCGATCCAAGTCATTATTTTATTACTGTAAGCTCCTATCAGTGTAACTCTGCCATTGAATGATTTTCTCTGCTTTTTCCGGAGAAAAAACAACTAGGTTCCTTAACACTAGAAGCCCCGCGGCAGTCATTTTGGCAGGGTTTTTTTAAATGTAATTTTCACGTCATGTAACACATATGGAGATATATTACATTATACCTAAAAGGCCCGGGAGCAGTCACATTGATGGCCACACAGAAAACAATTGTATTGTGATTATACAGAATGGTATTTTATTACTTTATTTTTTTTATTTACTAGTCTGCAATGTCTTTAGCTGTGAAGATTAGTCTCTACTCTCTGCCTGATATGAATGACTTTTGAAAGGCTGGCACCTGCTTGCCAGCTGTGCTGCTTTGGTCAGTCAATTAGCATCAGGACGAGTGAAAATAAATACCAGAGACTGTGGAGCTTTACAACGCAACAAAATATGGAGTTGATGTTTTGGATCAGATGGCATGGAAGTATTCCGTGAAAGCTGGCTCCCGACGGTGGCCTGTTCAGGTGTTTTACAATGTATTGGACCTAGCAGCCATCAACTCCTGGGTACTTTACAAAGAATGCACGGAAAAGAATTTGCCAAGGAGAGAATATATTTTACAGTTAGCACAGGAACTTCACAAGCATTTGGAACAGAGGGAGATTGCCAAGCGTGTACCTACAGCTGAAGCTGGCAACCTCACTGAGAGCTGCAAGAGACGCCAATGCCAGGTTGGCAACTGCAATAAAAACAAAACTTTGGACAGCCCCATACAGAAAGGCGGCATGGAGAAGTGCATTCTCTGTATTGATTGTGAACAGCCTTAGACTCAAGGTAAAGGAATACCCTTTTCTTGAAAAAAAGAAAAATAAATTAGACTTTTTTTCTAACTTCTTGTGCTTGCGCTTCTGTAAAATGTTTTCTTCTAAGTTTATTTATCTATGTTGTTCAGTTGCTTTTGCTCATCTGATAATAAACTGATTGCTGTTGAAAAGTAAAACATGTATTGGTATCGTTTCAGTTTTATAAATATGCATGTTGTAAACCAATGTCTGTTCCGGGGCTTCTAGGTATGAGTGTATCTCCGGTCCGTCTAGTGTTAATACTAGAACCGCCATGGCAGTCATTTTGATGGTTTTCACTTTTAAAATTTAAATCAGTCTGCGTGTGTGAAAGATATGCGGTTGTCCGTTCTTTACTTTTTCTAAATACATGTATTAAATACCCTGATGGCGTTTAAAAGGCAGGATCGCAAAAGTAATCTATCTATTATTTATTTATTATTATTTATTTCTTAGCAGACGCCCTTATCCAGGGCGACTTACAATCGTAAGCAAATACATTTCAAGTATCACAGTACAAGTAATAATACAATTAAGAGCAAGATATCTAGAACTGCCAGAGCAGTCATTTTGACTGCCTTTTGCAATACATGTTTTTATTTTGAATATATCCTACAATAGTCTATTTTATTTTTGTATAAGAGCCTGTTGTTATCTCCACTGGACCTGGCAGCCATCAATTATTTTGATTTGTACAAGGAATGCACCGGAGGAAATATCAGTAGGAGAGATTTCATCTTGAAGCTAGCCACAGCGCTTTAGAAGAAACATTTCTATCAGAAAACTACAAAGCAGCAGGCTGCTGCAGCTCAACCTGAATTCTGTGCTACATGAAGGAGACACACGCAACAGAAAACATGTTACTTTTATTTTAAATTAAAAACTACTTTCGTTTTTACAGTTTTGTATGTACATATACCTGTTTACAGCTGTTTACATGCTAGTTTCTTTTGAAATGTTTATTTTATTATAGTTTTTCATTTTTTGAAGTAGTGCTTTATAAGTTAGAAAATAACCTTTTATGTTTAATTTTTCATTTAAATACAGTGTTTTGGCTGTGCAGATATATGATATGATGTGCTTGAATAACACTTTTGAGATGCATCCGATAGTCTTTCATTTTAATGTTGATGTTGTTTAAAATGTAACCGTCATCATGACTGCCGGCAGTGGTTTTAGGTATGAGTATAACCACGGTGATTCTAGCTTTAAAAGCCAACGCTGGGTCTGGAATCCAGCACTGAGCATCACAAGTGTGTTTTTCTAAATCAGTTAACTGGTATCTACAGGATACCTGAACCCTGTTAGCAGGTTTCCCATCTTTACATTCTAGTTTTCCCAAGTGAGCCCACTTTACTGGATGAGTTCAATTACATCCCATACATGAAATTCTCCTAACATTGTTTGATTTGCCTTGAAATGAAAAAAGTATAATCCTTGTGGATCATTACATTCAAACAACCCAGATCTGCATCTTTGACATCTACGTATTAGTCTGGACAAATGCTGGTCTGTCCCCCTTTTCAAAGAGAGTTTCCCACAGGGAGTAATGGTTCTGGACTGAACTATTTAATTTATACATTTCAATTTTATCACAAATAGCTATTTCGTTAGGTATTCCTTCCATTCAGAATATCTGAGTTGGCCAAAATTCACTATTTTTCATATCAGAGGGTTCCCAAGCCTCATTATCATCAGTAGGGAACCCACCTAGAAATTAAGTTGGTTTGATTGAAGGACCAGTTACTTTGGCTGCAAAGGACTTCCATTTAAAAGGAACCAATACCTTATGCAAGAGAGAAGGTGTTTGAGGATCACTTGTGATATAAATCCACAGCTGGTGATTATTATTATTATTATTATTATTATTATTATTATTATTATTATTATTTGTTTATTTATTTGGCAGACACCTTTATCAAAGGTGACTTACAGAGACTAGGGTGTGTGTGAACATCAGCTGCAGTCACTTACAACAACGTCTCACCCGAAAGACAGAGCACAAGGAGGTTAAGTGACTTGCTCAGGGTCACACAGTGAGTGAGCCAGGATATGAACCCGGGACCTCCTGGTTACAAGCCATTTTCTTTAACCAATGCTTTATAATGTATTAGTCAATACTTTAATGTTAAAACTGGATGTGCCTTAAAAACTAGTACACGTAATATGCGTTGTACTCCTGTATTTCTCACATGTAAAAATTGGTATACTCATTACAGATACTTCTTTATACTTGTTACTTGGCACATCCCTGATATTCACATTGAAGAAAAGCACAGCAGCTTATAATTTACCAGAGCAAGCTTAATGTTTTGGCTTCCTTGTGAAGCGGATTTAATATTACAATAAATGGATGCAAGATAAAAGCAGAGTTTTATCGTTACTTAATGATATTGCTTTATCTATGGGTACATCTATAATTGCGTTACTTTGAGTGACCTAATTGACAGACACATTACTAGATTAAAGCAGAGTGACACGAAAGTTAATTGCTTGCTGACACATCCATAAAAACAGAAAGATAGCGCTTTTGTCACAAAAAGCTATCATATTCCATTTGTTGTTGTCTATTCAATACATATATTAAAAAGAAGGATTCTTTATATATATATATATATATATATATATATATATATATATGTGTGTGTGTGTGTGTGTGTGTTAGCCTAGAGGGTTTGGGATCTAATCCAACACATTTTCAATGAAAACCAAGTCTCCCAATAATGTGTTTCCTCAATTGAACTGTTGAACTGGCTGAAAGGTTTTATTACTTACTTTAGATACAGATTATTGGACTGTACTAGATATATATAATACTTTATATATATATATATATATATATATATATATATATATATATATATATATATATATATAAAGAGAGAGAGATTAGAGGCATTAAATCTTCATTCAACATTCATGAATATTTTACCTGTACCTCTAAAGGAATAGTCTACTGCATTATCTGCAAGAAATGCAACAAATTGTATATTGGGGAAACTGAAAGGCGTTTAGCAGACCGGTTTGTATAACACTTAAGAAGCATTCGCATTAAAACCACTGCATTTCCAGTGCCGAAGACATTACAGTCTGTGTGATCAATCAGTGCTATGGAACAAATGTTGCTCGGAAACAAAAGGAACGAGAGTTTATCTTCAACTCTTGTGTACATTTTTTTAAAAACCTTTTTCTTTCATATATATATATATATATATATATATATATATATATATATATATATATATATATATATATATATGATCTTGAAGACATTCATGCACAGCAAAGCTTTTTCCCAAATACATATATAATTACAGGGATACTCTGCAGCTTCTATTTTTCATTACATTTACAGAGTAAATGTTTTCATTCATATAATAGATAGATAGATAGATAGATAGATAGATAGATAATGGTTGTGCATTGAGCTTGAATGATTCTGTAGGGAAGACCATCCCCTGTCCTGTACTAAAATGGTCTCTTCCTGAAGTATTCACCCTGACATGCAGTGTCATGGCTGGTTGACCTCATCAGCCTTCTTTTCGTCTTGTGCCTGCTGGAATCCATTTGGTCAGTGTGAGCTGTCTATTTGAATTCTCCCCCCTTCCACATTTCTGCACAAAACAGATATGTCTCATATCTGAGCTTCTATTTGTGTTCTTTACATTGATCAGATTGCTTTTTAAAAGAAAGGTTTTTTAAATTATTAAAATATGTAGAGAACGTTTCATATGGTTGATATAAACATATTAATTTAAACTAACTAGGTTTTTAGAATAAGTCAAATATACATTTTCTAAAAAGCACATTTTTCAGATGATTTATTATATTATCATGCCATAGACACATGCTTCTATAGACAAGAACAAGAGGCCATGCCACATGCTATGTAGTTCACAGTTGTTCAATTTGTAATGGCTTGTTTTGTTTCAGTTTGGAGGAAATGATGTGATATCTAACAGCCCACGGCTAACAGCTATTTTCTAGATGACCTGATACTGTTTGTTTTTTCTTTTCTAGTTTGACAAACTCATCTGACAGCAAACACGGTTTCTTTCTGCACAATGGTATAATGCTGTGAAGCATCTGAAGCAGTTGTAAGTTACAATCCTATCACTTCATGGCAAACTGAGATCTGATTAAACAAGTCACTGGATCGCAACGGCAGCTCCAGACAGAATATAGCACACAGTGAGATTTTCTAATTATGTTTTAATTAAATGTATTTTAATGTTGCCAGGTTTAGGGTTAGGGTTATATCATGCAAAAAGATTTACACATGCATAATAACATTGCAATTATGTGTAAGTATACATGTATTTACTGCGTAACTACTCTGGAAGTACACAGTAATTAGAGACATGATGTAGGTCATATTCCCTGAATATGATAATACATGAACGTGTATTAGAAATGTAACTGGATTCATGAATGAAACTGTGTGTCTTGAGAAACAGGGCAAACTGCTGTGTCTTGAGAAGGGGGCCTCTGGTTTGCAGACAGACTGAACTGTGTGACCTACTGATTAGAGGACCGGTCCCTGAACTGGATTAGGTTGAACGGACAGTTGAATTATGTACAGATAATTCATATGTGCAAAAACAATTGTTTTGACGCAAGGAAGACATACACTAACGATGTCCCAGTGGAAAAGGACAGCAAAGGACTGTGAGTTTAAAAGAAAGGCAAGATACACAAATGATCTCATGAAAGTGGCTAGTTAGCAGAGTGAAAGACTATAAATATCTAAGAAAACAAAACATTTTGCGCTCCACAAGGTGTTGTCACTCTGCTAAGCAAAGCTGCAACTCCGGCCTAAAAATGGAATCAAGACGGGACTCTGACTGAAAACTGGCCCAAGACGAGGAAGCAAGGTGCAAGCGAGTCAACCACCACAAGCAACGAGACTGAGACCCGGCTGAAGAACGGCCGTAAAACTGACAGAGACTTATCAGACAAACCAGTGTAGGTCTGCTGTACACCTAAAACCACACTATTTAAACGAAACTGTGCCCTGCTACCTGCTTAGCTAAAAGATTCAGCGAAGAGGACAGAGCGGACAGGCACTCTTGTGGATCCTATACTGAGCACTGAAGACTTTGTTGCAGCTGTTTGTTGATTCTACCGAGAACTGAAAGCTTTGCTGCCGAGTTTGATCCAAAATGGGATTGAAGACTTTGTTGCGGAGAGGAGAGTTTTGTACTGGACACTTTAACAGATTGAGTTTCCAAAACAGCGGACCCAAAGTCTAAGCTTCAAGGAACTGTTGAGTATAATTCCAGTTGCACTTTCCTTTCATGTAACTAAATTAATTAATTGACACATTCACATAGAATTGTACTGTTAATTATTTAGTTTGCACAATTTGCGTGTGAAATAACTTTTAATTAAACTTGATGAAGTAACTATAAGTAATCTACCTCATATTGGTGTATGAAGAATTTCTTTAAAATTAAACTTGCCATATACTTAACCTATATACCATTAATAAGCTTAATGTGATATATTCTAAGATTGTCTGCATCATCTCAGTTGAGGCTGCGTGCTTTGACGTGGGCGTGTGTGTGTGACCAAGCTACTACGTCACAGCCTGCTTGCTTGCTCGAGTGCTGGTGTGTAAGGAGACAGACGGTGTCATATTTCAATTGCCTGCTAGTCAAGTTAAGGCAGTAAGCGTTTTTGGATTGTGTTTTGTGCTTAGACTAGGATATTTGCTTTCTGACTTTTCTGATTTCTGTTTATTATGTGTGTGCTTAATAAAATATTACTATTGATTAAACATTCCTTGTGTCTGCACGTGAATGTGTGTTCATAGTAAATCCTCGATTTTTGTAACACGTCAATTTAAATATTGTTAGTAAGAGAACTAATCAACCCTGATAAACATTAAATGATCAATTATTGAATTGTTCCTACACAATGTAACGTGTTACCTAACATTGATAAGCAATTTAGGCATGGTTTGGGTAAAACTGCCTTAATGGCACAGCAGAGCACAATTAGCCTATTTACACGAACAGTACCGCATTTCAAAATTGGAAATTAAGAAATCTTCATTTGGAGGATTCTAGTGCATGTAAACATAAACATCATTCTAACAACTACACTACTATCAGTCACTTGCAAAATTTGTATTCAGTCCCCCATATGATGATAGAATAGAGTTCTGCTGGTGGTGGATTTGCAAGAGATGCCATGTGGATGCTCCTGGATAACTTAATACTGGATGGATCGACAACCTGCTAGTTTGAGAAATTCTTGCTTCTACTGTGATCCTAAATAAAGCAAAAGGTTAAGGTCACAACCTCAGCTGTACTCAATAGTTCATAGTAAAGAAATTAATCTAACTTCACATTCTCTGTGTAATAGACCCCAAGACATTCAAAGAGATTTGGTGTTTCAAAGAATATTAACTAGCAAAAAGTCGTAACATATTTTGTACCAATGATGCCGTGAGCTGAACTGGCTGTAG
Organism: Acipenser oxyrinchus oxyrinchus; assembly: GCA_030684275.1. Taxonomy (NCBI): domain Eukaryota; kingdom Metazoa; phylum Chordata; class Actinopteri; order Acipenseriformes; family Acipenseridae; genus Acipenser; species Acipenser oxyrinchus. Next base: position 78,927,526 of record CM060252.1, on the reverse strand, counting down.
TGGACTTGTCAGAGTGATATATTTTTGGTACAAATATAATTATTAGTGGTTGATTTCTGTGAACAGTTGAGGGACAATTAATCAATAAATCTATGTGATTGAACCAACAAGCTAGTTTAGACTGAAAGAACTATGTGGTTGTGAAAGGAAGGGCTTTTAATTATGAGGTGGAACCCATGCATAAGAGCTACTGCCCAAGCTTCAAAAAACATTGAAGAACAAACTAAGTTAATGAAAAAGAAAATAGCAGCAATCATTGAAATAATATCCACTCATTTCTCAAGGCTCCTTAGATCTGCAGTGGATAGAGTCATTTCGCGTCACCAGGGCTACATTCAGCATATAGTGGAACTGGAAAAAGAAGATATGCAGCCTGCCGTGCCAGTGGAAAAAAAGAGTGGTAATTGCTCTGTATAGGCTGGCATCCTCAGCGGAGTACAGGGTTAGGGTTACTCAGCTGAGTACAGGGTAGTTGGCAATGTGTTTGGGGTGCATAAAACCTCAGTTCATCGCTGTATTTAAAAGTTTGTCAACTCCCTTGCTCAGAGGCACTTCAACACGTACATACCTATGCCAGATGTAACTGAAGCATAAAGCTTTGCTCTGCGGGACCGTCTCTCTTCTCCCGAGTGGCATCTCCTTGCTCGTTCCTGCAGGTAGGACTGTTTCAATTTTTTTTAAATTTGTCCCTAGCTTGTGGGATTGTGCGCTCTATTTCTGCAGGGCAGGGCCCGAGTGAAAGATAAATTTGCCCGGTGGCCTCGTCCGTGGGTGCCCGACGGCTACCTGTGTGAGGTCGGCTGGAAAAACATGAACAGTTACATGCATCCCAGTGCTGCAGATAGGAAGTGGCTGTGGCCACCGCCAAACCATGAATAAATAATAATAAATAATTAACACCCTCCACAGTGGTGCCCTACCACCTATCCCCCAAATATTGAAATTAATGAAAATCAGCAGCTGAGACACGGCCCGTCCCCCAGAGCATGACTGTTCTGGGGGAGCCCAGCTGTCCAACCCGACCCCTCACCCCGCAGAACTAAATACAAACCGCTCAGCACTCAGGTAAGGAAAACCCCCCTACTCACATATTTTTTTTATTTTTTAGGAGGAAACCTCAGGAAATCCGTGGCTGAGGGCAGCCCTTCCTCTAGGCTCTAAGCGGTCAACTCCCGTTTCGGCCTCCCAGCGCTTGACTGAGCAGCTGAAACAAAAAGAAGCGACATGAAAGAATAACACACTGAGCTTTTATGCGCTTGCTGAGGACGTATTAGTTAGGGGTGGATTCTCCATTGCAGAAAAGCAACCAAGTTTACAGTTGCTTTTGACTCGAAGAGATGCACCGCATAATCTGGATGTACAGTACTCTACCAAACACTGAAAACAAAGATTTACAGAAGCAGTGTAGATTTGCAGAAGCAGTGTATTTGGATAAAACAGTACACCACACTCAGCAAGTACCAATATCGCACACTTATTTTTCATTAATGTGTTATTTTGTTGTTGTTTAATTGTATGTTTGTATATATGAAATAAAATGCAATAAAAAAAACAATAAAAGCTAAAACTAACCCGAGACCTCCCTCCCATAATTCCCCTATACTGCAACAATTTACATACAAACCCATGATCCCCACACACTCCCATTATTATAAAAATGTTTTTAAACGTAGTTTAAATAACCAATTAAAAACAAATCTTATTTTTTAGAATGTTTAACATTATTTTTAGACAAGTTTCTGTCTTATTATGTAGATAGAACATGCCTCGCCTCATGACATTGTACTGCCAGCTGAAAATAGTTTTTGAAGTTGTCGATCGGGTCAATTTTTTCCCCGCTAAAATTTGCAGTCTTGCTGTGTGTGCCGCCCCAAGTCAATATTCATGCTGCGTTCGGTGTGAACACAAAAAATCTGCTTGCCGTCCGTGCCGCCCACGCTGCGTCCGGTGTGAAAGAGCCTTTACAAAGCTAATTGCATGAATATAAGATAGTGAGTTGAGAAATGTTCAAATGATTTTACCACTTTTGTGGTGACCTGGTAGATATTTATGATTTTCAGAGTTAAAAATCTATGTATAATTGTGACAGAGTGACTGAGCGGTGACGTCACGGCAGAAGCAGGGACGGACAAACACTGACACCAGGCAAGTACTGCAGTTCACGCGGCGTTGCCGTTGTTATTATTTAATAACACAAATAAATCAAAAGTTTAAACAAAAGAAAACACTGCTCACAGAGCAAAATAAAAAGGTTTTAACAAAACAAATCTCGAACACAAAAATACAAACAAAGGTCAGGCTGGGCAGATTGCCTTCACTGTTCCTATGTTCTTTTAAATCAAGTCTCGCCTCGCTCTGAACTCCCACAACACACCACCCCGAGCTAGAGAGCTGCAGCCTTTTATATCGTGGCCGAGGGGTTTAACTAGCTTGCAAGTAATTATTCCATTACCCCTCGCCACAATCTGCACGAAGTTTATTAATCACTACGTGGATGGGGCTGCCCATCCACGCTACCAAACAATAACAAAACGTATGGCGCCGTCATATAAACAAAACAACCGGCGCCGCCATAAATACAATACAATACAATAAATAAACAATACAAAATAAACACGGGCGGAGGGGACCCCGCCTAAAATAAAATAAACAAAACAATGTACAGGGCTGCTCGCCCTGTTACATATCCCCTTGTGCAACGCACACATGGCCCCACGGCCACCTCCCCTCAGTCTTAAAGTCCCGGAAGAGGGAGAAGCAAGGTGTTTCTGGGGTGGCCATGGTGGAACGCCCTCCACCCCCACTTCTTGGTGGCTAACAGCTCCCTCTTCCGGGCTTCAGCCACACCATATCCTGCCGCAAGTGCGGCTGGGGAACTGGTCTCCTGACCTCCCCTCCTCTTCATGGCCGGCAGCTCCTTCGTGGGGCTCCGACCACACGATCTCCGCCGCGAAAGTGCGGCTGGGGAAGCTGGTCTCCTGACCTCCCCTCTTCTTCATGGCCGGCAGCTCCTCCGTGGGGCTCCGACCACACGATCTCCGCCGCGAGTGCGGCTGGGGAGCTGGTCTCCTGACCTCCCCTTCTTCATGGCCGGCAGCTCCTCCGTGGGGCTCCGCCACCCATTTCTGGCAGCGAAACTGCTGCGGGGAAGCTGGTCTCCTGACCTCCCCTTCTTTGTGGCCGCCAGTTCCCTCCGTGGGGCTCCGCCACCGTGTTTCCTGCCACGGAAATGCGGCTGGGGAGCTGGTCTCCTGACCTCCCCCTTCTTCATGGCCGGCAGCTCCCTTCATGGAGCTCCGCCACAGTGTAGTGACCCGAGGCAAAGCAGAAGCCCCGGCGACCCCAGGCGGCAGGACCCTCGACGACCCCAGGCGAAGCAGGATCCCTGGCGACCCCAGGCGACGGCAGCAGCAGCGGACCCTCGGGAGGCGACGGCAGCAGCAGCGACCCTCGGGAGGCGATGGCAGCAGCAGCGACCCTCGGGAGGCGACGGCAGCAGCAGCGGACCCTCGGGAGGCGACGGCAGCAGCAGCGACCCTCGGGAGGCGAACTCGGGAGGGGAGCCCCTGGCCATAGAGGCGGCAGCGGGAGCTCCACTTCTCCCTCGCACCCTGCACCCTGTGTGGAGCAAAAGGCAGCCCCAGGCGATGCGGAGCGACAGGCAGCCCCAGGCGATGCGGAGCGGCTGGCAACCCCAGGCGATGCGGAGCGGCTGGCAACCCCAGGCGATGCGGAGCGGCTGGCAACCCCAGGCGATGCAAGGCAGGCATCCTTGGGCGAGCGAGGCAGGCATCCTTGGGCGGCGAGGCAGGCATCCTTGGGCTGCTGCAGGCAGGCATCCTTGGGCTAAGCGAGGCAGGAGTCAGGACAAGCTGGGGTGCGGGTGTTGGCCCTCTTCTCGCCTCTGCGGCCGGGCGGTTCTTCCTCGTGCTTCCCTCAACAGCCTATGCAAGGGCTGCTGAGGACCGCCAGCATCTAGTCCTGGTCCTTCTGGTGACGGGAGAGGCAGCTCCTGCTCCTCTCCTTGTGACGGTGGGGAAGTGATACCAGCAGGCATTCATCCTCTGCTGGTGGGGAAGTGATACCAGCAGGCATTCATCCTCTGCTGGTGGGGAAGTGATACCAGCAGACATTCCTCCTCTGCTGGTGGGGTTGGCGGAGGCAGAGGCAGCTCCTGCTGCTCTGCTCCTGCCGATGGAGGTGGCGGAGGCAGAGGCAGCTCCTGCTGCTCTGCTCCTGCCAGTGGAGGTGGGAGCGGCGTAGTCTCCTGGCGGCGGAGGTGGGAGCAGCGTGTAGTCTACCCTTGTTTCAGGGGACTGGTGCGGCCCTCCCTCTCTTGTAGGGGACTGGTGCGGCCCGCCGAAGGGGAGACCAGCAGGCATTTTCCCTCTGCTGGTGGACAGGGACCCAGCAGGCATTCTCCCTCTGCTGGTGGACAGGGACCCAGCAGGCATTCACCCTCTGCTGGTGGACAGGGACCCAGCAGGCATTCACCCTCTGCTGGTGGACAGGGACCCAGCAGGCATTCACCCTCTGCTGGTGGACAGGGACCCAGCAGGCATTCACCCTCTGCTGGTGGACAGGAACCCAGCAGACATTCACCCTCTGCTGGTGGAGGAGGCAGAGGCAGCTCCTGCTGCTCTGCTCCTGGCGGTGGAGGTGGCGGAGGCAGAGACAGCTCCTGCTGCTCTGCTCCTGCCGATGGAGGTGGCGAAGGCGGACCAGCAGGAATTCACCCTCTGCTGGTGGAGGTGGGAGCTGCAAGCAGTCCTCCCATGGCAGTGGAGGTGGAACCAGCAGGAATTCACCCTCTGCTAGTGGAGACTGGGGCTGTGGACGCCTACCTTCCCCTTTTGGGCCGTGGACGCACCGACTCCTCCCTCTTGGGCTGTGGACGCACCCACTCCTCCCTCTTGGGCTGTGGACGCACCGACTCCTCCCTCTTGGGCTGTGGACGCACCGACTCCTCCCTCTTGGGCTGTGGACGCACCGACTCCTCCCACTCAGGCGTAGGACGCTCGGGCTCCTCCCACTCAGGCGTAGGACGCTCGGGCTCCTCCCACTCAGGCGTAGGGACGCTCGGGCTCCTCCCACTCAGGCGTAGGGACGCTCGGGCTCCTCCCACTCAGGCGTAGGGACGCTCGGGCTCCTCCCACTCAGGCGTAGGGACGCTCGGGCTCCTCCCACTCAGGCGTAGGGACGCTCGGGCTCCTCCCACTCAGGTACTGGAGAGGGCAGCCACTGCTCCTCTCCCTCTTGCTCACTGGAAGGCACCCTCCCATGTCTGCAGCTAGGTACCCCAGCACCACCGCTGCAAGGTCACGTAACTGATGCCGGGTTGTGCTGTTGCTCCCAGTCCTCCCATCGCTCCCCATCTCGCATCCGCAGCGTGTTAATAACCCAGGGGAGGTCACTAGCAAAGTTCCCTCGGGTGCACCAGCCAGTCCCATATTTCCCGGACGGTGGGGAACCCGTGGCAGTGGGGTTAGAGGGGTGGCTACTGATGCTTGGGGTGACAGCTGCTCCTTTCCATGAGCCCACGATACGGGCACCCTGCCCCGCTGTGGCTGTCCTCCTCCCAGCCCGCATGCAGGACGAGTGCTGCCGCTGTTGTTGCTGCTGCTGCTGCTGCTTCCTGCAGCTCTTTCTCCCCATCCTCGCTTTACTGCAGCAACAAAACAACAACAAAAACCCTAATGGCAAAACTGGAAAGAAAAACTGCGGTACCCGCTCTGGCCTGAGTCCTGAGGCGCTGTTATCCCTCTTCTGACACCACGCGTGACAGAGTGACTGAGCGGTGACGCCACGGCAGAAGCAGGGACGGACAAACACTGACACCAGGCAAGTACTGTAGTTCACGCGGCGCTGCCGTTGTTATTATTTAATAACACAAATAAATCAAAAGTTTAAACAAAAGAAAACACTGCTCACAGAGCAAAATAAAAAGGTTTTAACAAAACAAATCTCGAACACAAAAATACAAACAAAGGTCAGGCTGGGCAGATTGCCTTCACTGTTCCTATGTTCTTTAAATCAAGTCTCGCCTCGCTCTGAACTCCCACAACACACCACCCCGAGCTAGAGAGCTGCAGCCTTTTATATCGTGGCCGAGGGGTTTAACTAGCTTGCAAGTAATTATTCCATTACCCCTCGCCACAATCTGCACGAAGTTTATTAATCACTACGTGGATGGGGCTGCCCATCCACGCTACCAAACAATAACAAAACGTATGGCGCCGCCATATAAACAAAACAACCGGCGCCGCCATAAATACAATACAATACAATAAATAAACAATACAAAATAAACACGGGCGGAGGGGGACCCCGCTCTAAAATAAAATAAACAAAACAATGTACAGGGCTGCTCGCCCTGTTACAATAATTCAATACATTTTTGTGCATATGCTAAATTAACTGACCAAATGCAATGATTTCTGCTTAAATTATTCAGAACTTTTGAGAAATATGACTACATTCTGCTGACTTCTATTCAAACATTTAAAAATAAAATTATTGAAATTATGCAAAATGTAGCAATTCCAGTTTATTATAATCAGAAATAAACAACATAATGCGTAGTTCTGAAGAGTCTTAAATTTAAAAATTCGAATTCAACATTCAAAAAAGCTTTATTGTCCATTAAATAGAGCATAAAATGAAAATGTGTCTTCAGCTTACACCATGGCTCAGTACAAAAGAAACATACAACAATGTACACACAGTATCAATAAATAACAATCAATAATAAAACAATAATCCATGCTAGCATAAACAGCACAGCAGCAGCTCATTGTTGAGCAGCAACATACCATACTCACATACAAGCACACACCTACACACATGCACACACAACGTGTACACACATGCACACACAAAGTGTACACACCTACACACATGCACACACAAAGTGTACACCCACTTCTCAGGGCTTCCACCACTTTTCCTCATTAAGGATTGAAATTTCAGATGGAATAAATGATTTTTTGCAACAGTTTTTCCATGCAAGAGGAACTTTGAATCGTCGACCTGATGGCAGTAATTGAAATGAAGAATTGAGAGAATGTGTACTAGCATTAAAAATGTGTATGAATTTTAACTGCTTGATGGTACAGGTCTGATAATTACAGCTGTTTGGTACCAATTATTTTACTTGCCTGGTTGACAACCCTTGCCAGTTTAGTTTTATTTTTTACTGAGAGATTGCCATACCATGATACTATATTAAAAGTAAGAGTGCTCTCAATGATAGATATATAAACAGACACTAACATTTCCCTGCCAACATAAAACTTCTTAGTTTTCTGAGAAGAACAAGTTGCTGTTGTGCCTTCTTATATATGTAAACAGCAGTTCCAGAAAACATAAGGTTTTGGTCTAGCACAGTACCAAGATATTTAAAGCTTGAAACTTGTTCCATCTCTTGTCCCTTTATCCTAAGTGGCTTAAAGAGGGGATGTGGTGAGCCTAATGCTTGCCTCCCTCCACAGCACATTTCTTTTGTTTTCTGAACATTTAGTTCTAGAAAGCTTTAAGCAAACCAATAAGTCAAAGTGTTAACATGCTTAAATACTGAGATACTGAGATTCATCTTTGTAGATATGCCACTAATGCCATATCATCCACATATTTGATCAAAGTACAATCACTATTATTACACATCATCTCGTTTATATAATTTGAGAAGAGGACAGGGGACAGGACACATCCCTGGGGGACCCCCGTATTTAAAACCAATCCATGAGATAAAAAGCCTTTCACATTGACACACTGTGGCCGATCACAAAGAAATGCCCTAAACCACAGCACCAGAGTTGTATTTGTTTGTAAATCACATAGATGTTTCAGTAATAAATGTAGTTGAAGCAGATATTAAGCAGGTATTAAAAGCAAAGAAGAAATCCATCAACAAAATACGTATGTAAGTGCCTGAGATATCTAAATGACAGGAAGTTAACTCTAAAAGTGTCAAGGTAGCATCCTCCACTCCACGTTTTGCTTTATAGGCAAATTGTAGTGGATCCATCTGATCAGCCATAATTGCGGTCAGCTGGCTACAATAACCCTCTCCATGCATTTACATAGTATATAAGTTACGGCTACATGTCTGAAATTAATTAAACATTTAGCATTTGGTTTCTTTGGCACTGGTATTATGGTAGACGATCTCCATGTACGAGGAACAAAACATGCATTTAAAAACAGTTGAAAAAGTAAATACATGTCCTAATTGTGCAGCACATTCTTTCAGGACCCTTCCCTTTAGGCCATTTGACCCAGGGACCTTACAGGGATTGATCCCTGAGAGAACAGTCACTACATCCCTTTCCTTCACTGTCACCGATGATGGGACTAGGTTTTGACACAAGTCATCACACTCTCTGCCAAAGTCTTTCCCATCAAACCTTGCATAAAAAGAGTTTAGTTCATTTGCAAATTTAAGAGGATCTTCACACGGTATAGTTTGTTGTTGCTGCGCTCTTCCCATCATGGTATTCAGTCCCCTCCATGCCTCCCTTGCATTGCCTCCTGTGAACTTCTCCTTTACTTTGTGCTTGTAATTCAGTTTGGCCATTTTCATCGTGTTCCTCAATCCCTTCTCTAAATCATTAACTTTTTGTTTATTTCCTTGTACAAATGCTATTTTCTTCTGATTCAAACAGTATTTTAGTTCTTTACTGATCCCTGGTTTATTATTTGGGTAAATAGTTACTTGTTTTGTTGGTATAACAGAGAACACACAGAATTCAATATAAGAGGTTATGGTATCTGTTAACGTGTCCTGATCAGATGCACAATTATTAAAAAAAAACACATTCCAATCCGTTATTTCAAAGCAGCCTCTAAGTTTACGATGTTTCCTTGTACTACAAGATCATTCAGTATCAATGTCTGGGGCAGATATAGCAATGTGTTGAAAACTCAACAGGTACTTATGGGTGTAGATGGACAAAATGGCAGGACTGCTGTTGTGGAGGTTATCCAGCGGTACAAAGATCGCTTGAACAAGGTCCAAAACAAAACCCACAATCCAGAAAACGATCCTACAAAAAACATCTTGACGCATAACCTTGCAGTGAGCGCTGCTGGTTCCTTCAGCACTCTTTTATAATAATATTTTTTTAAATATCAGAGTGTTCATACTTTATAATCTGAAGTGCTACCAAAACATTTAATTAACACAGACACACACACACACACACACACACACACACACTCCTATTTCATACAGTACTTCTCAATAAAATAGTGTCACTACTTGTGGCACCACTGTATATATACTCTAGAGCCCACTGTCAATATGTTCTGGGAGAATTTGCATCCAGATGAAGCAACAACAAGCATATATACACACCTTTATTTTAACTAACATTCTTTACGTTTTGGCCTCAATTTCATTATTAAATGTTCTTAGACTTGTGCTAAGCCTACCATATGATTTAACATTTTTACGACTTGGGAACCAAATTAAGTTGGGCAGACGGACTAGCTTGCTGTACCTCAGGATTTCACAACAGAAGGGAATACGTTGTGTGTAATAATTTTTAGTCAGCAGGCAGAGATGTGAATATTACCTTGGGAAATAGGACAGCAGTAATACACTGCCTGTGGTGCTTGCTTCAGCTCAGTATCAGCGTAAACCTCTCTCACCTTTGCTTCTCATTAAGCTGTCGCTCCATATAAAGAAACTAATTCACTGTGTTTTTTTTTTTTGTGGGGTTGTCCTTTCTTTTGTGTTCCATCAAGTTGCCCTGGATAGAGCATTTCCCTTTAATCATAATTGATTCTCACTTTGATCTAATTCACAGCTTATGGTCAGAGCTTTCAAAAAGAATACCCAAGATAATCGCTCTTTCTAATGTCTCTTACGCAGTCTCTGTAACCATCTTAGGGAGTAAGAACCTACATGACAGAATCACTGCACTGAAGCGTTTTTGTTTTGCGTGCCTCTGAGTTTTCCAAAGCAGTGGGGGTATATCTTCAATCATCGGCATCTGTTCTGTGCAGTGTGTTCGCTTCTGTAGCTCAAATACAACCCCTGTGAGCATTAATAAAGTTCTTTTGTCACCAAAATGTACCATTTCTAGTTTTACAAAGAGTTTACACCAGGGGGCTCTAAATTAGTCTCAACACCTGATCCAATGACTTTACTTTCATGATGAAAAATCGCTTTTACAAAAAAAATATACATTTGTACAGATGCATTTAGCAAATTTTCAAGAAAAATAATAGCTGCTGGTGAATTTAGAAAAAGTCGTTCTTTGAGATGCTACCTGGGGACATCACAGGCTGTTACATTACATGACATAATGTTCAATTCAATCAGGCACAACCACTAAAACTTGCTTCAGTTTGGATTGTTATCTGTATACAGTAGAATACTTTGACTTATCTTGGCTTTTTTTTTTGTATGTTTATATATTGTATTAGACTGGTGCTGCATAAAATTTATGAGGGGAGCTTACTTGAAACTAGGCATTAGGATGATTAGGAGATTATTGCAGATGTCTAGCTTCCTATGGCTCATCATTTGAATTTTAAGGAGAGCATGCTGTACAGTGTACTATATATTCCAATTGTGATCACTGAACACTAAAATTCATATGGCACTAGCTCCATGTATTAGTTTGCATGATGCTTGTTTGGCACTATATGCTATACACTAAAGCAAACTTAAAATCAAAGATATTTTGTTTTCAAAATAACATTTCTTTGGAGATGCAATCCTTGGACAAATACCTGGGGAGCAGATAAGGGTAACACTTTACAGTAAGTACCTTACATTGTAGTTACTTAGTAAATAAATGTGTACTTACACATAATTACAATGTTATTATGCATAGTTACAATGTACTTAAGGTGTAAATCTTTTGGCACGATATATGTAAGTACACAATTGTATCAGAAAAGGGTTAGGGTTTAGAGCTAGAGTTAAGGAGGGGTAGGGTTAGGGTTATATGATGCAAAAAATATTTATAAATTAAGTACATTATAACTATCTATAATAACATTCTAATTATGTGTAAGTACATGTGTATCTACTAAGTAACTACTATGTAAATACACAGTAGTTAGAGACACTTAATGTTACCCAGATAAGTACTGGTTTGCACCTTGGGAATCATTAACATATCATTAAAATATAGATAATATCCTTGCACCCATTAGCACCCAGTTTACAAAAAATATGCAAAACAAGCAAATCAGAGGTTATTCTAAGGCACCGTAATGTCAAGAATGAAAATCAATGTAACAAGGGAGGGATTTAAAAATCTATTTAAATGTCTTTTTTTGACAAATGCCCTTTAATATCAATACAATCCTGGGATATAAATACCATTCTGGGATATTTAGACTATATCGTTAAGGTTCACCACTCTTAGATCATTAAAATTGCCATGACTGGACATAACCAAAAAATGTTGAAGGGTTGAGGGAAATTCAAATTGAATGCTTAGTAGCACAGAGCTACACAAATAGTTTGAGGGAAAGAATGTGGGTTTAGACTCTGAATAAAACTGCCAGCAGTATTTTATAATGTATGAACCTAATTTAAATTGATGACTGTCCTGATCTACCTTATTAAAGTGGCACGAGTAATTCATATAATTCATAACCAAACATTATGTATGTATTAAAAATAAACCTGCATCATTTAAAAAAAAATCTAAACTAAAAAAAGAATATAATAATAATACAAAACAAGCACAAGCTTGTGGATAATATGCATTCATATACAACACTATAATATCACTAAGTCCACACCACATCGTGAACATAAGCTCCAAATATTGTTATCCATTTTTAAGCAGTTGTTGGCAGACATTTCAAAGCTGAACAGTACATTACTTACATCCCAATTAAAAAACATACTTTTAAACAGCAGGATAATATTCCGTTCATGAATTTAAATCAAGGTCAAACAGCAAGCTCAAATGTAGGGTAAAGCCAACAAAAAGTTTGTGTTTCTGGCTCAGTTAGTCTAATTTCATTTAAACAATTTGAAATAGTTAATTTAGCATCAGCCTTATAAAATATTCCAAAACAGAAGTGCAAATGAGCAGTTTAATTTATGTGGATGGTACTAGATTTGTAATAATATAAATATAGCACAAATAAAGTATATTCAAAAGTATATTGCAATTCAAACTGTTTTTTTTTTGTTTTGTTTTGCTTTTCTGACAAATAACACTTAATGATTTTATTCTGCCATGATTTATTTATCACCCACATATTTCAAGTTTAAAATACTGCAAAACATGAATTTATTTTTGTACAAACAGGGTTCAATCTGCTTTTTAATAAGGCAATGCTGATTGTGGGGGAGAATATTAACATCGAACTGTGCTCTGAATCCCAATGATCCCAATTGTGCACTGAAGACTGTGGTAAGCTAATATGCTTCCCCACCACACTTCCCCACAATAAGTCTTTTCAGGAATAGTTGGTAAGCATGGCAAGTAACGACCCAACCAGAAACACCAATTGAGAATCAGACAGAACACACATACTGCATTAGTACAATAAACAGGTAGGGAATTAAATCTTAACAGAACGAATATCATTAAGTACATAGTTAAGTAGTCTTCATCTACAGCCTCATTTGGGGGGTTGGCCATCAAACTGCCTCCTTGCCTGTCTCAGCACTGACAATTTTGAGGCAGCACCAACATACAAGGCTAATGTAAGTGCAAAAAACATCCAAAAAGTAACAAATGCTGTAATACATGTTTATGTCAACTGTTTTCGTAATAGAAAGAGTTGTTCTGAATGAAAGTACACTACAACATGGGTTGATAGATTAAGACAATTACACATTTCCTGTAGTACTTCCTTAATGCCAGTTGTCCTTTTGGCTCCTTACAATCCAGTACTTTGGTCTTGTTTATCATCCTTTAAGTGTAATAGTTTTGAATTCACATCAAAGTGAAGAAACGTCTAAACACATTACGAGGGCTTTGGAAAGACTTTAATGAGGATCATTGCTTAAATATGCAGGTCGGCAGCACTCTGCTTCTAAATGTGGTGGTCATTACATCCATGTGAAAGAGTTGCAACAGACAGCCAGGTAAAAAGTACAAGACTATTAAAAAGTCAAAGTGGTTGTCAGAAAAGCAAAGCATACTCTATGAAGTGATACACTGAACATCCAGAAAAGGTTATACTGTACAGTGGAATGAGTTGTATTCATGAAACAGGTTGCTGCTTCACTATCTGGAGTTTGAAACGTATGAAAAACGTAGACATCCATCTAAAGCAGATTTAGAATAGCAGCTAATATTCAGACCTTGAACCTTTGTTGTCATGGAAACAGTTATCTTTTCAGTTCTGAAGAAGTGTGTGACTTAACAAGCATACAAACATGACAGCATATGGTGAGCAACACACCAAGGCAGGTAATTAAATACATATATACAGAAGAAAGTTAATGCAGCTGGAAAAGTACATGGAACATTAACCACTGTTCTTTAATCATCATGTTATATTCATACACAATGGACTCACAGCAACCTGTTTTCCTGAATATTTGCCCTTTTCACTTGTTTAAAAGTTATGGTAAGGTTTGTCTGCACAAAACTGGCATCATGAATAAATACTCTAATGAAGGACATGCACAGCTTTGTGTTGCACATACCCAATCCTGATGCACATGTTGTTTGTTTAATAAAACGAGATACAGAATTACCTAGCCTACCACATATAAGCACTAAGAACAAATACCAAAACACAGTAAAGTGATCAAGCAATATACTACAGAGAATCTTGAACATGCTGTTGAAAATATTAAATAAAAGTTATGAAAACTAATCTTTTTTTAGGAGTCAAATACTTTTTTCCCTTAAATATTAATATGAAAAACAAAACAAATCTTGTGTGAGCTGTATCATTTAAACATAGAAAATTTAAACATAGAAAATGGATAGAGGCAGGGCAGCAGTGTGGAGTAGTGGTTAGGGCTCTGGACTCTTGACCGGAGGGTCGTGGGTTCAATCCCAGGTGGGGGGCGCTGCTGCTGTACCCTTGAGCAAGGTACTTTACCTAGATTGCTCCAGTAAAAACCCAACTGTATAAATGGGTAATTGTATGTAAAAATAATGTGATATCTTGTAACAATTGTAAGTCGCCCTGGATAAGGGCGTCTGCTAAGAAATAAATAATAATAATAATAATTTAAGATGAAAAAATATACAATAAACAGCTGCATCTCTTCGCTGTTTTTAATATAGAGGTCTTTATGCCTTGTGTCACAGTGCATTAATTTTTTTTCTTCTAAATTGCAGTATTTACTTTAAGTACATGTTTTGGATATCAGTTATACTGTATTTGGATATTGTAAAATCAATAGTGTTGCCCTATTCATATTATAGAAAATGTCTCTGGTTGTGAACGCTGTTTCTCATATTGCTTAAATACATTATGAAGGCTTACAGCTTAGGCTAAAAATGTCATATTAGAGCAGCTTCTCCTCTGACCTTTGTATCTGCCATTGATCTCTTTTACTAAATGTGCATCGTGGCCTTTTATGTGGGTCATATATAATTAATTGTCAGCACTTTTTTTCTTTTATCTGCAGACTTGATGCACATCAATAAGGCAGTGGATAAATCTCACTCTGGACATTCAGTTACATACCCAGGTCTAAATAGGTTTCCCTTAATTGTGCCTTTCCTTTTAATTCAACCAACCCTTTCATATTAAATGTGCACATCCCTGGTTAGCTTGCATTGAGTCAGTAAATTGTGACATATGATCATGTCACAGAAAAAAGACACCTTTGATGCTAGCTATCCGTATTAATATTTAGTCTCCAATATCATAACATGCATCATTAGTCCTTTTCTTCGTATGTATGAAATAATGAAGCAAATAGAAATGGACTTATCACCTTCCATCTCCACTACCATTATTTGATATACTGCTTTTTTATATAAGCGTGTGTTGTGATCCATTCTGGGTGTTGAGAATAGGAGGACTCCACAGGTATTGTATGTATGAAAGGACCGCTGTGCCCCTGGTTTTTTATTGTTCTAATTATTTTATTTAGTTAAACAAGGGAAAAGCAGCATATTGTTTATATGTTTTCCTCTAGCCTAGTGTGGCAGGATGGCTTGCAGTGGTGAAGTGTGGTGACGTCACGGACCAGGAAGTAACTGAACCAAAACAGTGGATGGGCGGGTGAAGCTGAATGCTACTGCACTCAACGTATTTATTAACTCATAAAACAAAACAAAAGATTTAAACAAACAACAAAACACAAAACAAAAAGGCGCGATGGCCAAACAAATAAACAGAAACAAGTATATTTTAAATATAGCAATTGTTTTTTCGCTCGCTCTCCCTCGCTCTCCCGTGTTCTCCCGTGTTCTCCTGTGTTCTCCTGTGTTCTCCTCTGTACACTCTTCCCCGCAGCACAGACAGCTGCAGGTTCTTATACTCTGGCCGAGGGGTTAACTAGCTGTTAATTATCTTATTACCCCTCAGCCACAGTCTGCACGAGTTTAGTAAGGATGCGTCACTGTCAGCTCGTTAAATAATCAGTAGCTGATCAGCCACGCATCCTCACAAGGTTTTTAAATTATAAAAACAACAACAAATACGCGGCGCTTTTATCTGCGCCGAAAACAAAAATACAAATAATAATAAATCAATATATAGGGGCAGGACACTCCGCCACACCTAGTCAACATTCATATTGAGCCAGTACGATGAAGAAAGTGAGCGTTTACAGATTGATGTAAGGATATGGTCAGGATATCATGAAACGATGCCATCCTTTAGCTCAATTAAGCATGTATTTTTACACAGTAGCAGTTTAGATTGTCATACTGACCCTTTAAGAAATTGACAGCACTGTCCGCTATCTAATCAGAGATTGTACTGCACAGCACAGACAACTGCATCTTTTTTGCCCTGCCCTAATCACTGTGTATCAATCTTCTAACCACCTTCTTGAGCAATGAGGGAGATCAGTCAACATGCCCATTCAATCCTTGAGCTCTACTAAAGTACACAAAAAGGAGTTTTCTCCCCCTTACACCAACAGCTGATTTTACACAGGCCTAACAGACATTGAAATATAATGGCTTTGAAATTCTGTACACTACACTTACACAGTGCTTATGGAATGGAGTCAACTGAAACCTGTCGTTATGTCATTTACTCTGTGGGTGACATGAAAAGAAACTGTGAATATACACTTTGAGCCATATCCTTAAAATAATCTTCCACAGGAGTTAAGTACAATCATCTCACCATGTCCACAAAATAAACCACTGTAGAAAAAGAGAAGAAAGGAGGGATGTATCCTTACCTATCATCTTATTAGTATAACCTTCTTAGGCTTCAGCAGAACTGTAGCCATCTTTTGAAGGTCAATATATTCTGTTGCGCCAGAAATGTGTCATTTAGAAAGTAGTTTGAGTATGATCACTAATTCTTTATTACAAAAACAAATAACAGCTGTGATTGGTATTGCAGTGTTAGCATTAATGATGCTATTACCCACCTCTCCTACTTGAGCACTTTGAGCAAACAATCTGCTCTGAGGAGTGGATCGTTTGAAGAGCAGTGGGGACCCCCAGTGCGGATTTAATAGAGCCTACCTGAGACCCCAAAACAGTGCGTCTCTGTGTGAATCCTGAAACGATTCAGGTGTGTTTTTATTAATTGGTTTAGTTGAAAAGCAAATTAAGCTGGGTTCAAATTAGCAGAACATGAAAAAAAGCAGTCCTGGTTATATAGACAACTGGAGTTTGTATCGGGCTTTGAATGCTCCATTCTGTCAATTTATTGAGTGTCTGTTTCATTCGAGAAATACACCTGGTGTATATGTTTAATGTATGTAGAGCTCATTCTAAATGTACAATGGGAAAAACAATTGATCTGGGATTAGATATGGAGTCAAAATCTTGGCTTGCATAATTTGATCAACAGTGTAAAATGTTATCAATCTGGGGTCAGAGGCACTGGAATCGGTTCCTGAAGTGGTCCAACCTCTGATTTTTATAAACGCTCCAGTGAGAGCCAGGCATTAGGGACCCTTTCACTACTGGAAGGTGTAATATAGACAACCTAGATCCAAAGATGTTCTGTAATACTAAAACAGAATCAGAATTAGACAAATGGTTCTAAAAGTTAGCAAAAGTCAGGAAAATTGAATTTAAAAGCAATGTATGTTAATTATGTGTGATGTAATTATAAAGAACATTCTGTTGATAGTAATAAGATACTGTGCTGTATTTGGTTTACACGTTCATAATTAATTAATAAATTGCTGTTTATGTACAGGTACTGTAGATATATGTGTGCTAGTCTCTGTTAAGAAACTACTACCTGCACCAAACTCCAGTTAATTCCAACCAAATTAATAATCTGAGACCTAAATGTAATGTAAATTGGTAGCCCCAACCACAGTGAGAGGGTATAAATAAGTAGCGTGGTTTATAGAAATACACAAGTGTTTTACCTGGTGTACTGTTTCAGTATCATTAATCATATATTCTGGCAAGTCTAATTTGATACCTCCCCTTGCTAGCTGGTTCAATCAATGGCACCAAACATAGTTATGTTATCCAACGTAGATGAAAAAGACCTTTGCTACCAGCTGACCTCTCTTTTTTCCTGTAACTCACTGAGGACCATTATTATTTATTCTCTCTCTCTCTCTCTCTCTCTCTCTCTCTCTCTCTCTTCTGAATCCTCTTAAAAAGCCCAAGTCTAAATAAAATGAACCCAGTCATTCAAGTGTTACTCTTCAGCAGTCTAGGGAAATACCACAATTATTCACAATTAAAAAAGAAAAAAAACTTGCGCCACCTTGCATGTCTAACCTGAGTATGGGGCAAAACTTTGTACTTTTTCTCTACAAAAGAACAAAACCTACTGTCCAATATGGATTTAAAAAAACTGGGCTTCATTCCATTTATACATGTTTATAAATAATGGTATCATCTTTATGTAAGGGAATATAATAGTTGAATGGCAGATATTAGGTAAATTATTTACAAGCATTGATACAGAAGTGGGCCTGGGAGGCCCACTCAAGAGAATTTTGGAGAATGATTAATCTGACCTAAATTATTACAATTACATTTAAAATCAATAAAAGAAAACAAAAACAACAACATAGGTTAATTTACTTGAATTAAGAACCCTTCAATTAATGTACATATTGTAGTCAAAAGTTTACATACCCCAATGGAAATTTATAATTTCTAGAAATTTCTTGAGCAATTCTCAGCAATTGTTTTGCAAAACTTCAAAAATGCTAATTAAAACATATTCATACCCTTTGATGCTATGATATTATTGTCTACAAGGTGCTAGAAATCTCAATATGATAATGCAGAACCTAATTCTAGAAAAGTCTAGAAAATGCTGGATTGTAGGTGAACATTCTTAGAGAGTATAAAAGGGTTAGGCATAGGATGATTGCTACCAATAAGTCAATATGGGGAGAAAGTAAGGAGCTATCTGAAGATCTTAGTACCATGAGTCTACCTAGATTATGTTATTGTGGTATTTTTTGGAGCAACTGCAGACACTATTCCTGAACATTGGCTTGTTTTATAAAGCACCCATTATTCTTAGCCATTGTTTCCTACTTTTTTAAAGGACAGAAAAATCAGGAAGCAACAGGAAGGGATAACCAGGAATGAAGGAATGCAATTGTACTTGAATGCAGAAAAAAAGCAATGCATTTACATTTTTCCTTAATACATATTTATTATGTTGGGTAAGGAACTGTTCTTTTCAAATATATCTCAGTGTTTGATTCTGGGAGTTAAAAGATATCAAATTTATCTCCTTTTTTCTTTTCCTTTATTTTTTTTTTTACTTTAAGTCAAAGTGTGGTTGTAAAACACAAGGTAATGTATCACAATTGGATTTCTGAAGTTACATAATTCAGATACTATGTTGCTTTTCAACTGAACAGTTTGCACTATAAAGTACCTTGATAGCTCATGTTTTTGTAATAAACTGATCTTCTTATTGTAATAACTACTGAAAGGAATTCTCAAGCTCACTTCTGACACAACAAGCCATTGGACTTTGACTTGCAGTGAATAATATCTGCTGAATTACGCAACTGGTTTTATCCTTACCCCGTTTGCGTAATCATGTATGGAATCACTTTACAAAAAACATATCACGAACCCTGGAAAAATGTGACCACATACAGTAAAGCAACAGATTTTTTTTTTAAAATATATATATAAATGTACAACAGGACTGTGACAGGGTGACTGGGCGGTGACGTCAGGCAGAAGCAGGAAGGGAAAAATACTGACACCAGGTACTGCAGTTTTCAAATAAAGAATCGGCTGGCTGCCGTTTTATTTTTAAATAACAAAAATAAATCAAAAGTTTGAACAGAAAACACTTGCTCACAGAGCGAAAATAAATATTCAAACAAAACAAATCTCGAACACAACTAATAAATAAACCATACAGGTCAGGCTGGGCAGTTGCTGTCACTGTTCCTGTATTGTAGTTTATTCAGGTTTTCGCTCGCTCGCTCTCTCCGCTCTCGTTCCTCCTCTTGAACACCCTACCTTGAGCTGGAGAGCTGCAGGCTTTTTATATTCAGGTGACCATCTCCCGATTAGCAACAAAATGAATCACTTAATTAATTCGGGAGATGGCCACCTTCTGCACAAGTTCACTAATTAAAACTGCTGTGGATGGGGCTTCCCATCCACACGACTAAACAAACTAAAAACACACGGCTATGCCGTCATATTTATAATATCGGTAACCGCCGTCATAAATAATAAATACAATAAAACACGATAATAATAATAATAATAATAATAATAATAATAATAATAATAATAATAATAATAATAATAATATACAAAATAACACGGGAGCGGAGGGGGAAAACCCTGTTCTAAAAATAAATAAACAAAACAATGTACAGGGCACCTCGCCCTGTTACAAGGACTCTTAATTTTTTTTTTTTCAAACGTGTGCTAAATGACCAATAAATCTTAAAGTCCATTCTAAAAAATACATAAAATATAACATTTGTTGCATTGCATCATGTAAGCAGATTAAACCATTTTCGGATAATAAAGATTATGAAAACAAGAGAAATCGGTTGGTGTTTGTAATAATAATCTATTTGGGGCATTGTTGTAAAGGTGTGGTTAATAAGACAAATCATAAGAAGGATAATGCTTCAAATTTCAAGATTTTAGTTGGACAATCATCATGTTACTGTAATAATATCACTATTTGTATAGATTTATATATCGATTCATATATAGTGGTAAGAAACAGCCATGAATTTGTGGTTTATAGAATGGAGGATCAGAACATGACATCGTATCGTAAAACCCATAACATAATCAACCAATCAGTCAATCTATCTGTCACAAAGGCAACATGCTTTGGCTGAGCGTGTCAGTAAAAGCATTGCCAAAATAATGCAGTGCTGTCAGTGGAATTTAGAATAAAATCTGAATAGTTCTCACAGATAACAATTAAAACAAAATGCAGACTGCGATGTAGAGCTAGGAAATATGACATGTTTTCCCAGTCCTGTCCAATTAAAGAGCATATTGTTTTTGAACTGCTTCAAAGGCCAGGCTCATATCTGTCAGAACAGATTACTCCCCACTGCTCATCCTCCACAGGCCTCTGCTAATGGTCAGCTGGTAGTTTTCAGAACAGAACTTGCTTGTTTAGTAACAGGACTAGAAACAGGAATGTTAAAGACACATACGCACTGTATGTACAAAATAGCTTTTAGATTTCATTGCTTTCATTGCTTTCTCAGTTGCTTAAGGAATATTACAGAATTGAACTGTATCAATGTCAGCTGAAAAGTTTTGGTTTCTTGTTTGTGAAATGTAAGTGAGTGAACTTATACTTCTTTAATCAGGGTGTCCAACTTTTAATAAAAATATATACAAGTCATTGTTGCTAATAGTTTTCCTAAAAGGTTTATCCAAATTATGCAATGCTGTAACATAAGAACATAAGAACATAAGAACGTTTACAAACGAGAGGAGGCCATTCGGCCCATCTTGCTCGTTTGGTTGTTAGTAGCTTATTGATCCCAGAATCTTGTCAAGCAGCTTCTTGAAGGATCCCAGAGTGTCAGCTTCAACAACATTACTGGGGAGTTGGTTCCAGACCCTCACAATTCTCTGTGTAAAAAATGTGCCTCATATTTTCTGTTCTGAATGCCTCTTTATCTAAACTGCATTTGTGACCCCTGGTCCTTGTTTCTTTTTTCAGGTCGAAATAGTCCCCTGGGTCGACATTGTCAATGTTTTTTAGAATTTGGAATGCTTGAATCAGATCACCGCGTAGTCTTCTTTGTTCAAGACTGAATAGAATTGAATCTATTCTTTTAGCCTGTCTGCATACAACATGCCTTTTAAACCCGGGATAATTCTGGTCACTCTTTGCGCTCTTTCTAGAGCAGCAATATCCTTTTTGTAGCGAGGTGACCAGAACTGAACACAATATTCTAGATGAGGCCTTACTAATGCATTGTAAAGTTTTAACATTACTTCCCTTGATTTAAATTCAACACTTTTCACAATATATCCGAGCATCTTGTTGGCCTTTTTTAGAGCTTCCCCACATTGTAACATAAAATACAAATTTGTCTCTTTCTTAAACCCAGATGTTAATCAATAAACATCTTTACAAAAAATGAGTATAACCTCTACTGCTTATATATATATATATATATATATATATATATATATATATATATATATATATATATATATATATATATATAAAGCTCAAAGAGCCAGCTGCCTTATATATATATATATGTATGCAATAAGACCCGACACAGAGGGCATTACCAGGCATTATACGACCATTTGGGTAATGGGGCCAGAGACGAAGTATTACAGCACAATTAACTATAATTTTTATTGTTTTCAAATTAATTTATTTAGATTTTCCTTTTTTTAACGTATCCTTCCACATAAGCACTCTAAAATGAACGTTCTATAAATATAGTCCTCCATAACAACGATCTTCTCTACAAAATAGTGTTTTAAAACTGTATACTTTTATTTGAATAAACAGAGAACAAAAGATTGTGAAAAAAGATGTATTATTATTATTATTATTATTATTATTATTATTATTATTATTATTATTATTATTAATATTACCAGGCAACGGACGTGGGGAGCAATCTATGCTGGTTAGTTTTTTTCAAAAGAAAGGATATGTAATTACTGTATTGAGCATGTAAGTGTACATTCTTTCCTTTTTCATTTCTTTACTGTTTTCTTTAAAACATACCTGTAGCAGGGTGATTGCCCTGCACAGGGGGAATTAGTGTTGGTGTACTTTATATGTGGAAACAGGTTTGTTTTGTGTGCTTTTTGGAGTTGTTATGTTTGATCAAATGATTGTTTACAAATGGGCTCTCGATTGAGACTTGCTGCCTGCCTGTCTTGTATGTGTCCTCTGTGCGTTACCATCGTTGGTAGTGTCACATGACCCGTTTGTTTACTTTCTGATTTGTGTTTAATATAGGGTTCCCACCTCTGATTTACAAAAAAACGAGACACCAGAATCATTACGTACAAAAAATAAATAAATAAATAAATTAATTAATCATATACTTTGACGTTTAATGTCCTGGGAAGTCTTACAGATTTTCCAGGACAGCTAGTTTAATAAATCCTGCGCACCTGTGCCGACGTTTCAACTCCAACTCCTTCGTCTTGCAATGCGGTTACCCACACATGGGTGACATGAGTACCTTGTCACAATGCTGTTTAAATGTTGATCACTGTGAAGGAATCTTCATAAAAGTACTATATATTGATGTTCAATTCAAATTTGCCGTTTTGTCATTTGTCATTATTCTGATACAGAGAAATGCCAAACCTTATTATAGTGAACACCCTGATATAACGAACATTTCTCCAGGTCCCAGGAGTGTTCGTTATGGTGAAGTTAGCCTGTGAAGTTATATATATAGTGGTACTTTAACTGCTCCAGAAAAAAAATAAAATAACTGCCAATCTGAACTGAAAATAAATCCAGCCCAGGCCTTTTCTCCTTTTCATAACACCTGTACACAGAATGAAAAACACAACCTACAGCTTTTGACTGGTAATACTCATTGACAACCACTTGCATAATCCTCTAGTCACTAAAATTCCTGCATGAGAAGCATTTTATTGAAAAATAGAAACAGGAAGAAGTGGTGTACTTGACAAACGTATTTGAGCAAAAGACTGCATGTACACTCAGCACCTGGCATTGACCCACCTCTCATTAATCAGTCACTCTCATTTAGCCGTCGGTCATTTTTTTACATTAAAAGTTTAAAATACTGTGTCATTGCTGATATAGCATTTGATAAAGTAAAAGTAAATGCGACCCAACATTACTGCTCTTATCATAAATGCATTGTGCTTATTTATAGTGCCAGTGTTGCAAGAAGTACGTTTGTTGTTTTCACCATTTATATACAGCACAGTACAGAACTGTGAATGTCGTTTTCCAGTACTGGAACTAACATTGCAATATAAACTGTATGCACTCTATTGAAAATGTTATGTAATTTGATACATTCTAAATCATACATTATTCATTATAAAAAATAAAACAAAATAAAATAAAACATGTGCTTTTAGTGATTATTTCTGGTATAATTATGTTATAAATATAGTTCTTAGCAATGGTAAACCAACCATGAATACCTCGCTTAATTGTTGGTATTTGTTGAGATGGGACTGGTCACACACTGCTAAGATCAATTTTATGACCTTGTAGAGACATTCTTTCATATACAAAGCACCTCATATGGTTCAGCACCATATGCACACAAATGCCTTTATGATATATATATATATATATATATATATATATATAGAGAGAGAGAGAGAGAGAGAGAGAGAGAGAGATCGATCTCTCTTAGTCAGGGGAGGGGTCAGATAAACAACAGCTGACAAAAAAAACTGTATTTTTAAAATTACAATATAAGGTAATGAACAGCCGAACATGCTGCTAAACCGTCCAATGCATTTAAGTGAAAATAATTTTGGGCAGCCTACCAAAAAAAAAAAAAGTAAAGGCATATTCAATATTCATTATTAATAGACATTGACAAACAATTTGTTCCATGGGATTCTTGGAAATTGGCTCCAAAAAAGTATTAACAAGTGAATAATTTATTCTGAAACTGGTCCAATAATTGAATTATCCTGTTGCAAAAACCTCAGCAGGTTTAATCTGCATAGATGTTATATGCAGCAGGAGCGCAAATGAACATGACAATGTTTTTAAGATTGTATCTACAGTATGTGTACCTTAACTGTTTCGCTGCTAGGGCCTTTGGAACCCTTAGCGCTGGAGTTTTTATATATTGTTTTTTCAGCACAATCTGAACTTTTCAGTGATGTTTCATGTGTGGACATATCTGGTCAACTGATTGAAATACTGCAGGTTAAATATAAACAAAAATGAAAAATGTAATTTTCTATGTAACTTTAAATCCCTGGAAAAGTTATTTCTTAACATGGTGTAACAGGGCGAGGTGCCCTGTACATTGTTTTGTTTGTTTTCTTTTAGATCGGGGTCTCCCCCTCCACCCTGTGCAGTGTATTTTGTATTTGTTTTGTTTATTATGATTTAGTATTTAAATGTATGACGGCGAAGCGCCGCAAGTTTGTTATTGTTTTGTTTACTTTTTAAAAGGTGTTCTGGCAGAGGCGAGATTGGTGCTCGTCCTCTGCCAGGAATAATTAAACTCGTGCAGAAGGTGGCCATCTCCCGAATTAATTAAGTGATTAATTCTGTTGCTAATCGGGAGATGGTCACCTGAATATAAAAAGCCTGCAGCTCTCCATGTTCGGGGTGGTTGTTGTAGGAGCGGAGAGAGCGAGAGTGGAGAGAGTGGAGAGAGTGAAGAGAGTGAAGAGAGTGAAGAGAACTGAGAGAGAACTGAGAGAGAAGAGAGAGAAAAGTAAACGGTAAAACGGATAGGAACAGTGAAGGCGATAGCCCAGCCTGACCTATTCCGTGTGTATATTTTGTGTTTGTGATTTGTTTATGTTTACACCTTTTATTTCGCTCGGTGAGCAGTGTCCTTGTTTAAATATTTTATTTATTGTTGTGTTGTGCTGAATAAAAACGGCACAGCCTTTACCTGCAGTACTTCCCTGGTGTCAGTTTTCCTTCCTGCTTCTGCCTGACATCAGACCAGTCAGTCACTCTGTCACACATGGTAATAAGGCTAATTGTATATGTTTCACATTGCCAATATGTTGACTATATATATGAAGAAAAAAAAAAATTCTAACAGTTGTTATGTTTCTGCTTAAACATTATTATTAAAAAAAAAAAAACATAAAAAAATAGAACACTGCTAGGTCAAATGATCTTTATGTTTTTCATAGTGTGAACTTTGGGGCACCTAGAAACTATATATTTTCTAAAACTAGATAAATACAAAATTTAAACTATAGGACATTATTTTGCTTGGAATAAAAGTACAGCACATGACTGCCTAATATATATATATATATATATATATATATATATATATATATATATATATATATATATATATATATATATAAACAAAATATTATTTTATTTATTTATTTATCTCTTGCCTTTGCTCTGTATTTTCTGACCCCTCTGCACATACTGTATCAAAGGAAGCTGGAAAATTATATACATTCTGAAACTGTAGGTTGTGAGGATTACAATGGTACAAGACTCATAAAGATGAGGTGTACTTTAACCCCTCTTGCAATGCATAGAGTATAACATGCCCCATTTTCATTTTCAAAATTAAAGATTACCACTTCACATTATAAGGCTTATTCTAAGAGTATTTGACTGAGTGATTTAACTATTTCGTGGGAATTATTTAGTATTTCATTCACACGATATACAGAGTTTGTGGAAATGCTTCACTGTCTTGAGGGAACGAGATAATTTGTAGTTTTTGTTTTTACTTCCTTCCTGTAAAGTGTGCATGTGCAGCAGTGGTAGGAGGATGCAGATTTGAGCATGGTGTTGAAAGAAGACAAAAAACACAGGGAGAACTTTTTAACCCAAAGGTTTATTAATTTGCTGCTTTCCTGCGGTGCAAGAGATAATTATACCATTTTAATGTGTGACACATTCAAGCTGCAGTGTTGGATGTGACCTGATAGCGTTTACACATCTTCAAACGTTTATCTGCCTCATTTTTCATGTAAAGTGGTATTAATATTTTCTGTATTCGATGCCTGGATAATGGTTACTTTTTTGTGGTTATGTTAATGCTTATATATTTATCTCCTGTCACACATCTCAAAGAAGAAGAAAGCCATTGACCTCTGAAAGAGGAACTGATCTGAAGAAGCCAGGTCAGCAGGGTGGACCAAGACAAAGCTGCGCACTCAAGGGGTCTGCCTGAAAAGTGGAGATTGGGGAGGTGGAGGATAAAGTTGTGCCTGGCATTGCATCAGTAAACAAACAGATAAGAACAAAAGTCAACTGTGATTTACTTTATTTTGATATTGCGTCAGCAACAGCCAGGTGCATTCCCCTAAGGTTTCAATAAGTTAGAAAGGAGAGATCAAAGGGAGAAGCTATCCCCCTTCAAGGCCCTGTTTCGGTTGTAGCAGCACTCACAAATGGTTAAACCCTTTAAGAAGGTGTTAATGAGTCAGCAAGGAATTATATGTTAGTGTACAATTGAACCCAGCTGTGGCACAAATCAAATGACAGAAATGTAACTTTCACATGGTAAAGAGTTTAGTTCAAATGTATCATAGTTCCAAAAATAGGATTAAGGGTGGGAGGTTCACTGCTGTTCCTCAGAAATAGAATTCACCACTCCTGGGGGAAAAAAGTAAAAAAAAAGCTTCTTTTGCAAAGAAACTCAGTACAGCCGTACATTATTAAGTAAAAACAATGGTGCCATATAGGGCATTATGGTATTTTTTAAATAACTTAAGGGAATGCCATCCATCGCTAACCTATATATATATATATATATATATATATATATATATATATATATATATATATATATATATATATTGTAAGACAGCAGGGAGGGGATTAAATCCTCCCTGCAGAAAAACATGTGCGTAGGCACATTTGTTTGTTTAATTGCTCCCAGGTCGCAGCACTGCCAGGCACATTTGCCTGCCTGGTCCCTTGCTCCGCTCCCCCTGAAGCCGCAGACGTCAAGTCTTGGGAGTCAGACATCACATGCGCTCCCCCCTTCCTCCCACTATGTTCCCCCTGAGGCTGCAGACGTCGCTGCGCCAGTCCACAGTCACGCACCTCTGCCTGTCAGTTCCTGCTCCCAGTCAC
Organism: Acipenser oxyrinchus oxyrinchus; assembly: GCA_030684275.1. NCBI lineage: Eukaryota > Metazoa > Chordata > Actinopteri > Acipenseriformes > Acipenseridae > Acipenser > Acipenser oxyrinchus. The sequence goes on along the minus strand of CM060252.1, from coordinate 78,900,208 downwards.
CGGCCTGCGCTGTGGTCGCCCTGCACAAGCCGTCTGGGTCCCTCCTCGCCAGTCCTAGGTCCCTCCCTGGAAACGCCGGAGGAACCAACCAACCCTCAAGCCAGCCCGTGGGAGAGGGTGAAAATTGACATTTGTGGACTTGAGGTTGGGTGGTCTTTTAAGGGTGGAGGGAGGTGGCCATCGAATGGCCGGTGTCTTGAAAAGACAAGGGGGGATATGTAGGACAGCAGGGAGGGGGTTAAATACTCCCTGCAGAAAAACATGTGCGTAGGCACATTTGTTTGTTTAATTGTTTAATTTAATTTGTTAATTGTTGTTTAATTCATTGTTTAATTATTTGATTCTTAATTATCCCCTGCACTTGGTGGTAATTGTATATTAGAACCAGGTTCAGGGTATTTAAGAGAGGGAGTCAGTCTGCTCAGGGCTGCAGTGTGAAGAGCCTGCTTGTGAGTGTGTGTATGCAAGCGTACAAAGGAAGAGTGAAAACCGGTGAGTGCTGTTTTGTTGTGGTTTTTTGGTGGAGAAACGGCTTAGCCGTCCCACTGGTAGTCAGGGTGTTCCAGTCGCTGTTTTAGTTAGGGCTCGAAAAAGATTTGTTTTGTTAATTAAAAATAGCGCGTCAGCGCGAGAAAATCCATTTCTGGTGTCCTGGGTCTATTTTTCAAGGGCAACGAACCCTAGTGGGTGCAGTTCATTTACAATATATATATATATATATATATATATATATATATATATATATATATATATATATATATATATATATATATATATATATATATATATATATATATATATATATATATATATATATTATAGTGGCACAGTAGAGCCACTATAGTTAGGGTTGATTAGGCAATTTAATGTTAAACCCCAATTTCTGTACTTTAATAACTTTGACCCCGTTGAATGGATTTGCACGAAAATTTGACGTGCGGTCCCTTTGGTTAGATCTCTTGATGTGGACCATTTCGTTTTGCTCAGATATCCAGATTCTGAGATCAAGATAGTGAAAAAAAAATCTGTTTTTTGCTGGGGTTTTTTTTGTCAGTCTCCAGCTCCAAAACAGTTTGGATTTTTTGTCTGACTTTTGTCTGAATTTTAGGGTGCAAGAGTACTGGCCCAGTGGCTTTTTCTGGTTTGGTGCAAAAATATTAATCTGTTCCTGAGTTACAAGGATTTGAAATGTTGGTTCAGAGCATGCTCAGTACAGCTCTTGCAGTTAGATGTTTGATATCGAAAAAGGAATTGGTTTCCTTTTTCCTTTTTTTGGCTAAAATCTGTTTATGTTCCATATTGAACAAGCTGAACTTAGGGATGTTTGCTTTCAGAGAAGTCCCACAGGCTTCAACGGGGTTCTCCCTATTCAAACTACTGTTTGACCGGCAACCCAGAGGATTACTAGATGTCTGGACCGTGTTGGAACTGCCCGATATATCTCTACTTTGGACTTGTCCAAAGGTTATTGGCAGGTGCCATTATCACCTGGGGCCTGTGAAAAAAACACCTTCTCCACCCCTCAGGGTCTTTTTGATTTTGTGGTTCTCCCCTTTGGCTTGCACGGAGCGCCTGCCACTTTCCAGCGTTTGATGGATCGGGTCCTCCGTCCTCACACTGAGTATGCTGGGGCCTAAATAGATGACGTGGTCATCTTGCGCCGTGACTTCCCTACGCATCTATGGAGGCTACAAGGAGTACTGAGCTCCATCAGGCAGGCAGGACTCACTGCCAATCCAAAAAAATGCAAATTAGCTTTTTCGGAAACACAGTACCTGGGTTATACCATGGGGCAGGAGTTGGTAAAACCCCAAGAAACAAAAATTAATGCTCTGCGGAATTATCCCACTACCCAAAGGCAGATTCGTCTTAGGGCTGACCGGGTGTTACCTGCGATTTTATAGCACATTTTTCTACTATAGCCGCACCTCTTACAGATTTGACCAAGGTCAATGTTAGGTGGCATTCCAGGATCTGAAACATGCCGTAGTATCTAGACCGGTATTGAGAAACCCTGACTTTAAGAAAGATTTTATCTTGCAGACTGACACCTCTGCCGTGGGCTATGGGGAGGTCCTAGCACAAGACTTTGATGGGGAAGAACACCCCTACTTAAGCAGAAAGCTCCTTCCCCGGGAACAAAAGTAGGCAACGATATAGAAAGAGTGTCTAGCGATTAGGTGGGCTGTGGAGAGTTTGAAATATTATTTGTGGGGACGCTGCTTCACCCTGTATACAAGTGGTGGCTTATACACCAAGTATTGGGATCCATTTTGGTGGATCGCAATGGGCGCTGCGATCCACCAGCAATAAAGTGAACTTGAGTACAATAAAGTAAAACTCTTTTGACCAATTGGGATTATCTAGCTTGAAGCCAGTGGTGACCAATATGTTAAGGTAGCAATGAAAAAAAAATTAATAAAACAGAATGCAAACGGATCAGCATTTTCAACTTTAAAAAAGTACAAATTATGCTTATAAACATATGGACACTTAACCCTTTGCAGTCCATTTATTAAGTGCGTGCCAGGTCCAATTTATTTTCACACGCGCAATTAATTTTAGACGCGCTGTTTAAAAGTATTTTTTTTTCCACTGTCAAACGGGTTTAAAAGGCCCTGCATATCAACAAAGCACTCAGTAGGCATCTCCAGCCCTGCCCCACCCTTTCGTTCGCTATCGCTTTCACATATGCTAAGAAATAAATAATAATAATAATAACAGTCGTACATACCGATCAATCATCTCCTGATCACTCGTTTTATCACCAAACTCCTCAATAATGCGATCCAAGTCATTATTTTATTACTATAACATCTCAAAAAAGCTCTGCGAATGTCTGTGATATTCTCTGTGCGCTGATTCAGTAACATGCAGCTTGTTTCCTTATTGCCGCCCCTATCTGATGCCAGGGGCAAGTATGACTATTCATGAGATACACCCTTTTTTTTCAGCTTGTCTCGGCTCTTGTCGCTCCCACTCGGCCATTGAATGGTTTTCTCGGCTTTTTCTGGCGAAAAAACGACTAGAAACCAGTTTTTTGCATTTTTTTTGATGATGTCGGACAGGGTCCAACATTGGACCGGATAGGAATAATTGCAATGTCGGACCAGGTCCGACATAGGACCGCAAAGGGTTAAGCGTTTTTGTATCTAAAGAAAAAGAAGTCCTGAAAGCTGCTGTGTAATGTAGCTGCTGTATAACATAGCTTGTTGCTCGGGTTACTGAGGTATGGAAGCCAGAGTACAGTTTTTAGCGCCATCGACGGTTTGGAATGAATGTCATTTATCTTTGTATGTATTCATAGTCAGAAATTATATTTTTAAATACACAATCAACCATGTTAAAACTATTCTATGCTTATGTGTTGATGCTTGTTCAGATGTGGACCAAGATCCACCAAAAATCTCTTGAGATCCACTAGTCGATCGCGATCCATGTATTGGCCAATACTGCTCTATACAGATCATGCCCCGCTGCGCTGGATGTAGGGAAAAGGATTCTAACCCTTGCCTCACCAGATGGTTACTGACTCTGCAGCCTTACTGTTTTGAGGTCAAATACTGGGCAGGTAAGGACCATGTAAATGATGATGTGCTGTCTAGCATCCCTGAACTAACTTCCACTTCCTATTCCAGGATCATGCCGAAGCAAAGGGAAAGGGTATGCGAGCCAGCTCACAGACTTGCTGACAGGAGCAGGGGGAGATAATTGAGCAATAGGCTACAGGTGCTGATAGGTAGGATTAGTTAAGTGAAAAACATGACTAACTGATTGCCTGAATTGGCCAGCACCTCTAGCCTATGTAGCCAGCAATGGTCTCCTCTAGCCAAGGGACATAAAAGTGCTGGGCAGGAAGTTGCAAGAAAAATAAAGAAAGGGAAAGCAGACCAGAGCGAGAGGTGAACAGGAGCAGTGGGATCTTTGCCAGCTTTTCTACAAGCAGGAGATCTCAACCCCAACACCAGCCCAAGGATTTGGATACCAGACCAACACCTCAAGGTCTAGGTTTCTGAAGTGCAATTCTCATTTGCAAGGGACTTGGCAAACTAATTTGTTTTGTTGTACATTTTTGTAGTTGTTGGATTGCAAAGCCATTTTGGATCACGGCTTTGGGAAACAGGATAATTTTTTTTGTGGATTGTTTTTTTTTAAACTTTTTGTTTTCCTTTGCACGTATTATTATTATTATTATTTATTTATTAGCAGACGCCCTTATCCAGGGCGACTTACAATTGTTAGAAGATATCACATTATTTTTACGTACAATTACCCATTTATACAGTTGGGCTTTTACTGGAGCAATCTAGGTAAAGTACCTTGCTCAAGGGTACTGCAGCAATGTCCCCCACCTGGGATTGAACCCATGACCCTCTGGTCAAGAGTCCAGAGCCCTACCCACTTCTCAACACTGCTGCCCTAACCACTACTCCAAACTGCTGCCCTAACCACTACTCCACACTGCTGATTGTCGGGGTAACTGTGGTGCCAGCCGATAAAAGAAAATAATAAAAACCTGTATAAATCTGTTAGTTCCATGCAACTATCTGTGCCTACATTCGACTAGCTTACAGTGTGTGTGTGTGTGTGTATATATATATATATATATATATATATATATATATATATATATATATATATATGTATATATATATATATATATATATATATATATATATATATATATATATATATATATATATATATATATATAGGGGGTATATTTTATTTTATGTCCAGTGTGGTGTGAAGGAACATATTTAGAAACTAGCCACAAGGCAATAAAATTGATTCCTGGTATAGCTGTAAGACCTCCACAGAGTGGGGGTATAATTCATTACTTGGAGCCTTGTACTGTACAAGTGGTTAAAAATTGATAAATGCTGAACCAGGCATGATGTTTTATGTGTTCTCTGTAGTTGTAAAGCTTCCATATTTCTTTTCCCATCAACTGGCACTTGATCATGCATTGAAATTTAAAACCTGTTCAATCTTAGTCTTAGTAAATTACATTCAGCAAGGCCTTAATAATGTGGATAGGGAGACAAAAGGGCCTTTTAGTAATCTGGTTGAGATAGGGATATTTACAGCCAGGAGAGGTCATCTGTTTAGTGCTTGTTGTTTATGGGCACCTACGATATCCTGGAATTCCTTTTCCTTTGTAAAACACTACTGTAACAGAATCAGGATTTGAATACTTCATGTAATCATACCAATCAAATAAATAATGATTCTGATGTATAAAACAAAGGCCCTTGTTATAAACAAGGCCTGTTTCAATTCAAAGATGACCAACAACTATACTTTTGTGATATGCCTGCCAGAGGTCAGGTATTTACTGAGCATTTTATGTCAGAGCTGCCGATAGGCCCCTCCGGGGAGTGACATCCTCAGTCCCGCCTACCGAGGGAATAAGTAGTCACTCCTTGGAGATCACGTCCTCTTTTGAATAGAACCCGAGAATGCGAGTGGCACACAGAAAGATTTGGTTGTCACAGGCCAAGGCTGCGGACAAGTTGGCCTTATTGAACAAGCCTATCTTCCCTGGCTATACCTTATCCCTCTGGGCTGTTCATCTTCCTGGAGTGGTGAATTGGGCGGCGGACCTCTCAAGGGAAGGTCCTCACCTGTCAGAATGGCAATTCCACCCTCAGATGGTAGAGCGCATTTGGGAACGGTTCGGGGTATGCGTGTTTGGGATGATGGAAACACACAAACCCCGCTTTCCTCCCTAAGGTGGTCATGGCTTTCCACTTTATTCAATCAGTGGAACTAGAGTCTTTCCATCCCCCTCCTTTTTCTTCGGAGAAGGATCAGAGATTGAATTCCCTCTGCCCGGTTCGGGCATTGAGATGTTATGTGGAGAGGAAGTGAGCGCTGCATCAGTCTGACCAGCTCTTCGCCTGTCATGGTGAAAGGACCCTGGGTCAAGCCCTCTCGAAGCAGCAACTGTTCCACTGGATTGTGGACACAGTTTCGATTGCATATACTAATGCCGGCCTACCCCCACCAGGGAGGGTGGCCGTGCACTCTTCCAGATTAGTGGCTAGATCATGGGTCCTCTTTAGAGGTGCCTCATTGCCTGATATCTGTACTGTGGCTAGCTGGGCTATTCTGCATACATTCGCCAGGTTATACTGACTCAATGTGGTAGATCCCTCTATGCCTTCATTGTGACAAGAGGGTCCTTGAGGTTGCACGCTCACACCACAAAGACTATTTGGTGGTAGCAAGACGTCCCTCATCTGCTGTCCGCTCACGCTCCCTCGCAATGGCTTTGATATGCTTTCCCAAAAGTATAGTTGTTAGTCGTCTTCGAATTGAAAGGGAATTGAAGGTTATGGATGTAACACCGGTTCCCTGAAAGAGAAGATGACCAACAAACCTTTCGAGGTCGCATCACTCGCATTCGTGGGTTCAATGCAAAAGAGAACGTGATTTCCGCGGAGTGACTACTTATTCCCTCGGTAGGCGGGACTAAGGATGTCACTCCCCGGAGGGGCCTATCGGCAGCTTTGACATAAATGCTCAATAAATAACTGACCTGTGGTGGCATATCCCAAAAGTATAGTTGTTAGTCGCCTTCTCTTTCATTCCAAAATGTTATCATAGGATTAAACGTGTGTTGAAATATTGAACACAAAGCTGATAAAATGAGAAATCCACCTTCCAAAATGTTGTATAATACTGTTATTATACCACCTTCCAAAATGTTGTATAATGTTGTATAATACAAATAATAAAAATATTATTTGTATCAGTGCTTATGACAAAAAAAGCCTAATTACATTAAGGTTGCTAAGACGTTACAATCAAAAGAGTCAATCCCTCCTGTGTGAATCTGCAGCAAGGTAAAAGAAGGAGGTTCACACACTGGAAAACTTCAAGCACTGACAACCAGCACATTAAGCTTCTTTTATATTTTATTTATTTACAAAGTGAAGACAGGATATTACTTACTGAGACCAAGGTTGCATTTTCAGTGAATTCTAACTCAGAGTGAGAGACAACGAGAAGTCTGCAAATCATTGCAAAGCAGTGAATTATATATTATTTATTACACATACAAGATAAGGACAAAGTGCAACTCAACGTCTCAGTCCATTGAATAATTAAAAATAAGATTTCCCAACTTGACAGAGGCGCCAGCTCTGGAAATCCCATGCATATGCAATGCCCTTTTAGAATACACTACAGGGCAGCCGAAACGGAAACAAGATCTATCTCATTGTATTGGAATGACAACAGCATGAGGCCATTATTATTATTATTATTATTATTATTATTATTATTATTATTATTATTATTATTTAAAGAAATTGAACTGGTTTTTGGTTCCCTATAAAGAAATTTTAAACTGCCTCAGTTTCTTTTATTTTAAATCTCTTTATATAAAATGCTCAAAGGGTTTGTACATGTGTGCTCTTGAGGTGCAGTAAAAAATAAATACATACATAAATAAATAACTAATATTAATAATTATGAAGGAGTTAACACTTATACTAGTTGTTTTATCAAAGGATTTAAAATGGATAACTTGTACTCAGTATACCATATAATCTTGTTTTCAAATGGTTCAGTGAGTTGACTACAGTACAGTTTAAACTGTAAACAAATTACCACTTATCTTGGGCAACCTAAATGAGTTAAGTATAGTGTTCATGTTTCAATAGGGGCATGTTTCAAAATTTATTTTATATGGATTACAGACTAATGAAAATATATGGTGCACCATATATTTTCAACATATAAAATAAATAAATGGATGACAGACTAAAACATATTTTAAATATATCCCATATATTTTAAATATATAAAAAGGGGCCAATTTCTATATATGAAAAATATAAGGATCATACTTTTCTACCATATATTAAAAATATATGTTTGTTCAACATATGTTGTTTAACAAAGCAGAACTAAATGAACTAAACTTATGGAATGATGATTAGGATGTTAGCAGCTAGCTCTTGTTGACTGCTACAAAGTAAAGGAAGTTGTAGGGTAGTCTTGTTGCAATAAACTTCATTTTCTATATAACATTTACTTTGTATGATTTCCATTACACGAGAGTAGATGTTAAAACTTCATGCTGATTTGAACTCGGCTCTCGCCAAGATAAGCACCAACTAAGACGTAGCTTTACAGTAAACTAATGTGATCCATCTGTATCTCCATCCATTTGCGGTTCCTTCCATATGATGATGTAGATATCCTTCTGTCTGGTGTTGATGGCTGAAGTGTAATGCTGGCTCCAGGGATCAGCTTATTGCCTCCCTAGCGCATCAGCACACATAACGGCTGCGATGCTGGCTCCGGGGATCAACCACAGTGCGGTCTCCCCAGCGCATCAGCATGACAACCGTCTGGATTGAGCTAAGTAGGGTACATCTCTGGGGTCTTCAAGTGGGCACCTTCCATCCTTGGTGTTTCGTCGACTAGCCCATGGCACCTCAAGAGGGCTCAACGGTGATTCTGGCGTCCCAGCATCACCCCCCTCCATCAACTCAGCCCAGCTTACTTAATCGTACATCACCGTTTCTTTCTTTCTATTGTGCTTGAGATCCCCAGCCAGAATCTTTCCGTCTCAGCCACAGCTAGTTGCTGCTCCTCTCTGTTGCTTCAGATAAGTTTTTCACTTTGCGACGCAACTCTTGGCCACTGAATCCGACGTCTCTGAGAAACCGGGTTGTAGAGTGTGCCACAAATCCTAGACAACCCACCTCCACTGGGTAAACCCGGACTCTCCATCCTCGCTGTTCCGCTTCAGTGGCTAGTTGAGCATACCGCAGTTTCTTCCTCTCATATGCCTCATATCTACAGCATCCTCCCATGGCATTGTTAACTCTACCAGGTGAACAAGACAATATCTGGTCGAAGGTTAGTGGTGGCAATCTCAGGTGGAAGAATAAGCCGTTGCCCAACATCTGCCAGCATTTTCCAATCTCTAGCAGCTTCCAGTTGTCCTGGGCGAGGACTGGTTTTAACACCTTTTCTTGGTGGTTGCTCTCCTGGGCGAGGAATGTTGTCTTTTGTGTGTAATGTTTTGATGGAACAGGTGGCAACTTATTGGTCATGTTACGCTTGTCTTCCAATGCTAAGGCCAAACATCGCAGCACCTGGTCATGGCGCCAAGTAAACCGTCCTTGGCTAAGAGCCACCTTACATCCTGTCAAAATGTGCCTTAATGTTGCAGGTGATGAACACAAAGGACATGAGGGATCCTCTCCTACCCAGAGGTTTAGGTTCTGTGGTGATGGGAGAACATCATATGTTGACCTGATGAGGAAAGGTTCCATTGACCATAGGTCTTGCCAGCCAATCTTGAGTTGTTCCACACTCTCCCATCTCATCCGTATAATCTGTATGTGTGTATTATGTGTTGGAATAAACTGAATTTTCTATATAACATTGACTTTGTGTAACATGTGTGTATGTGTTTGAAAACACATTGTTTCAATTATTCACTTATATAAAAAAAAAAAACCTCTGCTTTGTATAGCCAGTTTGGGTGAGGTCCTGTGTGGTGAGAATGTGTTTACATTTGGAAAAGGGGAATTAGGTATGTGTAATTTGCAGAAAAGCCAGAAAGGTTGTGGAATATCAGTCTCTGAATGTAACGATACCTATTACATTACAGCAAGCTGAAACAAAGCCTTTTATAAATCAGAAGTAGAGATTAGTTAATTGTGTTTTCTTACAACCAAAAGCAATATTCTAATTTGGCAGGGGTTTCATCCAGATGTGGTAAATATTACTTTCGTTCTATATTAGGCTGTCAGCTTATAAACTGATACGTCTATAAGGTGTCGCAGTTTTTTTTTTATATATCGGTCCTACAATTTAGAATATGATTAACAATAATTGTTGATTAAAAACAAAAAAAACTAACACTGAGTCACGGTCAATTTATTTTTGGTATACTGATACTGATTTAATCTTAATTATCTCATAATAATTAGGGATGCACCGAATCCAGGTTTTTGGGATTTGGACGAATACCGAATCCATCTCAAAAGATTCGGCCGAATACCGAATCCTATAAAAAATGTCAAGAAAACTGAAGGAAACTGTTGAATGAAAAACAGACTGGCAGCTACTAACAAGGGATGTGCACAATCTATCATTTTGAGCCTTTTAGTATTTTTATCACTGAATGGAAATATATCCCTGAATAAGACTTTAGTTTGAGACTTACACAATTTACCACTAGCCCCCTCCACCCCACAACAGAAATGTCAAAATGCAGAACTGTTAAATTTACCTGTACAAGAAAGGAGAGCTGCGTCTTTGCCATAATCCACTATTTTCTTTAATGACATTTCCACCTGTGTCAACTGATCTGAGAGCTATGAGGAAAAAATTACTGTGAGTGACCTGAATCTCCCTGCGAAATAAAACCCACATTGATTTAAATGCACCGTGTGGGTAACACCTATCAAATATGCTACGAAATAGTTTTAAAATGATTTTAATAAAACACAGCAGTTCCCAAATGATTCAGCTTGTATTGGCACATTACAATAACGTAAAATGTAATTTACTAAAGCATATTGTTAAACAACGTCTTGCACATCTGACAGTTGTAAAGTTACAAAAAATATATATTTCTGTGCACCGATTTTTTTTTTTATCTCAGTATGATCTCTAGAACACATTTCACAGACAAAGCAACAAAGCACAAAAGTCTACAACAGTTTGCTGTTACCATATTACTAGTACTATGACTATGTTTACATTCAGCAGCTGCGTGACATATTTAGTGCGTGCGCCACCAGTAATTTAGGAAGTTGAGAGCTGCGACAGAGTTCATCAAACGTGTTCTTGTTCTTGAATACATGTTATTAAATACAAAAGTTACATTCAATACTGAATTTGTGTCTTTTATTTAAAGAAGAACCGCACAAATTGGAGGGATATAATAAAATGTATGTGTGTCTGGGTGGATGTAGGATTCGGATTCGGTTCACCGCATCCAAAGTATCCGTCCAAATCCAAACCCTGCTCAAAAAGTAGGTATTCGGGCCGAATCCGAAACTGAATCCTGGATTCGGTGCATCCCTAATAATAATATTATAACTGTAAGTTGATACTTGTAGTTGTACTATGCGTTACATATCAATTTATATAAAAACATACATATACCAAAATTGAATAATTATTTCAGAGAACTAATTATCATATTAATAAAAATCCAACAGTCTTACACCAGCAATGACAACCCAGAGATATGAAAATTTGTGACAGACATATTGCAGCTCTACTAAATACCCAGATGTGTGCGGCTCCGTGTATGTGCACATTGTATAGCATATAATAAATGCAAAGGGCATAGACAGGAAAACATATTGTTTCAGTGGATATCCAACTGGCAGAGGCACAGCTGGATAGACAGACTTTTGTGTGGTCAATGCCAACAGCAATCCATTTCCCAGTAGATGGTTTTAATGTAATACTGCCCTTAGCGTTGATAGGCGATTGGCCAGCATACAGCAAATCAATCCCTAGGGCACTATGCAGTTAACAATCAAAGAGTCCAGGGCACACATTCTCATGAGGGTCAACGATGGAATGGCACCAAGCTGAAACCAGAGCCAGGCTAATGCAACAGATATAAACCCACAGGGCATTCATAACAAAAATACAAAAACAAATCTTAAATATGGACATAGCGAGGGCACAAAATGCCAATGTAAAATCCAAAATAAACATGAAGTAACTAAAAATACATTATAGCACGTCTTTGTGTCTGCTGTCCACTGCCCAAAAAAAACACATTAATGCTGCCGACTGGGAGTGCCCTTGCCAATGTGTCCAGCTGAGAAGTACAACAGGGGAAATGAAAGAATGAAATATCTGGAGATTTCAAATCCATGGAAGTTAACAACCTCAATCACATTATCTGATACTATTGGAAATGCCAAGTGGAACATTATAGCCTTTCTAGTTTCACTGGCTCAAGGTCTGGAATCAACAGAAAATTAAATTCCCCCATTATTGCTAAAAACAAATATAATCTTTGACCAGAAATTTAAATCATCAAACAACCTTTGTATCTGTTACTAAAGCTTGCAGAAAAGCTGGTAAAGACACCACAGAGCACTATCCCTGCATGATGGAACCAATTTAATAAATCTGTTGACATCCCAAACGCCCTCACCTAACACAGCGGTAGGCTTCGTCCATGATTTTACTTGATGTGGAAGGTAAGGTCTCTGCAGCTTAAAAACATGTTCCTTTCTAATAAAAACAGTCTCATGGTTTAAAATATGTTTTTCTGTCTTATAATGAGGACACAAAAAACCACAAGTATGTACTCGAAATTAACATGACAGGCCACAGATGCGCCCTACTTGCACAACATCAACTCAGCATGTGTTTCAAAATATAGTAGTAGACTCCACTACCTATCCACTGATGAAAAACCAATCAGCAGCCACTGTTACATCATTCATCAGTTACTGTATCACCCGAATTGAGCGCCCTCCTGCAATTCAAAAGAGAGCAAGTGAACATATGCAAACTCCAACAACAGAGACCCCTGCTGTACCAAACTAAAACTGCTTTTCCCAAATCCCCTACCTGCTGCAATGTAACATATACGATAACATACAGTTCAATGTGTACAGTCAGTAAACAAAATATTTAGACAGGGCATCTGCATTGCCATAGGGTTTTCTAGCTCACTGCCAGAAATTACCCAATAGGTAGAAATAGCAAATGATTTTAAACACATCCTGTGTTAAATAGGAGTGCATTTCAATCTCCTTGAAAACCAATATTTATAGAAAAAGAAGAAGAAAAAGAAGATCAGGATGATTTTAACACATTTCTTAACAGTTCCACAGAGATAAGTACCAGTTTCGCCTTTTGTAAAACTGGGGAAAAACATATGAATTCCTGTTGAAGTCTTGAACAGTGGATAACAACAACTTCTTACATTCAGCAGCTGCGTGATGTGTTTAGTGCGTGCGCCAACACTAATTTAGGAAGTTGAGAGCTGTGACAGAGTTCATCAAACGTGTTCTTGTTCTTGAATGCCTGTTATTAAATACAACAGTTACATTCAATACCAGATTCACGTCTTTTATTTAAAGAAGAACTGCACACATTGGAGGGATGTATTAAAATGGATGTGTGTTTGGGTGGATGTAGGATTCGGATTCGGTTCACCGATCCTAAGTATTCGTCCGAATTCGAACCCCACTCAAAAAGTAGGTATTCGGGCTGAAACCAAATCCTGGATTCGGTGCACCCTACTTGCTAGAACCATATTTGTGAGATGTTATTCCTTTTTAGTGATTTGTTCATGTGTTGTATGAATATGGAAGTAAAAGCAATCTTCTTAACAAAGCTATATGGAAATAATAAAAATAACTTGACTGAAGCATTTATATTTATCAACCAAAGTTAGGAGCCATATTTTAGCTAGCTCGGTTTGATTTAATTTGTGTTCCAATTTCTTGGGGGGAACTTTTAAGTCATAAAGTAGTGATGCATGTAAGCGCAGAGCAAGTCAAAACCATAAGTAACCAAACATACGTTTTATTAGTTGGACATGTGATGTCAGGGTATTGTATTATTTTATTCCCACTCCATCTAGTCTATTAGGTTTGTTTATTGTCTGGAATTAGTTTTAATATGTCAGATGTCTTGCACTCTTTGTATGTTTTATTAGATTTATTTTTATTGCCTAGACTATCAAGGGACTCAAATGGTGTAAACAATAACCCTGTACTGGTGTTTGTCACGACCAATGGGAGTTAAGCAAGATGCACTGGTGGGGTGTCCATAGCAGGGGGGTTCCTTCTTAACAGCATCTAGTCAGTTATGAACCAAAAACAAAATCCATAATTCCTCTGTATTGGTGATTGTTTAACCTAGTCTGCCAGCAGTAATCTGAGATTTCTTCTTAAAAAGAGCAGCTACTGAATCCATGTTACAGTTATGGATCCTAGTTTATGTTTCCTCCAGATCTCTCTTTGATCATGCACTTTGCATTATACAAATTCAACAGATGTATTCATGTTTTATTTTAATAGTTTAATAGTCCCAGAAATTATATATGATGATGAATTTAAACTGCAGTTTGTAAATCTTTTTCAGGTACTTCTCCCAATACAGATTTTCAATACGTGTCATTTATATGAACAGAAGGAGCACAACAGAAACGTTTAGCTGTTTATAAAATTCATTACTTGCACGTGAAAAAAAATCAACTCTCCAAATTATCAGAGCATATTTTATGCATGCATTCATTCAGAATGATTTCATTTGATGTCAAGAGACAGGTATTGCTGCTGACCTTAAAGATGCATATCAAAGAGCAAATTTAATTTAAAATTGAAATCATGGAAAGCTATGTTAAAACCAGGAAGCATACTGAACGTGTCAGTATATTTCAAGGGCTGTCTGAATTCTTTTTACATTTTGCTGTAGGTTTCTCATTTCTTTACAGCACATATACAGATTTAATTTTATGGGCCGTTAACCTCTGGGTTTTGTTTCATAATTGTATTGCTCCTGTCTACATTGTACACCATTACATTTGAACAGGAAAACTTTTACAAACAATAGCAAATGATAAACTACAAATAATTATCAGCAAAATATTTATAATTACAGCTGAATAGACATTGAGTTTATTAGGCTTTAGAAGATTCCAGCAGATAGCCACACAATAGATGTAAATCTTCACTTAATTTAACACAAGCGTAGTTAAGTGAACTAAAGGGAAATAAAGTATCATATAATTGTTTCAAAGAAAACAAACTAAAACAAATTGGGAAATGACAAGTTTAGACCCTTTACACTGATACTTACATGCATTTAGAAAAACAATAGCATAGCCCACAGTATCTATCCTGAAGCATTTTCATACAAAGCCTCCTTAATGTATTTGTTCAGTTATTTTTTTTTTAAATATTTAGTGCTTATCTGTGGTTTACGATACATGTTCATGTTTACCATATTCAGCCATATTTATTTTTAGAGGCTATATGATATATAGAAGATGCTCTATGGTACAAAGTGGGTAATGAAAAAAAAAAATCAATGAGTGAGGGAAGACATAAGCACCGAGGCACAGTTACATATTGCTAATGAACGCTACTGCATTCCATTGAAATGTATGAGGAATGCACCTTCCTGGGTACTCATCAGTCTGAAAAACAAGCAAAATCATATTACTGCATAGTAATCAGTGCATTATACAGTCAGCTGCCATTTAAGTTAGCAAGCAAATAAAAGGGTAATCAGTAATCAGCTGTAAAATGTGTGTGTGGTTTTGTTTTGTATTGATGGAAACTTCCCTAAGACTCCATCAGTCAACTGTAAAGCACCTCCAAAAAAGGGAACATGTATGTTATAACTACTAAAAGAGAATGTAGCTTACTTCACAGTCTTTT
This sequence comes from Acipenser oxyrinchus oxyrinchus, assembly GCA_030684275.1. Taxonomy (NCBI): domain Eukaryota; kingdom Metazoa; phylum Chordata; class Actinopteri; order Acipenseriformes; family Acipenseridae; genus Acipenser; species Acipenser oxyrinchus. Next base: position 78,884,801 of record CM060252.1, on the reverse strand, counting down.
AAATATTGAAACTTAGCTGCCATTTCCTTTTAAAATGTAGAGCCTAGACAAATGTGCAGATGATATGATGAAATCTCTCACAGCTGGATAAATAGATACATAGAGCATGTCAAAATATATGCATGATTTCCAAAGATTGTAAAAGAAGCAATTGATACTCAGACCCTTTTTACTACCTTAAGGAAAGTTTATTAGAGACTAAAAGCTTCGAAAAACAAAAAACATGGTAGTTACCGTGACTTAATCACATAAGCCGCGCAGGTATATTTGTTATTTTCGGTATTAAAAAGATTGAGTGCGCGGCTCAGTTGAGGATCCATTCATTCAGTACAATCGAGAACATACTGTACACCGGCTTAAATGAGGATGTGATCCTAAACTCCACCCCACACACACATCTGAGGCAGAGCAACTATATGGACTGACTTGTTAGCCTTGGTTGGTACGTTTGTATAAGTCGTAGCTTCCCTGTCATAAAAAGTTATATGTTTATTTTTTTAAACATAAATGGAAATAAAGGGGGGGAAATTCGTTCATTTACAGTTGCTGAAAAACTGACAGTAATTAGGGAAGCTGAAAAAATTGGGAATCAAGCTGCAGGGCGTACATATGATGTTAGGAAAAAGAAAAAACCTTTTAAATGCTGCTTCCAGTCGACATGGTTTTCTGGGTCCAAAAACAGGAAAACTCCCAGAGTTAGAAAATGAACTCATTAATTACATAAAGGAGAAGCATGCCTTGTGTCATGCTGTATCGACTGATATGTGCATATTAAAAGCCAAGAAACTTTCAGTGTCAATTTCAAGGCTAGTAGAGGATGGATGCAAATGTTTATTAGAAGAAAAGGATTGCCTATGAGGAAAAGTTTGTAAGTTTTCAATGATACGTTATTAAATCTAAGGAAGATTTAGATTACTCTCCTGTGCAAATAGGACATGCAGATCAAATTAAATAAAATCTAGTGCAGCATATCTAGTCTTAAATTCACTTTTTTAAAAGAGGATTCATTTAACTAAAAACCCAAATCAACATCTTGGTCTCTCAAGCATAAAATATTGTAACATCAACAAAATGGTTCAGTCACAACCAGTCTGTGTCAAACATACTAATAACCTGCAATTTCTACACTTTTAAACAAACCACAGCAGAGGCCAAGTGAATTGGATTTCCACAGACATGCTTGTACATATATGCAGAATCTGTCCTGAAGAGTGCAATCAGAATCTAGAGGAGGCATGGCAACGGGTTTGCCTACCACAGATGACACAAGTACGCTAAATGCTGTACTTATAATACCTTTTCTAGCATGTGTATTCATGTAAACAAATAAAGCACCTGAAGGTTCTTATCATCAGCTAGTTGCTTCAGCAGTTGTCAAAAATAGTTGCCTGCAAGTTACCTTGAGTTTCATGAGCTTAACTGCAGTACACTGACAGACTGGTTGCAGTCAGCCTGGGGCTTGTGGATTATTATGGTGAATAAGCAATGGCATTCCATAGACAGTCATCCAGTATCAACTATAAATGCTTTGAAATATGCCTTTGTTTCCTTTGACCTCTGTGTTGTCTTTTATTTGAGAGCTAACCATAGCAAGAAGAAACTAACCATAGCAAGAAGAAATGCCAAATTTATTACTGCCTGCGAGAACACTCAGTCATTAGTTATATGAATGCTCAATGACAAGCCGTTTGTCCAGGTGGAAGGGGTTTCACATGGACCTGTAATTTTATAAGCTTTGCGAATATGGTCGTAGTCACAGCCTTTACCAGGAAGTATATCCAAGTAACCTTGGCTTTAAGACAATTTTCAATATAATACTAATCACAATATTTGTTGTTGTTGTAATTTCTTTCTGCCCTGTAAAGATTAAAGGAATATTATTATTCTATCATTAAACCAATTTAACAATAAATAATTACAGTAACTATTAAATGAGCTGTTCCTGTGATGTACACAGAACAAAATTGCTCATATTTTATCAAAACAACTGCTTATAAGTTTAACTTGTATTTGTAAAAAGCATCTTAAGAGATGCCTGGAGGAAAAATAAAAACTTCAAACTTATTATATACAAAACTCAACTATTTCATCTCTGTCCCCATGTGGAACAGAGGGAATGGTAGTGCAGAATATTAAATCAGTAAGAGAAAAGAACTGTTGTTGGGAATCATTGTGTGTGGCAGATCTTAGAAATGTGTATTTTTTGGAAAAGTTATGAATACTCCTGAGATAAGGAATAACAATCCAATTAGGTAACATATTTATATTGACATCCTCCTGATAGATGAATCAGATTAATAATGGAAACAAGAGAAAAGACTGAGACAAGAAGGTGATAGAGTAGAAGAGAACAGAAGACCTGTGCAAAGTGAATTGAAGAAGACCCAGCACTGAAGTTAAATCCAATCAGGTGATATACTGTTTCTTTGAATATACTGAAGCATTGGTGTGACTTATCAATAGTGCTGTAGAAGAAAATGTAATGAAAGTGTTACCATTTCTCCCTTTAAACAGCAAAACAACTTTGTAGCTGAGTGGTTCTGATACAAAGAAGCGAAATGACTCAATCAAAGTCAACACCTCCACCTGGTTGAGAGGAACTGCCATACTTCGTTGCTAATTCAGAAGGTGAATGGCTTCAACCAACAAATCAAAATGATTTACAAAGCAGTGACACTATTTAAATTTGCAAAGTACTCAATGCTAATCAATATGAAATCTATTTCAGAGTTTCTTTTGGGGAAATACAATTAAATGAAAAAGAAATGTATCTACAACCTGCAATCTGTTTAAAAGGGTACTAGGTAGAGACAAATTACACAATATTGCTGATTATGCTCATCAAATACATCAGTTTGCCAATCAGTTTCTAAATTCATGATGCAGAATTTACAGAAGAAATTATTCCAAGTAGATTGTTCACAGAAAAAAGACTCAAAGCTAGTTTCACTGTTATTATTATTGTAAATATGCTGATTGAGTGTAGGCCTCATGCAAACCCTCTTCAAATATGGAATGGTTTTGTGAAGTGGTTTAGATCAGGGCTCATATTGTTCCAGAAAACTAATTCGGCTTGTGACCTGAGCCATTAGGAGACCCTGCACTCCAAGCATGAATGAGGAAACGATTGCATTAGTTTACTTTACCTTGCAGACCTTATTAAGGAAATTATATTAAGCAACTGGTACTGGTACTGGTAACATGTATATTACACTACACTACATTACACATTCAAGAGTTTTCTTTGGAAAAAAAACAATTCTGGTTGCGAGCATATTGCCTTGTTCATAATTGCTTAATATAATTTCAACGGCCATTGAAAGATTAAAGCATACTAGCCCCTGTGTTATATTCTCTATCAGCAATGAATCCTTGGATACACTGGTAATATACATGGATTTGTGTGTGCACGCGTCTGTGTGTAAGTGTGTAGGATTTGAAGTAACATGGCATGTGACAGGGATGTCTGTTTTGAGGCATCTGTCAATGGCAGAAAGGGGTTAACTGATCTTCCATAGCACATTATTTTAATGCTTCAGGCTTGCATTTGTATAAAGGTCAGGAGAGAAATCAGCAATAACTTTTTTTAATAGGGAGCAGTACAGTGAAGATTTCTCAGTGTGCTGAAAAGGAACTGTCCAGTCCTGCTCTCCAAAAAAGCAGCGCTGAAACTTTGAACGTTAAAAACCTCTGTTTTGCGTAAATGAATTAGAACTTCCATTTTCATAGGAGGTGTTATTAGTCTTTAAGTGTGTTGTGATTGTGAATATTTCTGAAGACTGCTCTATTGTCTATGTAAACTTATGGAAACTATAATAAGATCCAAAATGGAAAATTACCTATATGGTAACAGTATCCTGGGAAACAGTCAGCATGGTTTTAGGAAAGGGAGATCATGTATAACTAACCTGCTTGATTTCTTTGAGGATGCAACATTGACAGTGGATAATTGCAAAGCATATGACATGGTTTATTTAGATTTCCAGAAAGCTTTTTGACAAAGTCCTGCATAAAAGATTAATTCTCAAACTGAATGCATTAGGGATTCAAGGAAATGCATGCACATGGATTAGGGAGTTGTTAACATGTAGAAAAGAGAAAGTACTGATTAGAGGAGAAACCTCAAAATGGAGCAAGGTAACCAGTGGAGTACCACAGGGATCAATATTAGGTCCTCTGCTATTCCTAATCTACATTAATGATCTAGATTCTGGTATACTAAGAAAACTTGTTAAATTTGCAGACGACACAGGAGGAGCGGCAAACACTATTGCAACAGCAAAGGTCATTCAAAATGATCTGCAGCATTCAGAACTGGGCAGACACATGGCAAATGACATTAAATAGAAAAAAAAGTGCAAGGTACTGCACGCAGGCAATAAAAATGTGCATTATAAATATCATTTGGGAGATACTTAAATTGAAGAAGGAATCTATGAAAAAGACCTAGGAGTTTATGTTGACTCAGAAATGTCTTCATCTAGACAATGTGGGGAAGCTATAAAAAAGGCCAACAAGATGCTCGGATATATTGTGAAAAGTGTTGAATTTAAATCAAGGGAAAAATATACACAATAAAGTTACTAAACCAGAAAATAACGACTCAGAGATCTCATTAAGCACTTGTAAGTAGCCTTAAGTTCATTTTTATTAGTTTTAGAATGTAATTGGTGTTTTTGCTTTCTTTCAGATATTGATTACTTGGAGGACATAACTTTGAATGTAGTCCATTGTGTTACCAAATTACAGGGCATCATTTCAAATACCAGGCCTTGTTTGATTTATAATATGGTATTAAATCCATTCAAATACACATTATTTTTTAACTACATACTGTAAAAACCCTACCTTTCAAACCTCAACATAATCCTTGATATTCAAAAACCTAATGACCATTATTGTTAGTTATTATGCACGATGTCCTTTGCCTTTAAATAATTTCTGCCTTCCACTTAATTTAGGCCCACTTACAGTTTTATTATAGCAGCTTATCAAGTCTCCTGCTGTGCTAAATATTACCTAGTGACTAAATGTCAATGTTAATTATGAACATTCCTGCACAGTAAAAGTCCCTGGTTTATAGAACAGTGGAGCTTCTGTTACCAGTGGCTTTAGTCTGTATGCTCTATTAACACCACTTAGATACCCATATCCCCAATCCTTTAAGGCAATTCACTTAACTAACATATTTTTCAAAAATGGGTATTTGCTGTCTGTGTTAATTGTATCAGATTTTTCAGAAGACAAATAATTATTGCTGTCATATGATATCCACTTAACTTCCTCAGTATCACATAGAAAATGTCCTTATTCATTGCACAGTTGTCTGTGTTACAATAAGAACATTCTTCATCTGAAAAGTTTTATAATGAAGCATGTGCATTACATTTTGGCTTACAAAGAGACAACAGTAAATGTTCCCTGTCATCAGACAGCCAATGCATGCCCAGTTGTGCTGCTCTGGCTATTAGTTATGGTGGGAGCTTCTTCTTTGATTAGCAGTGTTCTTTTTCCGTAAAAGAAGCTGCTATTTTGGGACAATGTGATGTGGAAATTAACTGTGATGTTTTGGGCAATGAATTGTTCTACTAATACTTTGCAGTTCAATGATCCATTACCTGTTCTGTCTCTATTTCTCTGAATCATTCTGTACCAATGTGCCCTTTAACAGTTTCTCATTTTTACAGCTCTTATCCGTTCATCTCAAGCTCCAGTTTCTTCGAGTATGAAAATCAATACCTTTTCACATGTTTTTTACCTGACAATCTTGTCCATAGTGGCAATCACTTTTGTAACAACTTCACTGACTGTGTGAGCAGTGTCCATTCATATGCATTTCTTTAATTAAAACTTCCTTGGTGATTTGCAGTTGCTTGGCAGTACCAATTTCAATTTAAAGGAGAGTAAAAACGTATGTACTTTCTACCATCTTCCATGTCACACTTTCAGAAGAAACTTAAAAACAGAGTGATAATCGTGCCCAACATGTTTGATTAAGTATCAGTTAAATATTAATGACAACGTAGTTATTGTTACAGTTACATACATTTATAAGAATCAAACCCATTACTAGTGTTATTATTTATTTAGATTGGTCAAACCAAGTGTGCTTCAATTCTGATATTACACTACCCTCCAGCAAGCAGTGAGGCCCAGCTTGGGCTGTGGGGTCATGTGTTCTTCTTTGCAGGACAGGATTGATCATTTTAAATTTGGACCTAGCTTTCCTTTGTTACTGCTTTTAGTCATTTAAAATCTGACCCAAATCTTTCAGGCGTGTTGTGATGTCCATTATAATTAGTTACCATACTGGAGCGTGACCGATATTCCTCATTGTGAACTGTGTACCCCTGTGTCTCTGCTGGTGAGAGACTGGCATACACTGCAGTGTGCCTCGGACAGCTCTCTCTCCCCACAAGGTGTCCTCATGAGCTGAATGTCTACTCTCTGCGGTGTTAGGGGGATGCTGTATAAAGGGACTTTTCCCCTAACTACATTAAAAAGAGTGTCTGAAAAGGTCAACATGAGATTTTTATTGCAAAACTATATTCCTTTCCAGTAGTTAAATTGTTATTGTATTCATATTACAGTAATTGCGTTCATTAAGTTCAATTTATGTATTCATAATTTTTGTACCAATAAATTCTCTTAATATGAAACACTTTTTTTATGTACACTAAGATTACATTTATGCAAATTGAATTTGAATGTGTTTTTATTTTATTTCCTTTGCCCAACAGTTGTTTACAGTATAGCCAGCTTCTGTGGCTCTTCCTGATCTCTAGGACAATATCAGTAAATCAAAACAATGTTGCACCAGATATGAATCAAGGCCCTCACAGAGAAAGGTAAGTGCATCAGCCTATTGTACCACCTAAGCCTTCACATTAAAGTTATTATATATCTGCATGGAACCACCAGTTTGATTACACAGGTATATGCAATAGATGAGCCATCTGGAGGGTTTAAGAGTCATGTCATGAGTTGAAACGTTTTTGGATTATAAAGGATTAATGACTCTTCCACATCAACCTTCACGGCAAATCACAATTGTGATACTTCATCTCCTTCCCATCATCCCCCTCCAACAAAATGTATGTATGTATGTATGTATGTATGTATGTATGTATGTATGTATGTATGTCACATTATGTGTCCCTGACTGCAAAGTAATTACACTGTAATAAAACAGTAATTAAACACAGTGTTATCTAGTTATAATGCAACCACATGCATAATTAATATGAAAATTGATGCCATTTTTAAACTTAGGTTAAAATGAAACCACACATGTAATTACAGTGTTGTTAGTGAAAAACTACTTAAACCACTGTTGAAAATGTTACTACGACTATGATGACTACTACGACTACAACTACGACTAATAATAATAATAAAAGTTTTCTTTTCCTCCGTTTTGCTCATGTGCAATTTCAATGACAAACGTTACGTCTAGATGTTTTTTTTTCTTGTCTTCAATGTTGAAGTGAGTTTTGATTCACATGCTTACATCACTATGTTGATGTAGGCTCCACCCCCAGGCTGTAAAGTGTGAAGAATCTCTTAATGGCCTCATTAGATGAGTGTGTGTCTAATGATTTTGCACATATTAAACACTGACCCAACAGTGAATGGCACTAGTTACAATAAAATGGGGATTATTTTATTTTTTTTCACATACAGCATTTGCATTAGAATTAAATCCAAAGCACGTATGAACAAATTCTATCATCTACTAAATATGGTGGCAAGAACAATGAAGTGATGCTGATTGACAATTAATGCCATGCAGCACCATTATGGGAGGCTGCATTCTGTAACCTGCATCATAGGGGCAAGGAAAACCTCTTGGCACATACAGCTGTGACCAAAAGCTTAGCATCACCCTATAGAATGAACTAATTTACCTTCATAAACTTGAATGAAATCTGCTGAATAATGATACACAAACATATTGAATTACATACTGCTTTGTAGCGGTCTAAATTATTATTTTATATATATATATATATATATATATATATATATATATATATATATATATATATATAATGATTTCCATTACATGAGAGTAGATGTTAAAACTTCATGTTGATTTGAACTTGGCTCTCGCCAAGATAAGCACCAACTAAGACGTAGCTTCACAGTAAACTAATGTGATCCATATGTGTCTCCATCCATTTGGCTTCCTTCCATATGATGATGTAGATATCCTTCTGTCTGGTGTTGATGGCTGAAGTGTAATGCTGGCTCCAGGGATCAGCTTATTTTGCCTCCCTAGCGCATCAGCACACATAACGGCTGCGATGCTGGCTCCGGGATCAACCATAGTGCGGTCTCCCCAGCGCATCAGCATGACAACCGTCTGGATTGAGCTAAGTAGGGTACATCTCTGGGGTCTTCAAGTGGGCACCTTCCATCCTCGGTGTTTCGTCGACTAGCCCACGACACCTCAAGAGGGCTCGACGGTGATTCTGGCGTCCCAGCATATATATACTGTATATATATATATTCTAAATGTATGTCTCAATCCTAAAATTCTAGGTGATGCAAAACTTTTGCCCACAGCTGTATACTCTCAAAAATGTTTGAACAAATTTAAAATTTATATGATCCCAGGTTACTGACTTCATCCATCCATCAGTGTATGACTGTGAACTACAATCATGTTTTTCATGAGTAGTTAATTAATCACCCTATAACAAAACTGTGTTTATTTACCCACTTCAGTTCACAGTATGTGACCCCTGCTAATGGAATATTGCTCCCAACTGACTTTCTACAATAACTGAACATACTGATGAACCGACTTGATCAACTGGGCTTTGCTTTCAGAACATGGTCCATAGATTATTTACGAGCCATTTTATTCCGCAGATCATTGTAGAAAAATAAGGTATTCCAACATTTAAGATGCCTTGTTCGGTACAGTATGGATGTTACTGCAATTTTTTCCTTTTTTGGCTTCCAGTGGTGTTTCCACAGAGAGGCTAAAAAAAAAACACCACCCATTTAGTTGTTAGTGTTGTCCACTGATTTATTCATTTTGTCAGGGAATGGTTTGTCCTGTTCAGAGGTTCATAAGTTCTGTAATTGAAGGAGTCCCACCACCAAAGAAGTGTGTATTAAGTGTATTACATACTATTTATATACAAAAAAATAATATTGTAAAGCCACTTGTCAGCATCCAATAATTGTCTGCAAGATAATTTACCTTAATTTAGGCCTGGGGCACTTCAAGTATAACCATGAGCAAATCTACACAATTTAGTCTTTCCTCACGCAGCTGTGGTCACATCACATGCATTCTGTGGTTACATAATAACATTGTAATCAAGTGCACATGTATTACGATTTAACTACTGTGTAAATACACTTCACATAAAGTGTTACCAACAATTTTACTGTAAGCAAGTAATGTAGTGTAGTACCCTGAATTATATTGTATCTGAAAAGAAGTATTTTTAAAATCGATCCTGAATATCATTGGCAAGTTAAAGATAACACATGTAATGTGTGGGGGGTGACTAAATAGAAATTAGAGTGTAACTAAAGCATTTGGGGATGCTGTAATTGAGGGGTTGGTAATCCCTGCAAGCAAAGAGTTGCAGTAATTACATTTGGAAAATGCAATGGCAAAAACATACTGGTACAGAAATAATTACACTTACACAAGTGTCATATGTCTTAATCTATGAAGAAAAGCACAGAATTTAGTAGTTATAATAGGAAAATCTACATAATGAGTCCCAGAAGAAAAGTATAAAGTAAAAAAAAAAATGGCTAGGCACACTTTAAGCATATTCCATTATTTAATATGATAATTCCTCAAAATATAAGTTTAGAATCGAAAAAACATTGAGCATGCACATTGCAAGCTGTTGTTTATGAATATGATAATGACAGGATAACCATACAACCAAATATCTCAGCTGACTGATACAGCTGTTAAATCCTAGTAACATCTTTTTAGATTTGTGTCAGGTTTCGAAGCAGGCCTAAAAATCATACAATTAGCAAACCACAAACCACTTCGGTATGTCCAGTGGCCTAGAATGTGATAGTTGTCATCTTATTAGAGTAATCCATACATCATGTTTCGTTTTCTAAGCATATAGTTATTATCTTGCAGGGACTACCCACTGAGTCTACAGTAAGCATAATTTAGATTTTATGATTGTATCTTAGAAAATGTAATAGAATGAAGCATAATGATTCTCTTTCTGATATCTGTTCCTGCTGTGAGCAAATCCAATCCAAAGTACAAGGTCAATGAGAAATCAATATGAAATGCAGTTTATCCTTGCCCTTTTTGAGAGGGAATCTAAAATATGCATTTTTTACCAAAGGTTTCTGCATAAAGGTTGATAACTGGAGATAAGTGGGAATCTCATTAACTTTCTAGGTATCAGATGAACAGTGAAAAGTAAAGAATATGATTCCACTGCCAATAATTATAAGTGGCCCAGTAACAGGGATGACATATTGTCACTGGCTTCACAGACACATGCGTGCATCTGCAGAAAAGGACCAGACACTCCTTCTGTGACGAGCTACCTGCTGTGTTTGGACGGCTGCAGTTCCATGACCGGCTGGTAGGCATGTCCCAGCGGAGCGTCTTGCTATATAAAAGAGCCACTAACACCGCCCCCACCCCCTCCCCCCCGGTGCTGATTAGTCAGGAACATACTGGTCTTTGTGATGGGAAAACTCTGTCAATATGGTGGAACACATCACAATTTAAATGGCAGTTGCCATAGTTTTAAAAGTGGTGTTATGCGATAAATACAATAGTGTTTTGAGTGGTAAATGTTATCTTTAGCATTCGATGAGTAATTTAAACATAATTTAAAAGTACTGCCATTTCTTTTCCACTTTAACTATTTACAATGAAGGGCTTTATTTGGAATATAAAAAAAGACATTTTTTTGCACAATGAAATTATTGAAAAGAACTTTTCTTTATGTCTCCAATTTGGAGAAGAAAAAAAAAATCAGACATCAGTTTTGTTCCCTTGCCTCCAAATTCAACTCATCTTTAAAATATGCATGCTTTGAAACTGCTGTCACATCTACAAAAAAACGTGTCAGTTCAAATATGAAAATCTAATTATATGAAACAGGAAGAACTTCCATTGTACCAAATACAGATATTAAAACAAGTGCTGACAGTGCAGGAAGTGCAACTTGCGCTGGATAAAAAGCATGCACGTGACACTTGATGTGTAAGCCTCTGGTATCATTCACTTTGATGCTGTTAGATACACATGAGACACGCCAGTTACCAAGTGAATTATAATAATTTCACTGAAGAGATCCATTTATTTTTCCATTGGGGAGAAGCTTATAGGATTGTGCCTAATGATATTACCTGCTTTTATAAACAATACCATTTGTGGTTTCTTACAGTAAAAGCTACTGCAGTTATTTAGTTGTCTTGTTTCTTGTCTTATCTGCTGCTGGTTTAAACCTTGTTCTATTTGCAACCTTTACCAAGCCTCTTCTCATATGTATTGTTTTTGTTCTCCTATAGAAAGATAATCTTTTCCTATGTCTGTGCGTTTTGCATTTTCTCCTTGCCACCTCGCCTCCATTTGTGACTACTGATGCAATCTATGTCAGAAATACAATTTGTCTATTTTGCTTGCTTTGGAAGGACGTGCCTTTACAGTTGCATTGGAATATCGTCCCAATGGGCTCAATTCAATCAAATATGAGCATGTTTACAGCCTAACACATAAATATTCAACATTAAAGGTTTGATCTGTAACACTTTAGGTGAGCAATGTGTATCTTGAAATGTTATTTTATTCTTATATTAAAGTACTTACTTAAAAATAGGATTATGAAACTGTCAGAAGAGGAATGAAAACGCAACGTTATCTTTGTTGTCCATTTACTTTTTACTTTTTGACTTTTCCTGATTTTAGTTTGTTTTAGAACTGTGAAGCGATGAGAAATCTTGTATATGATACTGCTACAATTACTGCTATGATGTCATATCATAGAAAATGTGTTGGTAATGTTAAACCAGTTTGCTGGAGGTGACTTTGGTAGCGTTAAGCAGAGTTACTGAGGTAACTTAGGCTTAACCCTTAGCAGTCCTATGTCGGACCAGGTCCGACATTACCATTTTTCCTTTCCGGTCCGATGTCATAAAGCACAGGTCTCTAGTCATTTTTTCTCCAGAAAAAGCTGAGAAAACCATTCAATGGCTGAGTGAGACTGATAGGCGTCGAGAGAAGAAAAAAATTAAAAAAGGGGCGTATCTGAGCAATACACATAGCCCCGGCACCACAGAGATAACATGGCCATAAACAAACATGATAGCTGCTTCTGCATCCAGCGCTCAAAGAATATCACAGACATTTTCAGAGCTTTTTGAGATGTTATAGTAATAAAGTAATGACTTGGATCGCATTACTGAGGAGTTTGGTGATAAAACGAGTGATCAGGAGATGATTTATCGTACACATGGCTATGAAGAGGTATGTGAAAAATACAGCGAACAAGGGGTGGGGTGGGGCTGGAGATGCAGTACTGAGTGTTGATATGCAGTGCCTTTTAAACCTGTTTTACTGTGAAAAAAAATACTTTTAAACAGCGCGTGTAAAATAAACAGCACGTGTGAAAATAAATTGGATCTGACGCGCCTGAGACGCGCTGAATAAATGGACCGCTAAGGGTTCAAATGATTGGAGAGATACAACATGTGCAGAAACGTATGGGAAAGGAAATATGGTAAGCAACTAACCACAGTAACCTTGTCAAATAGAGCAGTTAGTGATTGCACTTCAATGGAGTAACAAATGAATGGTTAATTTATATTGATAATTAGTAAGATAACACAAACATACTTTAGTCATATATGTCCTGAGCCTACTATAATATAAGTACCAGGCATGGAGGAACACAGATAGAGAAGCTCTTTCAGTACCTCCAGAATTATCGTGGACCATCTGTGTAGCATTTGAGGCTCTCTCCAGGGGTTCAGGTAATCTGATCAATACTAGTAGCATGTATTGTGTATTGTGTATTTGGAACTACTAAATGGTTAACAATGGTAACATCTGAAAAATGTCTCATCCTTATAACGTAACAGAATAGTGAATTCCATGCTACCTTAATTCATAAACCTTACACCTTAAACCTTAAAAAACCTAAACCATAAACCTTAATTTTAAAGTCATCAAGCTCTCTTTATCTCAATTCATTTAGTTGAGGAAGTTAAAAATACAAAAAAGATGTATGGCCGTTTTTACTGATCTCCAAAATGTGGGCAAATCAATCATGCAGTGCTGCTTAAAATCTATTAACATAGACCAGAGTGATGTATAGTTCACCTCTGCACCTTTCATAGTGATTAATGTGCAGCTTAACTGGTTTTACTTGTAACGGTTAGTGATAATGTTAATGATTAATATCCTGGCTGTTTCAAAGTTTTTAACAAAAACAAAAAATACAAAATACAGGGTGTAATATTATTAAAAACAATGAGTCAAAACATAGACTGTGACTCTCAGAGAGACGGAGGGGGACCCCGGGCCAAATCCATACAAGCCACTCAAGTACAAAAACCCTCAAGCACAATCATTTTTGACATTGCTTTTGTACTCTGAATTGGTGTTGAGCACACGTTTATTAAGAACAGTCGTACCTTAAATTCTCCATGATAGAGCCGCCTACGAGCAGTACTGCCACAGGCCCCTGAAATCAGCGAAGGACGGTCTAGAAGATGCCAGGAATCATCGATATAGAGATGGCAGAAGGCAGATTGATCTATTGATTAGCTGATTTAAAATTGGAAGATGGTCTGACTGTTGAGTTTTTTACTCAAATTTAAAGCTTTGTAAGTGGTTGCATTCCATGTATACTTAATTTACCGTAATCTCAAACTCCCTTATTCCCACATTCATAAAAACAGATTGCCAGATACTGACATGATTGATATATTGTATCTTTATAAACACTATTAATAGTTAAAAGAGTTAAAACATTTATATGTTTCAGTAAATGTATTTAATTTGGAATTCATTTTACTCAGGACAATGGGAATCCTGTTTTTTGTTCACAGTAAATTGCTACTATAAAGTTTTACAGATTTCATGACTTAATAAATTACTTAGGCTAGAAAAATAAATCAATGATACTTATAATTTATTCTCATATATTCCAGGTCAAGAAAGAAGAATATAATACGTTGCATTTGTTTCTGTCTTTTGTAATAAAGGGTTTTATGTTTTCAAGCTATACAGCAGGCTACCATTTTCACAGCATTCATTTTAAATAAAAGCTTTTAGGGCTAATGAGAATATACAGTATTTGCAATAATAAAGAGTCTCAGTTTCTTGAATCCCACTCACTTTATTGTCCTTTCAGTTGCCAGGCAGCCAGTTTAGGCACAGATATATTGTATATAAACATTCCCCAGAAGCAATCTGATGTTAAGGAAAATTCCTAAGGAGTAACATTGCAGTGTGGAGTAGTGGTTAGGACTCTGGACTCTTGACCAGAGGGTCATGGGTTCAATTCCCAGTGGGGGATACTGCTGCTGTACCCTTGAGCAAGGCATTTTACCTAGATTGCTCCAGTAAAAACCCAACTGTATAAATGGGTAATTGTATGTAAAAATTATGTGTAAAAAAATAATGTAATTGTATGTAAAAATAATGTGATATCTTGTTACAATTTTAAGTCGCCCTGGATAAGGGTGTCTGCTAAGAAATAAATAATATTAATAATATTAATTAACATTAAAAACCTGGTTCTAACTAACTGGTGACCCACTAAGACATTGTACATCTTAAGGGAGTGATCTAAATATACTGGAAGGTAGGAGTATATTTTTTTAATACATGCAGTAAGTATAGTTTACTTACTAAGATTCATAACAAGTTCTATCTTGTTTTATGCAACAATAACAAAAAATACACAAGCATTTATCTTTCAGGATCTATATTGTTTTTTTTCTTCTTTCCTAAACTGGAACATGAGACCACACATTGAATAGATGCATATTTGATTAGTTTCACAGACCCTGAATAGCACTTTGATTACCACCAATCTGGGTCTGAAACCAGCCCTTTGTTTTTATTGGATTCAAACCCATAATCTTCCACCACTCATTTTTGGTTTACATGGCACCTTATGTTGTCATTAGTTAAGACTTTCATTTTGTTAAACTTTTTCCAAAAAGTGTTAACCTGATCATCCTTATTTCGAAAATCCTGCTCAGAACACTGTTAAGAATGATGGTAGGAATTATTTCTGTTTAATGTGTCATACATAATGGACTACTGGCGAAATATAAGCGCACCTTCCTGGAATAGTGTTACACCCTTAGGCTACAAACATCCGTGAATGTGATTTACCATGACAGATGGACATGTCAGCCTGGCAAATAAGAACATCAAAGTTTTAAACTTGTCAGAAAGAAAATTAAGTGGTTTAAGAGGATGAATATATTAGGGGAATGGCAGATTACTTCCTTAGGACTGAATCCGCCTTAATAACTACAGGGGTAATAAAAACAATGCTGTTGGTTTTGAATGTTTAGTATGATGAACCCCAGGAATCTACTTTAATTGGGGCATATGAACAACACAAAGCAAGGTATTCTTGGCAAGATACATTTTATGGTGTAGAAATTACCTCATTGTGATGAGTGAGTCATCCAGCAGGATTATGAGAAGCTTTAGCATTGCACTGGATAAATGTTGCTTAGAGAATTTTAGCTGCAGAGTGATTAGCTGCAGGACTTCTGTAATGCAAGTTATGGAAATGGATAAGTCTTTCAGCAGATAACATTTGGTTGTAAGGGGGTGTGACAGAAATAAAATTATTCTTGGTGATAAATCTTCCTCCCGACCTGTGAGGGCGCTGTGTAAAGGGAACAGAGTGCCCTGGACTGGATGGCCAGACAATTCATTCCCAGGGTTAGGAGGAAGTCAGCCATCTAGAAAGGGGGTGGAGCTATGGTACACTAAATCATTGACCCGGAAGGGAAACGATGTGGCAGCCATGGATTGGAGGAGCGGTTGCAATCATTAACCAAGGGGGCGTGATTGACGGTATATAAGGGGACGTAGCGAGGTGATCTAAACTGGAAGGAGAACCCGTATTGTTATCTGTTATCATTTATTATTTACTGTTGTCATTATACTGTGGATTACAAATAAATAAACCGTCATTTCACTAGTAGTTTGTTGTTTGTCCTTGTCTTGAGCACTGCATCACACATACACCTGCACACTCCAAATCACTTTGCCACAGGGGGTTACACATTTATGCCGCCTTCACTCCAGAAGCACGGGTATGTGGAATTCTACCTAAATGATGAGTTCTGGGAAAGAAACAATCAACTCTACAGTATTTTTTTATAAGTCACTTAAATAGTCTTTTTTTTTGGATTGCATATGTAAATGCACCTGCCTTGAGAATGTATAGATTTTCACCAACCCTTTCATTAACTATATACTATATAGTGTGAAGGTATTAATTGTGATCTGGGGAGCACTTCAAAGTAATTCTCAGATGGTCACTGAAAAATGTGCCAAATTTGGCTGCTGCATCTACCGAGCTCCCAATCCATTACCCTTTCCAAGCCATGTTTTGATTTTTATTTTTAAAGAAGATGTAATGCCACCAAGGGGTTGTGTTAATGTAAAAATCTAAATTTGAGGAGAAATAAAAACAGTTAATAAGACATAAATAAGACAATAATAAGACCATAAACAGGCTGAGCTTTGACCTCTGGAGGTCAAATAAGTAAATAACAAAATAAATAAATCCAATAGTAAACAAAATAAATACATACATAATTAAATAAATGCATAACCTATTTATGTTCCCTTGAGGTATCCAGTGGTACTTCATCTCCACCTGCCGTCCTGACTTGCCCTGATAGCAGTAGAATTGCACTAGAAGAATTGATGCTTGATGCTGTTTTGAAGGCAAAGGGTTGTCACACCAAATATGGATTTGATTTAGATTTTTCTTCAGTTCACTCACTTTGCATTTAGTTAATTGATAAATATAATCTATTAACATGTCTATTTTTGAAAGCATTCTTACTTTACAGCATTTTTTCACACCTGCCTAAAACTTTTGCACAGTATATATATATATATATATATATATATATATATATATATATATATATATATATATATATATATATATATATATATATACTGCTGTGCAAAAGTCTTAGACATGTTACATGTTTTGCTCTAATGCATTATGAGCATCAACAATTTACTAGCCTCCACTAATGTTTTCTACTATTATAACAACCTTGACTTGCATAAAGAAGGAAAAGCATTGAGTGAAATAGTTTGCATCACTTGATTTTCAAGGTGTGGTATCCAAAGCATAATCAACAAGTACTGAGAAACATCATCTGTTATTGACAAACCCATGACTGGAAGATCCAAAAAGCTGTCTAACAAGGGATGAACAATACTTGAAGATAATAGCCTTAAGGAATAGAAAGAAGACAAATGTTGAATTGACAACAGAACTGGCAGAAGGCACAGGTGTCGTTGTCCATCAAATCAACAGTACGAAGGTCACTCTTGAAATAAGGACTTCTATTAAGAAATCAGGACCTCTATTAAGAAAGGGGAACAAAACTAAAAGGCTAAAAATATGCACAAGAACACAGAAATTGGACTATGGAACAATGGTCAAAGGTGCTTTGAACTGTTGATGAATGGACAACAACACCTGTGCCTTCTGCCAGTTGTCAATAGATAGATAGATGCACTAAATAAGGAATAAGTTTAAAAAAATGTACACACAACAGTTGTACACGTTTATATACAAATATGAGTTAATGCACTGATTCCAAACGTAACAATATATTAAAAGCAATATATGTTACACTAGAATTTCAATGAAGAACCCTAGTCTTCTCAAAAGGACACTACTCACAGTATTATGTGTGCTCCTCAAAAATAAACTAAACATTTTAAAAGGCTTCTACTTGTATACAGAGTTTTATGTTTGTTACTGGTTTACAGTATCTAGGACTGCAATAAGGAGTGGATGCTCTGGATGTTAGCTGGCTGTCTGCAAAGTCCCAATGTCATCTAGAGTTGGGAATTGTTATGGATAAAACCAGAGTGCAAGCTATGGAGGAAGTTTTTGTTTCTTCTTGAATTTGTATTTATCTTGTATTTTGATGGTGAGAACAATATAAGCTGGTTAAGTGCTCCCTTGTTATTTCATGATTTCATCGTTCATATTTGAATTTAAAGTTGTATAAGGGCCCTTTACTAATTAATGATTATGCGTAAACCAAAAATAATGTGGGAAAATGTTTTTTTTTTTTTTTTATGCACAAAGGGAAATGAAAACTAACATACAAATAAATAAAACAATAAGCCTGTCTGAATAAACTCAATATGAGATGAATTGATGCATTGAGGTATCAGGAGAAATCACAATGAAATTCTAAATTTATGCAGTTCCTCTACATATTGGAAATCTAAATTGCATGGTTGCCTATTTGTCAGCTGGGGCTTTTGACAACCAAGAGAACACAGAGAAGGCATTGAAATACGCTGGCACTTTATGAGTGTATAAAAATAGTTGTAGTGCGAGGACAAAGCCTTAAGGTAAAATTCAGATGTATTTAAAATTACATAAATGATTACAGTTGCATATAATAAGTGCAATATTTGTAGATTTTACATCTGAAATAAACACATTATCATCTGTTACATTATAGCTGAACACAAACTCAATTTCTTTTTTGAGTTCAATATGACTTGTGATTTCAGACATGTCTTTGGAGAGAGCCTAAGTGCTGGCTCAAACAGTTTCTCAAGCTTCTCAATTGGTCACAGCAAGTTTTGTTGCAGGCCATAACCATAACCATAACCACTTCCTTTTGGCTCACCCACCTCCAATTTTTACCTAATAATACTAAAGATAAAAGGGCCAGCATTTTCAAAAAAGGAAATTAATTCAGACAACATTGTCAATGAACAAAATCTGTATGTGGCATTGACTTTGGCATTTTCAAAAGGTCGTTGTGCTGTTTTAACTAATTGTGATTGTGAGAACTTCTGCCTCATAGCTATGGTTGGGGCTGTTCTCACACTCTTCAAGTGATGTCCAATGTGTAGAATAGTATTTGGCCTTTTCCTAAGTGACACATGCTTTTAAACTTGCAAATCATACGATAAGAGCGCTTGGTTGCATCCTTTAGAACAGGGATCAACCTAATGTTTTTTGGGGTGTCATTGGATTGATAAGAATATTGTTTAGGTACTAGAACGCATTATGTGAAGAATTAATAGCTAAATGAGATTCACATTTAAATCTGTTCTAAAATAGTACCACAGTTCTGCTATTCTCACATGTGTAAGCACAAATCATGTGTTTCTAATTGGAATGTCACAGTGCCTGTAAACAACATTTATTTATACAAAGTACCTCAAAAGGCAGATACAGTACTTGTAAGCCAGGACAAACTCTTTTTTTATGAGCCTTTAAGCCAATTGATCGTCAGATGTCTCCCTCCTAAGAAACGGCAGTTGAGCTGCCTATCTTGCAGTAGGTCAGGCAAGTCTCTAAAGGCCGGATCTGACATGCTGCCTGCTTATACTAAGCCCTGAATTGAAAATCTGCAGGGCTTTCTTTCCAACTTGTAGACTGATGACCTTTTGAAACCTAATACAAAACATGATGCCTTGATGGAGAGCGTTTGGGATTGCGTAGTGTAACACACACTATGCATCGCATGAATACTATGGATATTAACAGCCTTATGTTTTCCTTTTTTACATTCCTTAAGTAGTTTGGATGTTAATTGCTTGAAAGCACGTAAACTGACAAGCAGTGAGGAGAAGATGAAACAAAAAAATGTGAAAGGTACTTCCATGGCACTTAATTTTCTGTGCAGGCTGCCAGAACTTTAATAATTCAAAAGTCGTACATCTATTTCATTTCTGTCCATTTTTTTGTTGACCCTTTCTGAACCTTTTTTTAAAGAGTTTCTCCCTTGCCAAGTAAAAAAGTCTGCAGCTCTACATTTTTATTAATAAGATCATGTAGACTTTGTAACATAAAAAGAGACTAATTAAAGGCGGTGTTTACATGCAAGTTTTAATCGCACTACTATGGTGCATTCATGACGTGTCACGCGCAAATGATGCATGATTGTGCTCGTTCCAAAAGTGCACGGCAAAAAAAGTGTGCGACTTAAGTGTCATTACACTTTGGTAAAGCACAGTAAAGTGCTAATTGGGCTAATTAGTCCCATAGCAACAAACTCGACAGTCATGCAAAATACTTAACGATAGACTTTCATGAAATAACACGATACCTCCTCCACTTCCCCTATGTAAAAGAACGCTGTTCTCTGGGAAAGGTCTTTCCACCCTGTTGTCCTCTGTAGCGTAAGTAAGATTTTCCTTATCCCAATCTTAATGCCAGCCCCATCAATACAATATGGTAATTGCGCCAGCCATCATTTACCTTTAGCTTGACGTTTGATATTAGTTTGATATTCGACTCAAGCTAACCCGACATGAATGAGAATGGCTGTATCTCGCCAACCACAGAAGCTACAGCGCTCAAACCAACTTTAATTTAAAGGAGACAAGTTGTGAATTGTTTCACAGTCTCTGTTTTACCTGTGAAGCCTAAGAATAATTTGTGAAATACTATAACATATCGCATATACACACCACCGTCCCAGCGTCAATTAAAAGTGCTTGATATCCCCAACCACAGGAGCGAGCGTTTTCAATACAACTTTAATTTAAAGAATACCAGCTGTTTCACAGCTTCTGTTTTGCATGTGAATCCTAAGAATAATTTGTGAAAAAACAAATGGTTGGGGACATCAAGCCATTTTACGCATGTCAGGCTAAGTGTGGGCGCATATGCGATATGTTTTGTTTTTCACATATTATTCTTAGGATTCACATGTAAAACAAAAGCTGTGAAGCAATTCACAACTGTTCTTCTTTAAATTAAAGTTGGTTTGAACGCTGTAGCTGCTGATCCAGGAGCATCGCTTGATGCGCCTGGAGTACAGAAGGATATACCGTCTGATTGCACGCACCGCTGTCAGGTAGGATCGGCAATACAGCCACCTCTTGGAAAGGCTGGACCATGCTGATCAACAGCACCAAGAGGTGGTTGCATTGCACGCCGAATTTCTGCGCACAATAACAAGAGAACAGCAGGTGCCTACCCCAGCTCCAGCTGAGGTGGGCACCCTTTCTGCTGTGCGCAGTCCTGCCGAATCAGCGGTCCGAGAAGTTTGTACAGAGCAATACCCACTCACTTCTGTAGCTGCACAGGTGTACGGACATGTATTGGTGACAGCTCCATGTCCACCCGTACAAGTTCCACCAGTTGGTTAAACGTAGCTCGGATGACCCGAAATGTTTCAATCCATTGTTCGTCAGAGAAAGACTCGTGAAGCACAACCTCCTCCCACCAAACAGAGGGACGATGATATGCCCGCATTCATCTTTCCTGCCAATGCACAAATAGAAGTCTGTACATAGGGACGAAGTGGATGAGGGTGTCTGCTGGAAAGAAAGCTCTAGATAAGAAAGCAATAGATGCATGATTCCTTTCCTGCAAACCCATTGCATGGGACTGAAGGAGTTCTTCCCATACAAGACTTAATCTAGCCAGTGTTTGTCTGCGTCTTCTCCATCCATCCATTTTTGTCGCATCTACATTGCAAGTAGGCCTATGATTTTATATACCCTTATTACTAATTAGTAAATACACACAAAGTATGTATTTATTATATTAACAGCATTTGTGTAAGTTTCCACATTTACTGCATAATTAATTTTAATATTTCAACAAAGTACCTGTGTTTGAAACCAACACATCATGAGTTGTTTTTAATATATTTGTTCCACATTAACGCATATGTGTGATTATTGAACGCATAATCCTTTTGTTTAGCACATTAACAGTTACGCAGTTGGCTAAGACTAATATATATGGGTGTGTGAAAGGACATCAGTAGCCAAAGAAGCATAAGAAAAGCAGTAATGGGAATTGGTGAGTGCTGTCAGTTTTTGTACACATGCTACCTCTACCATTTCTAGAACAACTAATTCTAAACAATAATAGTAATTGTAACTATGCATAATACCACTGTTATTAGGTGTATGAATACATGTATTTACGAAGTAACTACTAGGTAACTACACAGTAATTAGAGACACTCAATGTAAAGTATCACTGTAATTAGCAAATCAGTTGAAGAAAAAAAAACAGCCTGGTTGGAACAGTAAACAAAGCGAGAAGAGAGTTTCCACCATCTGTGCAAAACTTAGTACTCAGTGAAAGCAATCACCGGTGTCCAGTTGCTGTATTTTACAATGTACTGGGCATGGCAGTTTACAGCTATTTACAAAATATTTACTTTTCAAATGTTTATTTTATTATAGTTTTTCATTTTTTGAAGTCATGTGTTATATGCAGTAATGTGAGAAAAAAAGCCTTTTATGTTATTTTTGTATATAATTACTTTGTTTTTACAATTTTGTATGTACATATAGCAGTTAACACATGTTTACACAATATTTTATTATTATTATTATTATTTGTTTATTTAGCAGTCGCCTTAATCCAAGACGACTTACAGAGACTAGGGTGTGTGAACTATGCATCAGCTGCAGAGTCACTTACAACTACGTCTTACCTGAAAGACGGAGCACAAGGAGGTTAAGTGACTTGCTCAAGGTCACACAATGAGTCCGTGGTTGAGGTGGGATTTGAACTGGGGACCTTGTGGCTACAAGGCCGTTTCTTTAACCACTGGACCACACAGCCTCCTCTTTTCAAATGTTTATTTTATAGTTTTTCATTTTTTGAAGTCATGTGCTATATGTGCTAATTTTGAAAATAAAGCCTTTTATGTTTATTTTTTCATTTAAATACGTTGTTTCTGCTATGCAAAAGTTAGATATGATGTTCACGAATAGTTGTATCTGAAAGTTTGCCTTTCATTTTCATATCAAAGCTGTTTAAAATATACCATTCAAAATGACGGGTTGTGGCGGTATGAGTACAATCCTGGCGGTTCTAGTGTTAAAAGGCAGCCAGGGCCGTGGATAATGGATTATTGTTTGTCCCTGAGCAATACAATGACCACAGCCCAGCTGATCCAGCTGGCATCTCATTGGATTTGACAGAGAGGACTCTTAATCATTGTTTCTACAAGAAGTGAGTGAACTGTTGCTGGGAGGCTGAGTGGATTGGCAAATGAGCTTGGTTGATGGTTTTAATACAGGTCAGATGTTATTGATTTGATGGTTGTTGGAGGCCTCAGTGAATGGAGATATGGTGGCTGCAGACCAGTTAAAAAATAACAAATTGGCACAATGTCTAATATTTTCTAAGATAGGACAAGGAATGTCATCGAGCATTGAAGGGAATTGTAAACTACCTAGTTTTTAAAGAATAACATAGTGCCATCAAATCAGCACGGTTTTCTTTCCACAGTAGGGTGCAGAAATTTCACCTGCACACCCCACGTTGTAACTTTTTTCAGATCTCCTCAGTGGTTGAAAAGGGGCATTAATTACCCCTGCCTCTCTTATTCCCAGCACATCTCCACTCTGGCACGCACTTGCCGATTCTTCCTGAGCAACATCCGAAGAATCCGACCCTTCCTCACCAACTATGCCACCCAGCTCCTGGTCCAGGCCTTGGTACTCTCCCGCCTAGACTACTGCAACTCCCTCCTGGCTGGCCTCCCTGCGTCCGCCACCCGTCCGCTCCAGCTCATCCAGAACTCCGCTGCCCGCCTGGTGTTCTCTCTGCCTCGCTTCTCCCACGCAACTCCACTACTCCGCCACTCCACTGGCCACCGATCACCGCCGCATCCAGTTCAAGACTCTTGTACTAGCCTACAGATCCCTTGACCAGACTGCACCCAGCTACCTCCAGACCCTCATCTCTCCCTACACCCCCACTGACCTCTCCGCCTCCGCCTGCACTAGAAGACTGGCTCTACCTCCTCTACGCTCCCTGCCTCCAAAGCCCGCTCCTTCTCCACCCTCGCTCCGCAGTGGTGGAATGACCTACCTACAGATGTCAGGACCGCCCAGTCCCTGACCACATTCCGTGCCTCCTTAAGACTCACCTCTTCAGACAGCACCTGTAGAACTCCTCTGTTTCTCCCCTGGGACACTTTCACCCTTCCTTAAATATGCTTTACTTACTCTTATCTGCCCCTATTTTACTGCATTTAATCCTGTACTTCAGAGTACTGTAATCTGCCAAGTGTTTAAACTGTAGTATTTGGTATTTAATCATATCTTGATGTAACTATCACTGTCACTTTTATCTGCTGTATTATTGAATTGTATTTTGTCACACTTGTACTTGCTTGAACTAGTCATTGTATTTATCTTGCTCTTATTGTATTATTACCTGTACTGTAACACTTGAAATGTATTTGCTTACGATTGTAAATCACCCTGGATAAGGGCGTCTGCTAAGAAATAAATAATAATAATAATAATAATAATAATAATTACCAAGAGTTTACTTTAAATTGCTCCACTCAATGAAGAAGTGCTTCCATATAAGTTCTCATGCGCTGCCAAGTTGTAGGCTTCCGAATGCCCTCATTGTGTCTTGTTTAACTGTTATTTACTAATCTGAATTAGCGACATACTGCTACTGTACTTGACGATGCAATCCAATCCAAACTACGGTATATACAGCATGCATTTTAAAGGTCGAAATAAGAAGTTATTTTTTCCCTTGGCTACGTTCTATTTTAGGTTGCCTGTGATCTTAATTCCACTGCATTCATTTTTCACTTTGGTTCACATTAGCAATTGTTAATGTGTCCCTTTCAAATGAAATTGTAAGAAGCGTAATAAAGGATTTGTGTCAGCTGAGAGAGAAAGAACTTCTAATGTAGTAGAACTGTGAGATGGACAGTCTGTACACAGAGGAAGGGAAGGCAGTGGAGCTGACAAAGCACTGATAGAAGCTGTCAGTCAGGTCCAGGGTCCGGGTGCTAAGGGACGTTACCAAGGCAGCAGAAACGGATGATTGACAGGTCATAGCTCATGAATGTATTCCTCTGCAAGGCTGCTCTGTCACCAGTGCACGACCATTGCTATATTGTTTTTTGCCACTGTGGAGTACGTTTTTTCTAGATCAGCAGGTTTTGTTTGTACTTGGGGGGGTACTATTAGTATCTAAGTATAGAAAGTGCTTTCTGATAAACTCTGCAATTACATTTTGACTGAGACAGCACAAAATGTCAATGAAGGTAATATTTCCTGTAGGAAGTGGCCCAATTTACTCAGTGGTTTTCTGCTTGTGTTCTACCTATAATGCATTTGTCTAAAACTCCTTGGAATGAGGTGTAATATAACACAGAGACAGGTATGCTGTTCAGGGGGTACTTATATTTTACATTCCACTTGGTGGGTGTAATACTGACCCCCATTGATTCCAATAATCTCAAAGTAATTTACCAAATCAAAGCATATAGAGGCTCATAAGGAGAGACTAAGTAATTATGTTAAAAAGCCATTTATATCCCTCTTGATTTACTAGATGAGCAATTAACCTTTAAATGAGTTAAAAACACAAGTATGAACAATATGCTTGTTAATTAATTTCATGTGCATCATTCATATTGCTGATTGTTGGTATTTGAATACAGTCTGAATACAGTCTGTTACCAAATGCAAATATACTGTGATAGGGGCTCGTAACATGTTGTACACTCCTTGGCAAAAACAAGGGACATTCTTCTGAAACCTTATTGTGTGTACATACTGTAGATACCACTTTTACAATACTGCTGTACGTGACACAGGCACAAAAGGGTTAAACTACAAATGTATGATTTTTATTATCTTAATCTATTTATCCAGGTTTTTACAAATGTATTCACAAAAGGGGATTTTAAAACCCTTTTTACCCTTTGTAATACGCTGTTGAGAAGGCTTTTTGTTTTTTGTTGGTTTTGTTTTTTAGTTTTGGGATAAATTGATATAATTGATTTAATGAAGTGAGGGGGTTAATTAATGCACACAACCATCCATTTTCCTTAGTTCAAATATATCAACAGGGTATTTCAAATCAAATATATTTCAACCTGAACAGAAGTATAAGTAACAGATGATATGTGGAGATAGAAAATATTAACCCAAGGCTAACTGAAAGTTTTTTTTTGTCAGATATTTTAAACTGTTTACTACATTACCTGCTGGTATTATAGAAATGTAACTAATGAATTATGGAAATCCTAAATTCAGAAGGATTCATATTTTTGGGTGGTTATGGAGTATTTTTTAAAACAGACTAAACCTTTGACTAACCACATGCAGTGGAATGGGTTGATATTCAAATTAAGATTAAAGAGAGAAAGATGAACGTAATTAAAACAACACAAGGATAAAATGAAGAGAAAACTGGCAATTAGATCATCAGCCTGAAGCCTGCTATTCTTCTCTTGCAATTTTCACACCTGCTTTAGTTCTCATCTTGTCTTAATCGGCTAGACTTTTCTGAACACAGCATTCCTAAGTAAATCTTACTGTCGTCCATCTGCTTCACATTTCATGTTGAATTTCATTCTGTTTTGATTACTGGGTCAATCACTTTCCATACCAAGTCTACCGAGTCTGTGTTTTTGTTTATTTTCCTTTGATTTGAGTACAAAAGAGACAAAAGAATAAAGTATATGCACCATAAGAACACTAAGAACTATATCAGCCGAAAACACACAACTCATAAAAGCATTTGTATACCTTTTTTTAATTGATCAAATTAGGCTTTTAAAAAACGTGTTTCTAATAAAAAATAAATGCATTGTTTTATGAACTCATGTTTCCAAAAACATGATCATATCATCATGAAAACACGTTTCATCATGCTATGTTATAACTAGTGATATAAACCACACTATTTGTCTACGAGTCGTGGTCACTGTTCCACGTCAGAATGCTGGAACTATCTTTAAGTAATAGTGGCCATCAGTGAAGGCTCTACTGTGCAGTAGCTGACTGCCAATGGAGTTTATTACATAGTATTTACTTGGTAAAACATATACTGACATATAATTATGTTATTATGTATCGTTACAATGTACTTAATGTGTATATCTTTTTGCATGATATAACTCTAACCATAACTGTAACCCTTTTCTGATACAATTGTGTATTTACATATATCATGCAAAAAGATGTACACATTAAGAACATTGTAACTATGCATAATAACATTGTAATGATGTGTAATTACACATGTTCTTACTAAGTAACTACTATCACTGGATAAAGGCATCTGCTAAATAATTAAATACTACTACGACTACTACAGCTACTACTACGACTACTAATGATAATAATAATAATAATGTAAATACAAAGTAATTAGAGACACTTAATTTAAAGTGTTACTGGTCTTCAAACAATATAGAGTATCTGTAAGTGATCATAAAAACAAAACCCTTGATAAATTTACCAAAGATTAAATAAAATCCATTGTTGAAATATCTATCTATCTATCTATCTATCTATCTATCTATCTATCTATCTATCTATCTATCTATCTATCTATCTATAGACAACACAGGAGTGTATGTTATGCCGAAGCTGAAGTTCCAATTTCTCAACCTTATGCAATCAAGTACAAATCACATTCAAATCTCTTCAGATAAAAACAAAAACTTCAAATTATAAACAAACAAACAAAATATTTTAGGTGCATTAGAGCATTAATATCCTCCACAGCATGCATTCAATCTAGATAATTAAAGTATTTCGTTAGGTGCTCAGGACACCTGACTATCATCGCACTTAGTTATTGAGCCGGTATGGCTGCTGTGATGGATATTAATGCTTAATTTGTTCTCCCAGTGCCCCTTTGTCACACCAGTGGCTTTATTGTGTGTGTGTGATTTTACTATATGTCTTGACAATGAGGGTAACCCTGCTAGCATCTGTATTCTATATATTCTTTCTAACAATATCACTTTATCACATTTCCAGAGACAGAACATATTAAATTAATTTGTTACTCCTTAAACAGTCTGTTTTCTGCGGATCAGGGTTTTGGCTTTGGGCAGACAATGGTCCCTGTTTAATTATGTGTTTTGGTTTTTTGGTTTTTTTTTGTTCCTGCTAGCACACAACTTTCACACAACTGCTACTTAAACTGTTGTTTTTGTTGAATGAGCTAATGTTTTCAGCTGACTTTTATGTAAGTCATGCTGTTGGCTTTGTTTAGTCCAGAAAACAGATTTTTATTTTATTTCAGTTTATTTAAAAACTGTTAGAAAAACAATCAAATACACATTATGCAGCGTTAGACATTTCTTTCAAGTGATTTTTTGAGGGTCCTTGTTCAAAAAGTGGGGAACCGTATAAACTGACCATGTCTGCCTGTCTGTCTGTCTGTCCATCTGCCACACTATACCATCAATCTTCACCAAACTATTGTCATAAGCACCTAACCTCCTATAGAAATTTCAGAACACATTTAACTACAACCTTGTGCTTGTTGTGGGATTATGAGGACCCTCTGTGTGCAGCTGCACTGGTTGGAGAAGGTAGGCGACTTTAGATAACAGTTAACTTTTGTTTTGTGTTTCTGATATAAGGACATATCTAGTGAATATGTTTTCCTACATATTTTGTCACCGACTACTCATTCAATCAGCCTACTAACATCAGTTAACTATGTCCGGCCATGTTTTCTACCCTGATATAACTTAACCCAACAGACGGCTTAAAAAAATGTTGCATATTAAATTTTCCAATCAAATAGCAGGGGGTTTGCAGTATGTGATCTGTCCTCCCATGCTGTAATCTGGGAATGGCACTCTTATCTGCCAGAACCCATCGTGGCTTTCATCTTCTGCTTTAATTATATACTTGTATACTGTAAACAGTTTTGTTTTGTCTTTGACTGGATATATGAGGATGCAATTAGCCTAGTTGCTAGTTGTCAGTGTCTGTTATATTGCTTTAGCCTGGTTGGGAGAACAGCTTCTCAACCAGAAGCGATCTTTAAAGACCACTACTGTGGTTTATGAACACTGGTTACTCTCAATAATTACACACTGTAAACACATACTGCTTTATCCAAAGCCGTTTTTGAAGAAACAAATTAGATGCCATCAATTTTAAAATTTAAAAAGAAAAAGTTGTTTATGTAATATGCTGGACATTATGCAATTAGGTGCCATTTATGTGAATAAAGGGATCCCGCTGGCATTGCTCAATAAAACTGTAGTTGACTTTATATTGCTTTATTTAACTAGAAAAAAAACCTTGATAAAGTTAAATCATCTTGATTGTATGAGGGTCCTTGATGTTGAACAAGACATGCACTTGTAAAGTAGTCCATATGTACATGATCTCAAGGTGTGTTTAACACAAGTGCAAATGTCAACATGTTGTTATGCAGAATGTTGCATTGGTATCAAGAACCATTAGACCTGACATCTTCTACATCATCTAAAAAAAAAGTAGTGATATATGTCCTTGTGGCAAAGTGGCTGTTGATTAGAAACAGGTGCAGAGGTGATGCAGTGCAGAAATAATCACACAAGGAAAACTGTAATCCGGTTTGTAAAAAGGAGTTTCTTTTATTTGTAAACTCCCGGTCTAGCGACCAAACAATAATCCTCCGGCAATACACACCAATGTGTAAAGCACGGAAGGAAACAATAATAATGGTTTGCAAACCAAATAATAATAACACGTTATCCACCCCACAAGTTTAATACTAAACACGGTCACCAGTCCGGGTGCGTACAGTAATGCTCATGGTGGGTAATAACAATAGAACAGTGACTGTGGTGTTGTTGTTTCGGGTAGTGCTGGCCCAAGGCGACAGCTCCGGAGACGTGTTAGCCATCTAGTGAATTTACAAAACAAAAGACAATTACTAACAATGACAAAACAAACAAAACACTCACAAACTCTCTCTTTTTAAATGCAATTCAATGGGGATCTCTCCCAGTCCTTCCAGTTCCGTGTTACTCTAAACCAAGCGAAGGAAAAGATTTATGATCCTCCGTCCCCTTTTTTTATTTCATTGTAAAGAATAAAAGCATTGATGCTGTATTGTATTGTAAAACACATGAACTTATGTACCAGCCACCTGCAAGGCTAAGTATGGAATTGATATTTTAGCGGCAGCAGTGTGGAGTAGTGGTTAGGGCTCTTGACTCTTGACTCAGTGGAGTCTCACCTTCTTCCAGACTGACCGACTTCCCGGCCCGGGGAAAGAACTGTCAGGCCAGCCCGTCCAAAGACTTCCCCTTTCGCTGCTTAGTGCCCTCACAGGTCGGGAGGGAGATTTACAACCAAAACTCATTATATTTCTGTCACAGTCCTGTTTATTGTTTTCAAAGCAAAGATTAACCTTCTGTTAAAAGCATGGCCGCTTGGTGTGCGGGTTATGTCATACAGTCAGGGGATTGCAGCTTTGTGTCCTGGCTGTGCAAAGTCACTGGTCTTTGCTGGGGATTCTAGAGGGAGCATTGCGTTGGCTCTAGCACTCCTGCAGGTTTGGGAGTTAAAGCCTACAGGGACTGTTTCTCCTCATCGCACTACAGCAGACCTTACTGGCCAAGCCCCTGGTGAGCTCAGGCTAGCCTTTGTCCTTCAGAGGCCAGTAGCTCTCTGGCATCTGCTGTCAAAGTTTCTGGGTGTAAAAGAGGAAATCGACTTGGTTCTGGGATCGGAGGACGACTACTGAACCTTCAGTTCTCAATGAACTAGTGGTGAAGATGCAGCAGGGATTATGTAAAGAACAAGAAAGTGAAAAACAAACGAGAGACTTACTGAAGTGCTAGGATTTCCCCAGCCTACACTTGATCAATCTGCTGTGTTGCTGGGCTTGTTGAAGTTCAGCACCAAGGTTTCATCTTTAAAATGTGCTTGTCCCTGAGTGGAGTGTGGTGCGTGTACTTAATACCCAAAGTCACTTAATTCAGTGCAACAAAGTTTTACTTGATATATGTGACAGCACAACACAAAGAACCCCATAGTCCTGTTCCCCACAGCACACAATAATGTTCACTCCTTACGGAAAGGAAAAGTCTGCTGTCTCACCCAGGTGCTTGTGCCCTGTTCCCCCGGCAGGCTCGCGGCATGGTTCTCCGATGTCTCCTCGGAATCCTCTCCCAGCGTCCACGCTAACCTACTCCTGGAACCCTGTTTTAAAGCACAAGTCGTCTGTAAAGAAAAGCCAGTACAAGCACAATAGCCCCAATGATCAACACATTTCCGTTTTGTGCTCCAAGCCACATCACCAGCATTCCTCCATGACCAATCGCAAGCTGATTGTGTGCATGGAAAAGCACTGGCTTTGTTGAATGTGCAACTCGAAACATCTGTATGATAGTCCTTCCCAAGATGGGCACCACAAGCCAACTCTATACTTAAGGTATGTCCCATCTTGGTGCGGACCCGCGGGCCAATTGCTCTAGCATCACCACCTGTCGGGAGGCCAGATTTTACTCCACCTTCTTACCTTCACCCTGCTAAAGTGCTGCATTGCAATTTTTTTTAATAAGCATGGTGAAAAGTTTTCTCTTTACAATGCCATTTGAAAAATAAACACCTTCCATCAATGATGCTTTGGAAACTCTCAATACTGTGGTGTCAAGTTATGCTATATAAAAAAGAATGAGTATGACCTGAAGCTCAGTTAAAATGCAGTTTTTTTAAGAGCCTTGTTTTATGGCTGTGTATAAATCAATTCATATCATTATGTAAACTTTTGAAATGCTGTCCTTGTGTAGCACTGCATGTTACAATACTCAAAGGTATCTTGTCCTTACAACAGATGTTTAAAAGCTCTCTATCTCCTTCTCTTTTATGTATCTGCTCTCTTTAGACACCTAACCAGGCATGAAATTAATATTAACAATTGTGACTGGAGTGGATAAATAAGGGGGCTTGAAACAGGTATTTCGTTGCAATTACTCCTGGATAGGGTAATAGTTTTTATTTAAACAAAAAAATAACAAAATGTGCAAGGTCAGGACATGAGGAGTAATCAAAATATAAAAGAAGGATCAGGTTGAGGGATGGGCTCCACCGCTCACCAGCCTCTCCCTTGCTCCTCAGTTGTCACACACAGGTTAATCTTTACAATCCTTCCCTCCATGTCTCTCTCTCTCCCATTCATAAATCTGAATGATGGTTCCCTGAAAATTGAATCACCTACATTTTGGTTTGCAAGGCACACATGTATTAGTTTAGAATT
The DNA here is from genome assembly GCA_030684275.1 of Acipenser oxyrinchus oxyrinchus. Lineage (NCBI taxonomy): Eukaryota > Metazoa > Chordata > Actinopteri > Acipenseriformes > Acipenseridae > Acipenser > Acipenser oxyrinchus. Next base: position 78,852,552 of record CM060252.1, on the reverse strand, counting down.
GGTCCCTGCAGAGGCTTGACCAGTGACACGGATAAGGGCTTAAACCCTTTTCACACTGGTATGCTACCTGGGTCAGGACCTGGTGTCATGTGGGTCTGCTATGCAATTTCACACTGCTTTTGATAAAGCAGTGTTGACCTGGGTGATAGAGGCAAGTAAACAATACACGTATCAATGCCCTGGAGGCAGCTTGTTACAGACGTTTCCATCCATGCTTCTCTGGATTGAACCGTCAGCCCAAATTTTGATTGAAGCAAATGGTTCTTCATCCCTGCTGCAGTCTGGCTCATGGTGTGTCTAAATCAACACAAATATGTCTAAACAGAATAAACAAATACGTTCCTTGCGGAAGTGAAACCTTCACGCAGGCGTGGCTGTTTGTTATTTCGTCGGCTTATGAACGGCCATCATGCATTTTGTGTTGCTCAACCCGTGTCAAAGCATGTAATCCCACATCCCGAGGTGGGTCACTGGGACCTGGGTTAACCCGGGTACGACCCAGGTACGTGGTTTCGGACCCAGGTAGAAGTGCCAATGTGAAAGCAGCTTTAGACAAGTATGTGTACTGGGCAGAGGTTATAAAAGTATAATATGCTGATAAAATGTATGTGAACATTGTATTCAAATTATGTCATTACATAAAAAATAAGAAAGGAAACATCAGCTATAAAGCTGCTATCATGAATGCAATGAGGTCAAAGAGGTACATACGAGAAGAAGGTAACTAAGAAAAATGAATGTGCATGTTTAATCTCTACTATTCTGATTTGTAATTCTGAGACACAACTCTGATAAATTATAAGCATATTCAATACTCATGGATTCAAATGGGAGCATGATATGCAATATTGTAGGACATTTACTCCATGTATGCCATCCCAGCGGAATTATAATATACATTATACACTGATTTGCTCTGCAGGATTTGACACATTGGTATGCCTCGGGACAAGCACTGTAGCTCCAAAGGAAAACAAGGTATCCTCTGTTTCAATATGTGCCCAGATAGCATGAGTGCTGAGTAGAGCTGGCTTTAAAATATTCTCCCAGTAGGAGGAAATTTCAGCAACACTTTACATTATGTGTTTCTAATTACTGTGTACTTACATAGTAGTTACTTAGTAAATACACGTGTACTTACACATAATTACAGTGTTATTGTGCATAGTTACAATGTACTTAGGATTAGGGTTAGGCTTAGAGTTAAGTTAAGGTTAGAAGTAAAGTTAGGGTTAGGATTAAGGTTATATCATGTAAAGAAATTAAGTACATTTTAACTATGCTTAATTGCATTTAATTATCTATAAGTACACATGTATTTACCAAGTAACTACTATGTAAATACACAGTAATTAGAGAAAATGTTACAGAATTTTCTTTAATAAATTCAGTAAAGCAAATACTGTCCTTGTTAGATTACTTGGGAAGAACTTATTGGGATTGGAAGGGTGAGGTTAATTTTAAAATAAGGCATGTTTTCTTGTAAGCAACACCACCAACCAACTGTGGTATTTAGGGACTAGGAAGAGACAGTACATAATTGCAGCTGGCCAGGGCCGGATTTAAGTGGGGGCAACTGGGACATTTGTCCAGGGCCCTGAGCTGCCGAGGGTACCTGCAGCCTGGTTAAAATAAATACATAAATAAAAAATGCTATTTTACAGTTTTAGAGAGAGAGAGAGAGAGAGAGAGATTAATACACAAAAAATTGAAAAATTTAGCAGTGCAGTGAAACAAAAAAACAAAAGGATAATAAGGAAAAGCAAGCTAGTGAAAAATGTCTGCTGGAAAACATTCTGAGACTATAAAATTTCGGTTGTAAATCCTATAAAAATGAAGTAACGACAACAGCAAATGAACCTGATCAACTGGTCAATGAGAGTTTTGGCGGCACTACTGTTCCAAATAACGGGCCTGAAGAATTAGAACATAGTACAGAACAAGGAGTTGGAGCCAGTCTGCCCACATCAGCAATTAACGATCAAGGTAACTTCAATCTGCCTTTCGCTTTAACCCACAGACTTGTGGAATAACATTCTGGAGAGATTCAACAATACTATTAAATCCATTCAAGCAGAAAACATCGAACTGTCAGTGGTAGATGAATTATTTGAACCTCTGAAAACATTTCTGGATGAGATTAGTGATAATTTTGATGATTTTGAAAACCGTGCAATGGAAACTGCAGCGCTGAAGAAATATCGAGACGAAGAGAGATGGTAGAGACGACCACTCAGTGGTCTGCAGGATCACGATTGCCCCAGTGTAACTAATGTTTTACTACAGGGAGGAGACAGATTTTGTGTCCATATTTTCCTAAAGATTCTAGATAGTCTTTCAACAGATTGCTTGCACCGATCAAAAGCGTATGTTGCTGTGCATAACTTGTTTGGCTTCCTTACCGACTTTCAGAACATGTCAGAATATGACATCAAAAACAAAGCTGCTACACTCGTGCAAACCTATCCTTCAGATCTGGGTGAATATTTCCCATCAGAAATGTTTCAATTTGTTTCTGGCAATGACAAAAGAACAACGTTTGATCACCTTCAACTTAACCTCAATTCTCCACGTTTCCGAATGTCACCACTGCTCTGCGCATTCACCTACCAGATGAAATCTAGAAGAAGATTAATTTAAGGCAAGTGTATGATTTAATTACTCTGTGATGTAACGTTTACTTAGAACAGAGGTGATTAGAAAAATTTAAATAACATGCTGTTTAGTTTTAGGGTAGATTGTGGTATTGAGCACTTACTAATATTTTCATATTCCTAACATTGTCTTTTAAAATGTTCTTTTCATATACTGAGCATCAAAAGCAACTTATCACTTATATTTGGATAAAATTCACTAGGGCAGGTTTTGTGACTCTTGGTCTCCCAGTTCGTGATCTGTCATTGACAGAGTGTGTCTGGTTATACAGGTTTGAAATTGCTGGCTGTGAGCACCCAGATGGCGAGCCACGTACGCTGCCCTAGTCCAGCCTCCAACATGCCGATTGCACGAAGGCGCTGCTCTCTTGACAGACGTGGCATAGTTTTATTTTTTTCTGTGATTTTCTTTATTGCTTTTATTCAAGCTTGCAATTCAACAGCTGAAATCACTCCATATCAAGTGTCCAATCAACTGTCTCACAAATTAGGTGATTAAGTGCATATGCTTCAGTCATAGTCACTCAAGCATGTCAAGGATGAAAGATTGAGTGATTAAAAATAAACCAAAAACATTTAGTCAATGTCCATCATTTGTATACCTTATTTTTTCGAAAATAAATGTGTTATAATAGTGATATGTTTCGTTTGATACTCGGTATATTAATCCAGTTATTAAAAGTTGTGTATTTAATTCACTAGGTGGCGCTGTGTAATGTCAAGTCTTATAGCTAATTGTTTCATGAATGTATTGCACGTTTGGTATTCACGTTAAAACAATGGAGTGGTTATTTGAATTTGATGTCAATCATATTTTCCTTCAACATTGTTTTTTACATTGTTATAACAGTGATAATGGGGGGTTCTGGTTCTTTGTCCAGGGGAACATTATACCAAAATCCGGCCCTGCAGCTGGCACAGAGAAGTGGTTTGAGTTTTATCAGTTTTACCTGAAAACTGTGAACCTTATATGGTGAAAACTAGCAAAGAGCGTATCTTTTTTTCTTTTTTACAGTATAGAATTGGTCTACTGTGACTATGGCTTTTTCAACCAAAGAATGTTTTTAAACAGAATCTTGTCAATGACCAGCAGTCCACCAAAACATTCCAGCGCAGTACTTAGTGAGCATCAGACAAATATTTCAACAAGAACACACCATGTAATGCACTGATAACTTGGTCAGTTCTACTGTTGTATTTATTCAGGTCTTTCTCCATGTGCCCTAAGGAATAAATAAGGAATAAATAATTGGCTGGTAAAGAACTCTTTAAGGCCAAGTAATGAACTGTCAAAAAAAAGATCCACTAACTAATATATGGAAAAAGTCATTTACACTTACTCCACTCTTAATGAGAACATTTTCCTTTTCTGAATGTTCAATATTTCAAATCCTAAGTGACATTTTTTTCAGTCACGACTAAAGGTCAGAAGATTTACTAATTTGCTCACTACAGTATTACTGATTACTGAATACCATTGGGGGTACCATTTTAATATCAGTGTATTACAATGAAGAAATCATAGCAGAATACATGAATAGATCACAGCATTACCAGCAATGGCAACACAATGGTTGTTATACTGTGCTTCTGATACGGTATCATTCTTGAACCATTCTATCAGTAACTTGTGATTTATCCATCCTTGCAATGATATTCTGTAAATGGATTAAGATGTGGGTGTTATGAGCTGTACACAGTGGGCTGCAAAAAGTTGACTAACCTTAATTTATCTTAAGTTTAAATTCTACAACAAGTCAATGTCAAATAAGGCTTTTTTTATATACTATGCTAAGTGGGATGTTTAGTGGGAGGTTGCAAAATGTGCAGTTAAATTTAACTTCTGGGACAAAAAAATGTATATTCAGATTGGATGGGTATTTGACGTTATGGATGAATTAAAAAAAAAGACCTGCATATTATGTAACTACAGGTTAGAAAAACAAAGGAAACTACTGAGACTGGTTTGGTTACAGTGTTGCTAGCAGAGTGATAGAAACAAGGGATGATGTTGCTGTTGCAAGAGAAAATCATTAACAATGGAACATCAAACATTTACTAAACAGTAAAAAACTGATTTAAAAAAAGTAAATACAAAAACCATGTGCAGAAAACCATTTGTAACAGTATTGGCAGGGATGGGGGTCTCTTCCGTGCTCATTGGTAGACGCTGCATCACAATCCTAGGATCCATTTTCTTCACTGACTGCATGCTGCTTCCAGGTGTCATGTTCCATCACTATCATCTTTGCTGTACTGTACTGTAGGTGGATTACTCCCATGATTATCTCCAGACAGTCTGCACAATGCAGTCCTAAAGAAGGCTTTAAAACATGTACTATGTTGATTCACTTCACATCGTTTGAAGGCTTCCTTAGATGTGATTGGGTTCTGATCGTGTTAGACACATACATTAAAAAAAACCTGTATCCATATCTTCATGAAGTAAAATTATTAGACTAAATCTAGTATCTCGTTTCCATGGACAGCCAACTCGAGTCAGCTCAAGTGCACTCGAATTGGTCTGAATTCTCCCAGAACTTGAGTTGGTGAAAAGGAGGTGTTTCCATGCTGTTCCGAGTTACCCGACTTACATTAAAAGTAGACTGGACGTTTCCATCAAAGGATTAAAAAAAATCTGGAATTGATCTGATGCGATCAGAAACCCAGAGGCACTGTAAACTGCACCTGCTACTGTAGTAGGACTGTTCTTTTTTATGTTAAACATTTTTTGTGTTCTTTTTTTATTTTACAAGGGTTTAGTTACATAACAGCCAAAGTTGTTTATGCCAGACTTGTTAGAAAGTCTGTAACAAAATGTTTGATTGTTATTGTCGATACGCTGTAGATATTACTAAAGACAACCGTGCAGGTATCGCAAAGTCCACAAACAAAATAAAACGTTAAAATAAATTAGCTCTGCATCGTATAACGTAAGCAGCCCATGTCAATTCAATGGACTGAGATGCCAATTCGTTACAATGTCCGCACAGGGATGAATGTTTAAAATTTGGTTCCGCCAAATTTCAAGGTCACGATAATCAGTTCAATTTTGTGTTAATGCCAACAAGAATTGAGAAAACATGGACTATTTTACTGATTACTTGATTGCCAAATGTTTTGAACCGTTTTTTAGTTGTTTTTTTTTTAACAGAATATATTTGCTGATTATTTAAGTGATAATTTGGGCTGTTTGGGTGTACAAGGAAATAAATAAATCAGATGTTGGGTTTAACAATTCTGCACTGAGTTGGAATCCCTGTAGAAATCACATAGTAATGATTAGATCATCTAACTCTAGTATCTCTCTTTAGTGCTGTCTTCTGAAAGAATAGCATATACCCTGTTTTCCAAAGGTTTGACCGTTACTGCTGGGTAATGATTAATGCACTACCTTTCATATTGCTGTGTGGTTTTATTTCTTAGGACTCTTAATCTGGGGAAAAGGACTTTCACTCATTGTTCAAATTCTCTAGAGGTATATTAAAATGAAAATGCTTTGACGGCCATCCAAACCTGTCCCTTTGTTACCTTCAGCAGGAATTTGCTTGCTAATCCTATTATAATTTATATTTTATAAAATGACTTGGCCCAATCCAGCACTGGCTGGCTGAAAGGGATCACAGGACATCCAGTGCTACCTTACAGTTATCTTGTTATAATAAGAGCAACTCCATCCATAAGCCATCAACTGCCGTGATGCAGTTACCAGTGAACACCATAATAATAACGTTTACTACAGTAGATGAGATTTCTTTGTTGTTTAGATTGCATTGCATGCTGTAAATCTCTTTCTGATCCAAGCATAGTCAAAGCACCTTAACACAGACATCTCTACCATATAACAGAATTGACAAATAGGTCAGAATAAATAGTTGGTAGGATCAAGCAGCATGGCTCCTCCTGGTAGATTCAGCAGTGTGTTTCACAGGCACTGTATGAGTTTCTGGACTGTATTACCTGTCAAATAAAAATCAATGGGTAGGAATGAACTATACTATACATTAATTGCAGTATCACAAACAGAACCCAGCAAGACCAGGCAGTCATTTCCTTCATCCATGTTCCCAGTCATGTGGTGTCGCCTGCTTATTTCTTGTCTCCCTATGCATTGACTGTTTTCACAAAAGATCACGTCTCAGCAAAAAAATAGGCAGTATTTTATCCAAGTCCTGCTATCTGTTTCTGAAAAGCTTTCTTTTCTTTTAGCCTTAATTAAAAGAACTGCCCTACTTTTTATAGATCTGATGGGGGAATGGAGAAGAGAAAGGAGGAATAAACTATGGATTGTTTTGGGTATGTGCTACAAATGTGGATCTAACACACAATCAGACACTCACACTCATCTAACTTCATGCTGTTAATATGTAACTTACCTTCAACTACAAGTGTTTCTAATTGTAATATTAACTTGTATTTAGTCATTCTCCACTTGCATTTAGAAGAGTAAAACATGTTTGTTCATTTTTTAAAGGGAATTCAGATATTGTGATGCATTTAAATTAACTTTGCAGTTGAAGGTAAATCAGGCATAATTAACCTATGCTTTTATAAAGCAGGTGACGCTGACACACCTATACTGAACAAAGTACACTACAAAATTAGTATGATGTGGTTGATGCCATGAATGGTGTGGGATGTGTAGTGACAGAATCAGACAAGCAATACATACAGTACGATTGTAGAAAGCATCTACATACCCTCCAGACCTTTTTAGAAAATTGCTCATTTATAATACAAGGTATCACTAGAGTTTGTTAGGTATCTTTTTGCTTCACAGGCTCAATGGAATCATGTCACTGCATTTTAATATGCAAGAATTTACTTTGTATGTATGTATGTATGTATGTATGTATGTATGTATGTATGACCTTGTAAAGTAGATTACAAACAAAATAAGATTTGCTTGCCCTATTGATGTTGGCCAGGCTGTTTCGCCCTGGGTACTAATTACAGACTTCCCTCAAGGCAGAATAGCTGGGGCTAGACCACTGACCTTCTACTTCAAAGGCAGCTACTTTAAGATTATGGGGTTTCTCTGCTATACTAACTGTAACAGAAAATAGCTATCAGTTAAGGCTGAGCCATGGCCTTGATTAATAATTTTAAATAAATAAATAAATAAATATCCACAACACTAGTGTAACACATGGTTACATGATCGGTTACATGTGGGAGACAGGCAGCTAGTAGTTTAATAACCCCTATACCTGCACATGGAAAAGAAAAGAGAACATGCGGGTGTCTATGCAGTGACATCACTTACTGACACACAATGTGGTTCTGTCTTCTAGGAAAAGGGTTGTACTGTAGTGTCTTGATTAGAGATCTGGTTATTAGACAGGTCAGATGTACAGGTATGTAAATTCTGCTATGCTGGTCTCTTATGATATAAGACCAATCATGCTACTTTAAGGGTAAGAACTATCAAATTACATAAATGTCTTTAAAAGGAGTTGCTTTTTAAAAGTTTTTGTCCCCTTACACGTGTCTACTTGCAATATTTAGGATATTCAGTACAGGAAACCTACAAGTAAAAAGTTCTGTAACATATTATTGCCCTGTTGAAGGACAGCTACAAATGTGCTTCTTCTGGTGAAACAACGGTAACGATCCTCGCTAGTAAGGCAAGTAAGGCTGACCTGCATTTATATTTATTTGGATAACCCAGAAAATAGGTCAACTACTGTAAGTAGAGTGATGTTCATGGGTTTCACGATGGGTACACCTTGAAATGTGTGCACTTACACAGGCTCTATAGCTTCATTTCATACTGCTCACGCTGGGAGAAAATCAGCTTGACATGGCACTAAACCTAGAGGTGATTAATCTTTATTTGCTAGTGGGTGATATAAAACCACTTGAATTTTTCAAAGGAAGCTTGATGAGTGCCTTTGGAATTTCTATTTTCAGAACTGCAGTTTTTTTTTATTGATACTGAATGACATACAGATATGGCAAAAAGTTTTGTACTCCTAGAATTTTAGGATTGATTCCTAAAAAACTATATAAACATAATTTAGATATTTTATTTAACATCATATAATCAAAAAAACTACAAAATGATATCGCAAAAGTCCACCGGAAGCCATAATAGTAGTACAGTATTTATGTTAGATTTCGAAATGTCACATTTTTTAATTTCCATCAGTTTTTCGTTAAGTAAATGGAAAACTACAAAGCGATATGTAATTCAATATGTTAACGTAACATTATTCAACAGGTTTCATTCGACTTTAAGAAGTAAAATTAGTTGATTCTATAGGATGATGCAAAACTTTTGGCCATAGCTGTATGTCCTTTTTCCTAAGGCATAGCTCACCAGATAGAAAATGATTTGCTCTTCATAAATACTTCTTATAAGCTAACTTTTAAGTTATGCGAGAGAATGACACAAGTAGGGCTACTGATTTTCCACGATCACGGAATCGTGGATAGAATCGCGGAATTGTGATTTTGGGAATGGAATTTGCACCTTAAAAAAAAAGTGGTGCATCTGCAACTTTAAAAAAAAAAATACAGTTACTAGCTACCAACATAGTACTGTCACTTCACTCAACATCAGTCAACATGGTGGTTACGTCGAAGAAATTCAAATGCTATTCAAACGCAGTATTGGCTAAAGAGAGAGCAAAAGTGTTTGCAGAAGATTTATAGGAGGATGGAGGTATATTATTGTGTAAGTTTTACAGTCATTCTATTGACCATCAGTGAGTTAATACAATTAAAGATTTCTAGTCGTAAAATTAACAATAACAAGAAAACAAAAAAACTACTAAAATAGCAAAGCAGGTTATGCTGCAATGTCACAAACAGGATTCTTCAATGCAGCGGAGACAGGGGTTTATAGAAGATTTTGTTCAGGCCTGTGTCTTTGCTGAAAAACTTGGACCTTTTCTCGAGAAACATTGCCAGCAAGGCGGGGCATTTGGAATTTCTTGGAATTATGCAACAATACAACTTGAAGCCAGTCTGTTGTGCAAACTCTCACTCAGTGTGGCATTGGATTTGATGATGTTGTTGCTGTTGTGACAGATGGGGCTGCATACTGCCGTAAAGCCTGGAAAGATGCATGTCAGCACTGTTGCCAAACTCTATTCATGTTGTGTGTTGGGCTCATGTGATTAACCTGGTAGCTGAATTCTGGGCACACCCCCGTGGTGATGTCATGAAAGATGTAGCAACCCTTGTTTCAATGATGAAATCTATCTTCTTCAAGAAACCCTTCAGGACGAGATGGTTTGTGAGATTTCTTGCAGACCATGGGGCAGAATCACCCACAGTACCTCCTGAACATGTGCAGAGCAGGTGGAACACATTGTTCCGGGCAGCGATCTACCATTCTAAATGGGTGTCATTTTATCAAGAGTTCCTTGACGGAGAAGACAGCAAAAGTGGAAAATGTGCTTACCATCTTACATGACAACTTTCGCTTCCAGAAGATGAAGCTGATGCAGCTGGAATCTGCAATCTCATCACTGCTCTGGAGGAAACCAAACAACCTACTGCTCCACTACTGTACAAGAAGATGTCAGATTTCTCCACATGGCTTCAAAGGGGAGCTGTGAGAATCACCTTTGGTGACAGTTCTCAGGATCTTTTGAAGGAGGCCTCTTTCAAGGTCAAGCAGGAAATACAGGAGACAGTGCACAATGTGTTTGAGAAAAGCATTCTGAAATTCAGCAAACACTTTGACACACACCCTGCACTCCCAGTATTCAAGCCATGCCATGTTCTAGACCCCAGGCAAGTCCATGCTGTGTCCAGTGACCTGGCAGATTATACTGTGCTAAGTGGTCTGACCCTCACAAATGATGAATGGTGGATCTACATCAACATTGCTAAAAATGACACACTGTCAGATCCTTTGGATTTGGCTGCCTTTTGGAAAAGCCTGAGCAACTGTGTGCCACTGCTTTTTCCAACTGCTTGGAAATACATTTGGTTGGTCCCTTCTAGTGTAGACATGGAGAGATCCATCAGTCAGTACAAGAAGTTAGACACTGACGAGCATGAAAGTCTCAGTGATAAATCAACCAAACAACTTGCTAGTCTTCATTTTAATGGAGATGTGGAGGCTAGAGCATCTTCATAATTTCTTAACTACTGTAAACCAGTGTTCCCCTGTGTTTTGTTTTTTGTTCCAACTCAGCATTCAATTAATTAGTTGAACCCTCAATTGAACTAACAATTTGATTCATTAGACTTTTCAAATGGTTTGCTCATAAAAAGTCAGAAATTTCAAATTACTTACATTGGGAACCACAGAACAATGGAGTACTGCAATTAGTATTGCACTGCAAATTACATGTTATATTTCACTTTTTTTCTGGATATTGTAATGCCAGTTACTTTAAGTTAAGCCAAGTGAAAATGTTGAGCCACGTTACTTAAAAAAGTTGTGAACTAAACTACAGTACAGTATAATACTGTATTACTGTAGTACTATCAATTGTTACAACACTACTAGGTATTTCTGTTTTCTTTGTTATGCCAGTAAACAGCTACAGTGATGTTTACAATCACTCATTTAGTGGAATAGTGTTATATTGTAATGCCAGCAATAACCTATTTTTTCAAAACAACTTTATTTGTTGACTGATACAGTACATTGTTACAAGTGGACTGCTTTAAGACTAGAGCAACAAAAGTTTTAATAAATTGGTAAAAATGGAAAAAAAATGGAATTGGTCATTTTGAAAAACAGAAAAAAACGGAATTAGTCCCTTTGAAAAATAGAATTTGCCATTTCCCAGAATGCAAAATCGGTAGCCCTACACAAGCCACTCAATTATCAAAGGTATACAATTCAGTCATGTCACTTTTACCACCTCTAACTCAGCTAACACCGGGCTCACCGACCAGGACGTCTACCTGACTGGAGACTTTACAGGCATCTCTCTCTCTCTTAAAAAAAATGTAAGCCTATACTCCTTGTATGGGACTATAAGCTGTCTCATTCTATTTTCCTCATGGTGTATGGTATTAGTTGTGACCTGACAAGTGCTGCTAGGGTTTTTGACCACATTGTCTTTGAGCAATATATCAGAAATCACAGAAAGGGTAACAATGACATTTGTATATACTTGTTGGTTGCATACTTCGTATTACTTTTCCAGATCCAGAAAAAAATTTAATAAAATAGTATTAAATCCAGGTACAGTTGCACTTTCACAAACAACTTTTGCCAATTCCAGGTCAACCCATTGATGTACTTTACTGTGTGATACTTTAAAAATGAATGTGCAGGACTAACAAGATGTAACATGCATGCTGGTCTATCTTGGGTGAGTAATTAAACAATAAACTCTGGCAAAGACGTAAACTCAATGTGTATGTAATAAATTCACTGTGTTTTAGTCAGACAACTCGTCAGTGTCAATTTCTATTATGTTAGTTAGAATTTAGTTTTACCTCTGTCAGGTTGTTACTCACATAATGATAAGCAGTCCTAAGCAGCAAACCATCAAAATCTTTGTATCCCTATAATCTCTCAGAAGGCGGGGTTTATACATTCAACAAAGTGTCTAATGTAAATAAAATAGACCGATCTGCTGCATCTCCATCTGTTCAAATAATCTATAAATCTAGAAACACAATTTATAAGAGAAACAGGAAATCTTTAAAAATATAATTGTATATATATATAATATTTGTACCCTCATATTCCCTTTTGCTGGGACTGACAGGCTGTTTACTCCTGATTCATCCCTCTAGAGTTAAACATGAGTTTCTGTGAGGCTGGTTTGTATTCAGGGACAGTGCCTGCTATGAAACCCAATAGGGCTGCATCTCAACTATTTACTGCAGACAGACTTATATATATATATATATATATATATATATATATATATATATATATATATATATATATATATATATATATACAGTACTGTGCAAAAGTTTTAGGCAGGTGTGAAAAATGCTGTAAAGTAAGAATGCTTTCAAAAATAGACATGTTAATAGATTATATTTATCAATTAACTAAATGCAAAGTGAGTGAACAGAAGAAAAATCTAAATCAAATCCATATTTGGTGTGACAACCCTTTGCCTTCAAAACAGCATCAATTCTTCTAGGTACACTTGCACAAAGTCAGGGATTTTGTAGGCATATAGTCAGGTGTATGATTAAACAATTATACCAAACAGGTGCTAATGATCATCAATTCAATATGTAGGTTGAAACACAATCATTAGCTGAAACAGAAACAGCTGTGTAGGAGGAATAAAACTGGGTGAGGAACAGCCAAACTCAGCTAACAAGGTGAGGTTGCTGAAGACAGTTTACTGTCAAAAGTCATACACCATAGCAAGACTGAGCACAGCAACAAGACACAAGGTAGTTATACTGCATCAGCAAGGTCTCTCCCAGGCAGAAATTTCAAGGCAGACAGGGGTTTCCAGATGTGCTGTCCAAGCTCTTTTGAAGAAGCACAAAGAAACGGGCAACGTTGAGGACCGTGAGACGCAGTGGTTGGCCAAGGAAACTTACTGCAGCAGATGAAAGACACATCATGCTTACTTCCCTTCGCAATCGGAAGATGTCCCGCAGTGCCATCAGCTCAGAACTGCAGAAAACAGTGGGACCCTGGTACACACATCTACTGTCTGGAGAAGTCTGGTCAGAAGTGACCTTCATGGAAGACTTATGGCCAAAAGCCATACCTCCGACGTGGAAACAAGGGCAAGCGACTCAACTATGCATGAAAACACAGGAACTGGGGTGCAGAAAAATGGCAGCAGGTGCTCTGGACTGATGAGTCAAAATTTGAAATATTTGGCTGTAGCAGAATGCAGTTTGTTCGCCGAAGGGCTGGAGAGCGTACATGAATGAGTGTCTGCAGGCAACAGTGAAGCATGGTGGAGGTTCCTTGCAAGTTTGGGGCTGCATTTCTGCAAATGGAGTTGGGGATTTGGTCAGAATTAATGGTCTCCTCAATGCTGAGAAGTACAGGCAGATACTTATCCATCATGCAATACCATCAGGGAGGCATCTGATTGGTCCCAAATTTATTCTGCAGCATGACAACGACCCCAAACATACAGCGAAAGTCATTAAGAACTATCTTCAGCGTAAAGAAGAACAAGGAGTCCTGGAAGTGATGGTATGGCCCCCACAGAGCCCTGGTCTCAACATCATCGAGTCTGTCTGGGATTACATGAAGAGAGAGAAGCAACTGAGGCTGCCTAAATCCACAGAAGAACTGTGGTTAGTTCTCCAAGATATTTGGGCCAACCTACCTGCCGAGTTCCTTCAAAAACTGTGTGCAAGTGTACCTAGAAGAATTGATGCTTGATGCTGTTTTGAAGGCAAAGGGTGGTCACACCAAATATGGATTTGATTTAGATTTTTCTTCTGTTCACTCACTTTGCATTTAGTTAATTGATAAATATAATCTATTAACATGTCTATTTTTGAAAGCATTCTTACTTTACAGTATTTTTTCACACCTGCCTAAAACTTTTGCACAGTACTGTATATATATATATGAATCAGTGGTTGGAAATTCTAGCCTGTGATTGGTTAAAAACCTCTTCATAGGAGAAAAAATAGATTGAACTATTGTCCTAACATCCTTGCACCACCGGCAATAGTCCACCTGTCATGTGATTGGTTCACATCACTGTCAGTCCCCCCCTTTTCAAAGGAGCATGCTTTCATCTTCACGGTTCACAACAAGAGAAAATAGAGAAATGTGAAAAAACTGCTTGTGACAGGACGACTGAGTCGTGACATTCCCAGACCAGGAAGTTGATAGAGAAACACAAGGCAGGTACCTGCGGGGTTGAAAGTGCTTTCACAAAAACACACAGTTCACCAAGCAAAATAAAGGTTTAAACAAAAACAGAATCTTGTCCAAAACAAAACTAAAGAAAATACCAGCAAATACCGTGCTGGTGCTTTCTAGCACACATAGCATTTTGTTTACTTTTCTTTTTACTTTCCTCCTCTTTGAACACCCACAAACCATTATTTTATATACACCCAGACATTCACCCATTCTAATAAACAAACAATAATGTTTAAATCATAACAATACATTTATTTCCAAGCAGGGCTTGGCCCTGACCCCTATTTACATGCAGGGCTCTCTGCTGCCCTGCCACACTGGTCAATAGCGATTCTGAGACAGAAAATTCATTACAAAACATACTACAAAAGAAAGATGCTCCAAACACTTAAATAGTGATTAAAACGTCACTCTGACTAATACAACTCGACAAAAACAAATATGATGGGCGGGATATAAACTGGATTGTGCAGCAGTCAGCAAATCAGATTGAGACGACATTTTCTTGACTGATTCATATATTAACTTATATGAAAATAAGTGCCTCACTTATTTTCTTGACTGATTCATATATTAAATATGTACTACAGACTCAGCCATAGTGGAAAATTAAATACCCCTCGGGAAGACTATTGTTACCTCCAGGCTTCGGGTATTATATCCCCCTGTCGGTAACAATAGTCTTCCATCGGGTCAATAATAGTCCACTATAGCCCTCCTCTCCAGTCCATATTTACTATATACAGTACTGTGCAAAAGTTTTAGGCAGGTGTGAAAAAATGCTGTAAAGTAAGAATGCTTTCAAAAATAGACATGTTAATAGATTATATTTATCAATTAACTAAATGCAAAGTGAGTGAACAGAAGAAAAATCTAAATCAAATCCATATTTGGTGTGACCACCCTTTGCCTTCAAAACAGCATCAAGCATCAATTCTTCTAGGTACACTTGCACACAGTTTTTGAAGGAACTCGGCAGGTAGGTTGGCCCAAACATCTTGGAGAACTAACCACAGTTCTTCTGTGGATTTAGGCAGCCTCAGTTGCTTCTCTCTCTTCATGTAATCCCAGACAGACTTGATGATGTTGAGATCAGGGCTCTGTGGGGCCATACCATCACTTCCAGGACTCCTTGTTCTTCTTTACGCTGAAGATAGTTCTTAATGACTTTTGCTGTATGTTTGGGGTCGTTGTCATGCTGCAGAATAAATTTGGGGCCAATCAGATGCCTCCCTGATGGTATTGCATGATGGATAAGTATCTGCCTGTACTCCTCAGCATTGAGGAGACCATTAATTCTGACCAAATCCCCAACTCCATTTGCAGAAATGCAGCCCCAAACATGCAAGGAACCTCCACCATGCTTCACTGTTGCCTGCAGACACTCATTCGTGTATGCTCTCCAGCCCTTCGGCGAACAAACTGCCTTCTGCTACAGCCAAATATTTCAAATTTTGACTCATCAGTCCAGAGCACCTGCTGCCATTTTTCTGCACCCCAGTTCCTGTGTTTTCGTGCATAGTTGAGTCGCTTGGCCTTGTTTCCACGTCGGAGGTATGGCTTTTTGGCCGCAAGTCTTCCATGAAGGCCTCTTCTGACCAGACTTTTCTGGACAGTAGATGGGTGTACCAGGGTCCCACTGTTTTCTGCCAGTTCTGAGCTGATGGCACTGCTGGACATCTTCCGATTGTGAAGGGAAGTAAGCATGATGTGTTTTTCATCTGCTGCAGCAAGTTTCCTTGGCCGACCACTGCGTCTACGGTCCTCAGCGTTGCCTGTTTCTTTGTGCTTCTTCAAAAGAGCTTGGACAGCACATCTGGAAACCCCTGTCTGCCTTGAAATTTCTGCCTGGGCTAGACCTTGCTGATGCAGTATAACTACCTTGTGTCTTGTTGCTGTGCTCAGTCTTGCCATGGTGTATGACTTTTGACAGTAAACTGTCTTCAGCATCCTCACCTTGTTAGCTGAGTTTGGCTGTTCCTCACCCAGTTTTATTCCTCCTGCACAGCTGTTTCTGTTTCAGTTAATGATTGTGTTTCAACCTACATATTGAATTGATGATCATTAGCACCTGTTTGGTATAATGGTTTAATCATACGCCTGACTATATGCCTACAAAATCCCTGACTTTGTGCAAGTGTACCTAGAAGAATTGATGCTGTTTTGAAGGCAAAGGGTGGTCACACCAAATATGGATTTGATTTAGATTTTTCTTCTGTTCACTCACTTTGCATTTAGTTAATTGATAAATATAATCTATTAACATGTCTATTTTTGAAAGCATTCTTACTTTACAGCATTTTTTCACACCTGCCTAAAACTTTTGCACAGTACTGTATATATATATATTGGAACTTTTCTGCTAGGGAGTCTGGCTCTTTAGTGCAGTGGTACAAGCACTCCCCTTTGGGTGTCTTTATGAAGGAAGAATAATGACTGTTTCATCCATGGGTGTCGTGTGGCTTGTCTCAGGAGGGTATCCTTAGTCGAGTATCCTGAATTTTGTCTGAGCATACAGCTGACAGACATCGTCAGCTATGATATAATGAAATCTGAAATTACTTAGTACACCCATTACTTGTTGATCTATTCATTGTGCAACCTAAACTATATGTTTCTATTTCCCTGTGTATTATTTTACTAAAAGAGTAAGTAGGTTCAGATATCATTTTGATTCCTTGTTTAAATTCCCCTTTCAATGTTATAATGTTTGTAATCTGGGGTATGGTGCTCCAGTGTTTGGGCTTTATAGTTATGTGGCATAAGAGGGGCTTTTCAGAGTTGAAAGGTCACATGAATTGAATGGAATTATGAAAAAAGGAAGTCTGTTCAGTCAGGGAGGTAGGGTTCTTCAGACAAGCTCCAAGCCAGGTAAAGGTAGATTTAGTGAAAAACAAATGATAATACTGGAGCAACAGAACCCAGAACCACTCTGAATAGTTTCAAACATTGTAAAAGGTACATGGTATAAACAAGCTGTTAAAATTATATTTGAAACTACTTACTCTTAACAAAGACAAATCTACAGAAAAAAAAAAAATGCTGCAGCTGTGCTTGTGGGCTTTGATGTAGGAATCAGTCTGGGAGACCCTGAGGTTGTTCCAGGGTTACAGATATGTTCCTGTCTATAGTGGCTTAGCAGATCCATTTAGTAGGTGACATCCTATTTGAATTGTGAGGTTAATAGACAACTGCAAGTCTAAATGCCTTCAAGAGGACTTCTAGGTCCTCTCTTGAGAAAAGGGAAGGAAAGAAATTCAACTTATGAAAAGTACCCTCCTCGGAGACTGTCAACTCCCCCTTCCTGCATCTCTTGGAGAGGCGCCTGTCGTTACCATGGGAACAAGGGTTGAGTATTACTGGAAATAACTACATATGTAATGCTCTATGAAGGTGTTTATTAACACCTCTAGCAACATGAAGCAGCTAAGTGTCATTTCACAATCAGCGTTCTGCGTAGTTTCTACTTGTAAAGCTTCAGAAGCACTCAAATTCAGAGTAAGGGTACTCAAACACTTTTAGACAGATCCATAGCCATAATCTCTCTGATTCACATCCTCCAATAAATGATGTTAATACATATTTTGAACACTTTGTAAAGTGTAATCAACAACCAGGCTTCAAATAGAAGGCTGCAAGGTCTTGGACTGAAATTGTATGAAGGGGGAGAAAAATCACTTGTGCTACCTTTTCTTTATAGACTCCTCATACATTTCCTGTAAGATAATAAATCATGTTAAGGGCATCAAAGGCTATTTTCCATTGCAACTGGACACATGACAACCTTCTAGGGTCAGAAATCAAACCCAGACTAGATAATATATACCAGCTGGAGGAATGGCCATGTGGCTATGCTTACAGGTCATTGTAATCTTGGACTGGTTCTTTTATAAGCAAAACATAAGACCCTTTACAGATGACCCACCCCAACAGAGGTCTTAAACTGAACATGTTTGCCTCTAATGTTGTGATTCATGTAAGTCAGTTAATCTGTAGTTCTTGTACAGGGACTGGGTGAATGCTCTCAGCGTTTCAAGGGAGTCAATGAAAGGACTGTATAACTTCCATTGATAATGCTTGCCTTGACAGTCTTGTGTATGGCAATGTCATATTTTTTAATACCAACATGCATGCTGTATAACTGTGCCTCACCAAGGTCACAACCATGTCACCACAATTCTTTTAATGCAGTTGCTAGGTGACACTTTCTGTATCCTGTCAAAGGAAGATTTGCAGATATTTGCAATATAATTTGTTAGAAATGTGTTATATTACATACAGTAAGGTACAATGACATGCACAAGTGCTCAAACACCACAAAAGAAAGTATATTCTTTTCCCAGCTGTGCCACGTCTATATTTCAAACAATTTACTGAGCTGTTTTTGTTGAGAAGATCTGCAAGGTCTCTCATTAAACAGTAAACTTGAAGTGACTTTGTCAAGTCTGGCTTCCTTGTTTACATTAGCAGCTTACTCAATTCACAGACGTTTGTCTTTGATAACAGTTCTGATTACTGTTATACCCTTCTGTGACAGGCTGGCTGCAGGGAGGATACTGACACCAGGCAAGTACTGCAGTTTAAAGGCGCTCGCGCCGTTTTTATTTTTAAATAACAAAAAGAAATAAAATATTTGAACAAAAAAACACTGTGCTCACAGAGCAAAATAAAAGAGTAAACGAAAACAAATCTCGAACACAAAAATACAAACAAAGGTCAGGCTGGGCAGATTGCCTTCACTGTTCCTATGTTCTTTTAAATCACGTTGCTCTCGCTCCTTCTCTGAACTCCCACAACAACCACCCGAGCTAGAGAGCTGCAGCCTTTTATATCGTGGCCGAGGGGTTTAACTAGCTTGCAAGTAATTATTCTATTACCCCTCGCCACAATCTGCACGAGTTTATTAATTACTACGTGGATGGGGCTGCCCATCCACGTTACTAAACAATAACAAATGTGCGGCTCGCCGTCATATAAACAAAACAACCGGCGCTTCGCCGTCATAAATATAATACAATAAAAATAAATAAACAATACAAAATAAACACAGGGGCGGAGGGGGACCGCGCTCTAAAATAAAATAAACAAAACAATGTACAGGGCTGCTCGCCCTGTTACACCTTCCCAGCAATAAACCAGTTTGTAACTTTATTTACAGACTCACTGAGCTTACAAAAACTACTTTCGAGTCCTCATTACTTTGTCTACACATTTAGGTCCTTGTGGTCCGAAGTCCTCCAGGTTTTATCAACACTGTTAAATAACTACCTGATTAAGTAGTTACATTGATTCAGTTAGGTAATTTAAGGTACAGGTGGAATAAAGACCAAGAGCGCTCCAGATCCCACAGACTAGTTGGGAATTGTGCACCGCTGGTGTACTGCTAGCTTGCTTCAGGCGCAGCTTTAACATTTTTTCTTCCTGGGAATAACTTTCGCAAGTGGCAACATATACGACTTAATTCTGAAAAGAAATGGTAGAAAACCAATCTCCCTGCTGCCTTGGATCTCTATCCTCTCCTCCTTCTCTTCTACACTCACCTCTGCCAAACGCTCCTACTACCCTACCCCTCTGTTATTCAGTCTTCCACTAACAATCCCTGTAAACTTTTCTCTACCTTCTCCTCCCTCCTCAGCCCACCCCCCCTTACACCTTCCTGTATCTCGCACTGATGACTTTTTGCCTCCTTCTTCTCCTCCAAAATCACTCGCAAACTTTTCAATACCTTGCCTCCTCCCCACCCACCCCCTGTCCTCTGCTCACTCACTCCCCATCACCCTCTGCAACCCTTACTATTCTACCCTCCTCCTCCCTCTTGGACTTCAATCTTTGCTCTCTGCTCCAGAGCCATAAACCCACCACGTTTGCTCTGGACCCCTTTCCCACTCACCTCTTCCAGGCTGCTGCCCCTGCTTTACTCCCTTTCATTTCCTTGTTTCTCAACATCTCTCTGCTCTCTGGCTGTTTCCCCTCTGCCATCAAACAGCCAGCTCTCTGCTTTCCTGTCAACACACTCTCTGCTCGACATCCTCCAATCTGGTTTTCGCCCAGCACACTCGACTGAAACTTCTCTTCTCTCTGTCACTAACTCTCTACTCTCTGTCCGTGGCACCTCCCTCTTTTCTGTCCTAATTCTCCTCAACCTCTCTGCAGCCTTTGTCACGGTCAACCACTCTATTCTCCTGCCCTCCCTCACTGAGCTGGGACTCTCGGGCACTGCTCTTGCCTGGTTCTCTTCTTACATCTCTGATCGCATGTACCGGGTGTGCAGGTGTGGCTCACCCTCTGCCTCCTGTTTTTTTTTGACAGGTGTCCCCTAAGGCTCAGTCCTGGGTCCCTTCATCTCCTGTCACGGCTTCTTGTATCGTTACTATGCTGGTGATGCCCCGTTTTTTTTTATCGCCTTTCCCCCCTCTGACATTTCGTCCTGTGTCTCTACCTGCCTCTCGGTCATCTCCTCTTGGATGCACTGGCATCATCTTAAACTCAACCTCTCCAAATCAGTCCTCCTTTTCTTCCCCCTCTTCCTCCCCCACTGCTGATCTCTCTATCTCTGTTCCTCTTGAATCCACCACCCTCTCCCTCCTCATCCACCAAGAATCTCGGTGTCACCCTCAACCCCTCCCTCTCCTACTCTAACCACATCTGTACTCTGGCAAGCAATATATGCAGAATTCACCCTTTCCTCACCGACTACTCCTCTCAGCTCCTAGTTCAGGCCCTGGTACTGTTCCGCCTTCACTACTGCAACTGCCTTTTGGCCGGCCTCCCTGCCTCTGCTATCCATCCGTTCCAGCTCATCCAAAACTCTTTTCCCTTCCTCGTTTCTCCCATGCTACATCGCTGCTTTGCTCTCTGCAGTGGCACCCTATCGCCCTGGATAAGTGCATCTGCTTATAAATAAATAATAATAATTCATTTATCTGCAGTTAGCCAATCAATTATCTAGCTGTACTGTAATAAATACCTGGGTTAAATCTGTAAAACGTACTTCACAAAGATTGTGCCTAAACCCAGGTAATATTTTCAGGTAATAAAGCAAAATGTGTAAAGGATTATACTGACAGGTTAGTAAGATATAAGGTGTCAGTGTTTAAGTATATAATTAACAGTGAGTAATTTGAATTACAGTGATTCATTGTATGAATTAATATCCATATTTAGGATTAAGGTAAAACATAGAGGAATATTCTCCTAGGAGTGTCCATTAATTTCTTTCAGTTAATGTTATTACTTAATATAATAAGTTCATGGGTATCATTTTCTTATCAGAGCCATCTGTGCTGCTTCTGCATAATCTAATTAATCTGACAATTGCAGGACTTTGGCGTCATTGTCATTTTTTAATCAACACTTAACAAAGAATGCCCTTCACTTAATGTGCATAGGTTGGCATGGTGGTAAATTGTTTTTCTACATTTGGGAAGGCCATACAAAATGTACATCACATAGTAGACTTAACCCTTTCCGGTCCATTGTCGGACTGGGTCCGACATTGCAATTATTCCTCATAGGTCCTTTGTCGGACTGGGTCCGTCATCATTCTAGCAACGCAAAAAACGGGTTTCTAGTCGTTTTTTCTCCGGAAAAAGCCGAGAAAACCATTCAATTGCCGAATGGGAGCGACAGGAGCCGAGACAAGTCGAAAAAAAAAAAAAAAAAGGCGTATCTCATGAATAGTCATGCATGGTATCTGGTATCAGATAACAGGGCGGTCATAAGTAAACAAGCTGGCTGACTGTGAATCAGCGCACAGAGAACACGGACATTTGCAGAGCTTTTTTGAGATGTTATAGTAATAAAATAATGACTTGGATCGCATTATTGAGGAGTTTGGTGATAAAACGAGTGATCAGGAGATGATCGATCGGTATGTACGACTATTATTATTATTATTATTATTATTATTTATTTCTTACATAGGTGAAAGCTATAGCGAACGAAAGGGTGGGGCGGGGCTGGAGATCCCTAGTGAGTGCTTTGTTGATCTGCAGGGCCATTTAAACCCGTTTGACTGTGAAAAAAAAATAACTGCGCGTGTGAAAATTAATTAAAACCTGGCGAGCCTGACGCAGAATTAATAAATGGACCGCAAAGGGATATCATATGGGAGATACTGAAATTGAAGAAGGAATCTATGAAAAAGACCTAGGACTTTATGTTGACTCAGAAATGTCTTCATCTAGACAATGTGGAGAAGCTATAAAAAAGGCCAACACAATGCTCAGATATATTATGAAAATTGTTGAATTTAAATCAAGGGAAGTAATGTTAAAACTTTACAATGCATTAATAAGACCTCATCTAGAATATTGTGTTCAGTTCTGGTCACCTCGCTACAAAAAGGATATTGCTGCTCTAGAAAGAGTGCAAAGAAGAGCGACCAGAATTATTCCAGGTTTAAAAGGCATGGCATATGCAGACAAGCTAAAAAAAATTGAATCTATTCAGTCTTGAACAAAGAAGATTACACGGCGATCTGATTTAAACAATCAAAATTCTAAAAGGTATTGACAATGTCGACCCAAGGGACTTTTTCGACCTGAAAAAAGAAACAAGGATCAGGGGTCTCAAATGGAGATTAGATAAAGGAGCATTCAGAACAGAAAATATGAGGCACTTTTTTACACAGAATTGTAGGTTCTGGAACCAACTCCCAGTAATGTTGTTGAAGTTGACACCCTGGGATCCTTCAAGAAGCTGCTTGATGAGATTCTGGGATCAATAAGCTACTAACAACCAAACGAGCAAGATGTGCCGAATGGCCTCCTCTCATTTGTAAACTTTCTTTTGTTCTTATGTTCTTATTACATTGATTTTTTTTTATAATGATCCACTGTTTTTTAGTTGTTTTAATTGTTTTGCGGTCAAGGGGATGTTGCCCTTTAAAGTGTTTAACACTATTTCAGCAATAAATTTGATAAGATCGTCTGAGGCTTCTTGTAAAACAACTCTTCTCTGTTGAGAAGAACCGTTAACTAGTCTTTTAAGTATTGGAAGTTTCCATTTTATTCTGACCGACATGTCTTTTAACAATACAAACCCACCGTGAAATAACACATTTCAAAGAGAAACAAGATTAGTTATAAACGTTTAGTCTTGTTTTTTTCATTATATAAACAACAGACTAATCAGGATGAAACAACCCAGACTGTAGGTGATAATCTTCAGGGGGTTTGTGCTTTTAGATCTAACAAGAGATATCCGTAAGGTACTTTTGTTGCATCTTCAAAAGCTTCTAAAAAAAACTTGGCATTTCTAGGATACATCTGACGGGCTAATGTATTAATGAGGATGGAATGTGTCACCGGAAGGGGTGGGATAAAACACATCACAGGATATGGGAGGGATAAAAAGCATCACAGGATGTGGGCAGGATAACATACGTCACCGGAAGGGGAGGGTCTTACGGGCCATAAATCAATCAAGGGGTCATAAAAGCATTTTGACACATGGTGTCATACCTTTACTACTCATAACCCTAGCCCTTGCCCTAACACTAACCTTTACCATAGCCCTAAATTTTACTCTAGTCCTAGACCTAGCCCTAACCTTTACCCTAGCCCTAGCCCTAGTCCTAGCCCTTGTCATAACCCTAACCCTTATCCTATACATAACACTATTTTTTTTAAAAAAACATTATTTAATTTATAAATGTTACCTTAAGAAACACAGTTAACCACAGTTAGGCATTGTAAACATAAAGCATGCTAAATAGAGACAATGTTTAGCCCACAACTTGATATGACAATTTCTTCGTCAACAACACCACTGTGCATGCTGTACTGTATAGTCTTATATTACTATCAGAGTCAGATGATCGCAGTTTAGAGAGAAATTGACAACTGACTATAAGAGTGTTGCATATCTTCATCCATCTATGAAACACAAGTCTTATTTTAAATCAATATACTGGAACTATTCATTACAGATGTACATGGGAGCTACAGTATGAATTATATAATATGTTGTGAATGCCATTTAGAATAAGCTTGGAAAATCAAGTATAAAAAGAAAAACACACACTATTCATATATTTTTTAATTGCTATGCTGGTAATAACAATTGCTTTCAGGGCTTGGCAGCAAGGATGGTATATGGGACCACTTAACAGCAAAATGGTTTATGAATCAGGTGCTGTTTGTGTTAATACTCTGTTGGAAGTTTATAAGCATGGTAAATCAATGTGACAATAAAAGGCTTGATAGCAGACTTATATGAATAGGTCAGTAAAATACTGGCTGGCTGACTGTAACATATGACAAATGTAATAGAAATGAACAGTAGGTATAATCCATATAGCCTTAGTACAACAAAGAAAGTGTTGGATTGATTGCATGTACTGCATATAAAAAAGAAGTCTACAAGATTTTGAGTTACTGTTCCTCAGACAATAGCTTGTTAGGGCCTACGTTTTGTTCTGTATAATATCAACACACACCTGGATATAATATGTGGCTTTAATGTGGTAAATTAGAAGGTAGGCATTTCCCAACTCCACCTATGCAGAAGTTCTAGGAAAGCTTAATTAATTGGTTCATTTCAACTGGGATAAGCAGATCATTTAAAAAATAGCACACAGGTTTATATTAAGTTGATGGATTAATTTGATGAATGAATGCATTAAGATGTTAATTAATTAACACATGTTCAATATTGAGACCAGGGACATTAATTGTTTGTGGATGTTACTAAGCATCAGAATATGGGTTTCATAATGACATTTTCATTTATTGTTCTTGACATAGTTCCCCACCAGCCTGCTCCATTTTTACCACTGGTCCTCAAAGTGTCTCTTGCCCCACTGGAATGAACATGTCTCACCCAAGAGCATGTCGTCTAAGCTGGGGAGCTGATGGAGATGGCTCGGGGCGGTGTAAGGCACTGAGATGGGTTCTGTAGCATTTCTAAGTTTAGCCTCTGGAACGGAGCAACAGAAGCAAAACAGGTACTGCCATATTGCAAGAACAGAACTTGGCAGAATGTGTTAGAATCACTCAGTGAGGTTGCTAGCTATTCATAAACTGATACTGTAACACTTATGGAATTGTCATCCACGCCTGCAGAAAGTACAGTATGTAACAATCACTGTAAGGTTGTACCGCCCCCATTCCATTCCTGCGTTTATTAAAAAATGTGGACGTTTTTTTTCTTCCAATAATGCCCTAAATGACTTAGCTTGACCAATCTAACCACCATTATAGTGTGGAATAGCTCTTGAGTTTTGCATCACTGATCTATTTTTTTTATGTTCAACAAAATTATACAGGAGTTTTAGAACAGAATGGTGATGTAAAATAGTGGCAATAAGTTTTGAAATGTCAATAAAAATAAATGTTAAAAAATCCTCTGGAATCCCCAGTGAAGACAACTTCGCACAGTCAGGATGTGACTCTGCATTGCAAGAGTCACATCTAAAATTGTGTAATGTAAATAGGTTTCAAGATAAGCATTATACTGTTATTGGTCATTCCTGTTTCATGTCAAAATAAAAAGGGGTTGTAATTGTAGCAAAAAGAAAGTCAAATATAACTGTACATTCTAAAGGCAAGGATAAGGAATGACAGTTTTGCTATGTTGTAATATCTATAAATGGCCATAGATTGTGTCTAGCAAATATCTATGCACCTAATGTTTTTGACCCCAGTTTTTTCGATAGTTACATTTACTCTTAACACTTTATTGAACACCCCAGTTATCATGGGTAGGGATTTTAATATGTCTTTTAACCCTGAGATAGTCTCACAATACTGCTAATTCTTTACCTCAGGCCTCTAAAGCCTTTCAGACATTGACACATGATTTAAATATGATAGATGTTTTGGTGCTTGAATAATTCAAATGTAAAGACTTCACTTTTTTTCTCACAGACACAAAACATTCTCTAGGATTAATTACATATTTATTTCTCCTGTTATTTCACAATATATTGTCTCCAGTGATATTTTACCAATTCTATTATCAGATCTCGCCACGGTTTTATATTCAATGGAATATTGTCCCAGTTTACCCATGCAAAGAGATGGAGATTTAACTCCTTCCTTCTGCAAAGTGAACATTTTGTCAAACATTTGTCTGATGGCTTAAAAGTTGTTTTGGAAATAAACTCTAGCCCTGATATAAACCCACATTCAATGTGGGAGGTAACTAAGTGGTTTATTAGAAGTAGCTGCACTTCTTTTGCATCCAATATTAGTAGATCAAGAAATAAAGCACATTTCAATTAGAGATGAAAGTATTTAAATTAGAAACAAAGCTAAAAACCTTGCTGCATTAAAGGCAGAATTTAAAAGTTTGACTAGAACTAGAGCAGAATGTTTAATTCAGAAGTCCAGCCAGTTATATTATGAGCATGCAGAAAGGCCTAGTAGATTACTGGCATTGAGATTAAAACAATCTGAACATCTGGCCTCCATTGATATGATTAAAGATTCTAATGGTGCTATTATTTCACAGCCAAAGAATGTTAATGAAGTCCTGAAAACATTCTATTCTAGTCTGTATAAATTGGAGGTTACTGGCAGTGCAAATAATATTTCAGAATTTTTAGATAAACTGGAGCTGCCTCGGATCTCTGTGGAGCAGGTTGAACTTTTGAATGCCCTATTTCACTAAAGAAGCTGAAAACAGCTGCTTGCTCCATGCAGAAGCACAAATCCCCCGGTCTAGATGGCACCCCCTCTGAATTGTTACTAACTGTCTGGGATATGGTTGGCCTTCTACTTCTGAACTCTGTGAACTATTCGCTAAAAATTGATCATAATGATCAGAAATCCACTCTTATTTCACTTCTCCTCAAAAAAGGGAAACACCCTCTGGAATGCGCCAGTTATAGACATCTATCGCTTCTGAATTCTGACATAAAATTAAATGCTAAAGTGTTATCTAAACCCTTAAAATCTTGTTTCGGGGATTTGATACACCACGACCGGCTTTATGAAGGGCCGACTGGCTTCTGATAACCTGCGTCGTCTTCTGCATATCACTGACTCGGCCTCTCATCAGCCTGTGTCGTGTGTGGTTTTTTCCTTGGATGCAGAGAAAGCCTTCGATCGAGTTGAGTGGAACTATCTATGGGCTGTTCTTGAGCGCTTTGGATTTGGTCAGCCGTTTATCGATATGATCTGCACACTGTATAGCAGCCCTACTGCTTGTGTTCAAACCGGCTTGATTATGTCTTCTCAGTTCACCCTGGGCAGGGATACGAGGCAGGGATGCCCTCTCTCCCTGCTGTTATTTGCCCTTTCTTTGGAACCTCTCTTGCACAGGCAGTTAGACAGAGCAATAATATTACCCCCATAGACATGCATAACTCCAAACAAAGAGAAGCGACCAGAATTATTCCTGGTTTAAAAGGCATGTCATATGCAGACAGGCTAAAATAATTGAATCTATTCAGTCTTGAACAAAGAAGACTACGCTGCGATCTGATTCAAGCATTCAAAATTCTAAAAGGTATTGACAATGTCGACCCAGGGGACTTTTTCGACCTGAAAAAAGAAGCAAGGACCAGGGGTCACAAATGGAGATTAGATAAAGGGGCATTCAGAACAGAAAATAGGAGGCACTTTTTTACACAGAGAATTGTGGGAGTCTGGAACCAACTCGGCAGGAATGTTGTTGTGGCTGACACCCTGGGATCCTTCAAGAAGCTGCTTGATGAGATTCTGGGATCAATAAGCTATTAACAACCAAACGAGCAAGATGGGCCGAATGGCTTCCTCTCGTTTGTAAACTTTCTTATGCCCTTATATGGACAAGGGAATTGCATTCTAATAATTCTGCTCTAGAATATGTTTTTGTCCTCTAAGAACCTGGCTCATCAACTTATACATTTGAAATTTGTACACAGAGCCTATGCAACTCCATACAGAAGGGTCCAAATGAGAATTGCAGATGTCCCACTTTGTCATACATGCACCCAGGGAGCAGTGGGCACCTATATTCATGTGTTCTGGGAATGTCCCAACATTTTTGGAAATATGCTGTTCCAATTATGTCAGGATTGGTTGGCACTCAATTGCCCCTGTGCCCTGTGGTGTTTCTCTTTTCAGAAGACTTATTACTCAATCTTACAATTCACTCTAAACTGATTTTTCTTGAGGGTTGACGGCAGCAAACAAAGTTATCCTGAGGGGCTGGGTGGAGCCTGATATCATACAAATCTGCATGGTTACATTTTTTCCATGATATAGCGATGCTAGAGAGATCCACAGCTAAATTACACTTAGCCAGCTCCACGACGATAAGTATGTGGGCGGGTGTAGTTTCACCAATTATTGGCAGTTTACACATATAATTAGGCCCCATCCTCAGAAACAATAGCATTAGACTCATATATTATTTATTTATTCTTTTTTTAATTTAAATTTTATGTTATGTTTTCTTTATCTGTTTATGTGTTTGTGAGTTTTGTTAATTTGTGCAAAAAAAACCAACATCTGCACAGCTGAAACGCTGTATTTAAATAAACAATTAAACATAAAAGGGTTTATTTTCTAACTTACCACATATAAAGCACTTCTTTAAAAAATGAAAAACTATAATAAAATAAACATTTCAAAACAAACTAGTGTGTAAACAGGTGTAAATAATTATATGTACATACAAAACTGTAAAAACAAAATCATTTTTTAAATTTAAAACAAAAGTAACATGTTTTCTCTTGCGTGTGTCACTCAGTGCAGCACTGAATCCAGACTGAGCTGCTGAAGCCTGCTGCTTTGCAGTTTTCTGATAGAAATGTTTCTGCCAAAGCGCTGTGGCTAGCTTCAAGATGAAATCTCTCCTACTGATAGTTTTCCAGGTGCATTCCTTGTACAAAACAAAGAAATTTATATATATATATATATATATATATATATATATATATATATATATATATATAGTAGGTTATATTCAAAATAAAAACATGTATTGTAAAAGGCAGTCAAAAGGTGGACAGGATTATAACTTTCTTATTTTCGTGATCCTGCCTTTCAAACACCGTCAGGGTATTTAAAACATGTTTTTAGGAAAAGTCATAAATGGACAACCGCATAACTTTCAGACATACAGAGAAATTTTAATTTGAAAACCACAAGCCGTCAAAATAACTGCCATGGCAGTTCTAGTGCTAAAACAATAAAATAAAAAAAACATGAACATAAAAAATTATAGTAAAATAAATCAAAACACCAAAAAAAATCAATATTTAAAGAAAATAATATGGGACCAAGAATGGAACCCTGGAGAATGCCACAGGTAATTGCAGATAACCTTGATGTTGAATCTCCAGCAGAAACAAAATTCCATCTATTAGTAAGATAAGATTTAAAGCAGTTTAGTACAGATCCAGACAACCGTACCCCGTTTTTAAGGCGAGCCATTAAAATGGTATGATCAGGAGTATCAAATGCTGCACTTAGGTCTAATAAAACCAGAATGGAAATATATCCAGTCTGCATTTACCAATAAGTCATTTACAACTCTAACCAGTGCAGCCTCTGTACTATGAGCAGGTCAAAAACCTGATTGGAACTTTTCAAGAACTTTATTGTTATCAAGAAATATATTAAGTTGATTGGCTACTACCTTCTCCAAGGTCTTAGCTATGAAATTGAGATAGGTCTAAAATTGCTCACAACTGTAGGATCTAAATTAGATTTTTTGAGTAATGGCTTAACCACAACAGTTTTAAAGCAGTTGGTACTGTTCCAGTTGTCAAAAATCTGTTAAAAACAAAGTCACATAGATTACTAAACATGCCTTTTGTTGGAATTGGATAAAAAAAAAACAAGTGGAAGAGTTCATCTGCATCACTAATTTATTCAGATCTTGTATTGTAATAAGGGAAAATTATTCCAAAACACTACTCATTGGTCTGATTGGCACATTAAGATCAGAACCACCATGAAAATGGTATCCTGATAGTAATTTTACACATGTATTTACTTAGTAACTACTATGTAAATACACAGTAAATACAGACAAAGTGTTACCGAAATATCTGCATATCCTTAAGTTAATTATAAACTGTGTGGTCCAGTGGTTAAAGAAAAGGGCTTGTAACCAGGAGGTTCCAACTTCAAATCCCACCTCAGCCACTGACTCAATGTGTGACCCTGAGCAAGTCACTTAACCTCCTTGTGCTTCGTCTTTCGGGTGAGACGTAATTTTAAGTGGCTCTGCAGCTGATGCATAGTTCACACATCCTAGTCTCTGTAAGTCGCCTTGGATAAAGGCATCTGCTAAATAAACAAATAATAATAATAATAAAATACAGGCAAAGAACCAAAAGATCTTCATCACAGAAAAGATAATCGACATTGACAAGTGATAATATTGCAAGTGCCAATAAGATGTAAATAAATAGGCATTTTAAACTGTTGCACTCGTTTTTTCCTGAAGGCAAAGGCCATATTTTTGGTAACTTTTCTATTTTATGACAGTGTCATTGCCAGCATCTCAGCTTTTTCATAAAACCTCAGCCTGTCTACATCCAGAACGAATGACCTGCAGGAAAACCACAAGGAGAAAGTATTGACGAGAACAGCAATCTTCAGGGTGGCAGTTTTTGCATTTGGCCTGATGTCTTTGTTGCCTCATACTTACTGGTCACTTTTCCATTAACCATCACTTTCCTCTGGAGGTCGCTTTCCATCTGTGTGAAATCCATTATCAATATTATTAGGATGACCCAGGGTCTGATGGAAAATGTTTGCAGGAACTCACAGAGACAGAGGATTGAATTTGTCCAAAAGTGATGGTGTTTTATTAATTATTGCACTTAATCTGAACAATAGATAGAAGACAGCACTTAAACAGTTAATAACTCACTACAAAACAAACAAACAAAGGTAAACAAAACACATATCCTATACATAGCTTTACAACCCTTAACCCCTCCTTTCTCCTCTAGTTCCAACTCTCCCTCCAACTTCTTTTCACTAGAGAATGGCATTGTGTGCCAAACCCCTGACTCTTGCTCTGCCTGTTTACTTTTGGATCAAGTAACAACTAGATTACAGGATTCTATTTGATTTACCAATTCTCCAAGGATTGGTATGTCCTGGTCAATTATAACAGGATAGGGTACTATAAGTCAGGAACAACTCCCACTGTTACCAAAAAAATCTGACCTTGGATACCCAAATAAACATCTGCAGTGAGGTAGGCTCGCTCTTCCGCATGGATGCATCTCATTCCTATTGTCCCACCCTCATTAAAACATTCATTTGGAAAGTATCCCTCACTAACGTTTGAGTGCTTCCACTACCCAGCAAAGCTTGTGCTGTATTGCTATTAACAGTAATCTGCATTAACTGCTCTACACCAGTCTTTTTTTTACTGGCAAACTGGACCTGGGCACATAGCAATAATTAGATAGCTTAGACTTCCTCAAGGGGCAATTAGGCTTGATATGACCTTCCTGTCCACAGTTATAACACCCAATCTTGTTTTTACTAGGGTTACCAGTTGCATTGGGATGTGTTTGCATTTTACCAACATGACCAACACCTCAACACCTTTCCCCGACCCCCCAGACTTACCTGGGCCTGGTACGCTGGTCCCTCAGGAGTAATGGTAGGTCCTCTGTCTTTTCCACGCCGACACAAAGATCTCAGCAAGCCGAGCAGCTTCCAAGGCTGAAGCAGGGTCATGCTTCTTGATCCAGACAAACACCTCTGGGTTCACCATCCTCAGGACCTGCTCCATAATAATTGACTCTCCAGTCTCTCCGGAGGTGTGGGTTCGGATCCCACAACTGCCACCATTTGTTAGGATGACCCAGGGTCTGATGGAACATGTTTGCAGGAACTCACAGAGACAGAGGATTGAATGTATCCAAAAGTGATTGTGTTTTATTAATTATTGTGCTTAATCTGAACAGTATATATAAGAGAGCACTTAAACAGTTAATAACTCACTACAAAAAAAAACAAGGCAAACAAAACAAATATCCTATACATAGGCTAGGGCTAAATAACCTGGCTTCAGAAACCAGGTTAGCTTTATAACAGCACACAGAGCTCAGACACCACCTTCTCTCTCCCATACTGATCCAGGCTCTGCCTATATAGACCTGAGCCGAGATAAATCCTGCCCAGGACTAATCTAAAATATACTTTAACAAATATACTTTAAAATCTTGAAGTATATTTCTTAACGAGTACGGTAAAACCGAAGGCTTAACCGTGCCTCCAACAAACATGGCGACGCTCAGGACGCGCTGCTGCAATGCAAACAAAAAACTTTTAACAAAGTTTGCCAAAGTTAAGGTAAGTCAACTTTAATTCAATGAACTTAAAAATAATTACAAACGCTAACTTTTACACCCAATTTTGAATATATTAATTATACACCAAGAAGTTAGATATTAGTTTTAATACAATACTTTTGTTTCATGCCATCCACGTATCTCTCTGAACATGTGCACCTGTCCAGGGAGATATTGGCGTTCAGCCTTTAGTTGTTTCTTTGTAACCACGTCTGGTATTTATTAAATCTGTTATGTTTTCCTCCACCCCAGGTTTGTACCGGCAGACCACCCTCGGGATAACAACAAGTAAGTACATTTTTTTCTTTTCTCTTACAGGCTGCCGTTGTGCTAAGCATCTTAGTTTACCATACTCATACATCAGAGTTTCATTATTACAGTTACCTTCATCCCCCGGTAATATAAAACAGATATATTGATGGGAGTTCACCGAGAACAATTATTTTTATTTGCCGTGTTTATTCTGGGATGGGACATGCACCATCACAAATATATATATATATATATATATATATATATATATATATATATATATATATATATATATATATTTTAATTTTTTTTTTTTTGGCGATCATTATGTAATTTGGTAAGACATTTTGAAAAAGCTGTAAAATCATGTAAATGTAATTTGGGGAAGCTGCTGGTTGGTTGATTACAGTAAAGAATATATTGAAGAAGTGCATGGCTATCTGTAAGTAAGGCTTTCAAACTGAGAACTTGTATCAGTTCTAGATGTGTTTCTTTGAAAACTGTACATTTTGGTCCTGCATATGAAGCAAATGCAAAACAGGCATGGCACTTTGTTATTTATAACCACTTCTAGCCCTTTGCGGTCCATTTATTAATTCTGCGTCAGGCTCGCCAGGTCTAATTAATTTTCACACGCGCAGTTAATTTTAGACGCGCTGTTTAAAAGTATTTTTTTTCACAGTCAAACGGGTTTAAATGGCCTTGCATATCAATAAAGCACTCACTAGGCATCTCCAGCCCCTCCCCACCCTTTCGTTCGCTATAGCTTTCACCTATGTAAGAAATAAATAATAATAATAATAATAGTCGTACATACCGATCGATCATCTCCTGATCACTCGTTTTATCACCAAACTCCTCAATAATGCGATCCAAGTCATTATTTTATTACTATAACATCTCAAAAAAGCTCTGCAAATGTCCGTGTTCTCTGTGCGCTGATTCACAGTCAGCCAGCTTGTTTACTTACGACCGCCCTGTTATCTGATACCAGATACCAAGCATGACTATTCATGAGATACGCCTTTTTTTTTTTTTTTCCGACTTGTCTCGGCTCCTGTCGCTCCCATTCGGCAATTGAATGGTTTTCTCTGCTTTTTCCGGAGAAAAAACGACTAGAAACCCGTTTTTTGCGTTGCTAGAATGATGTCGGACCCAGTCCGACAAAGGACCTATGAGGAATAATTGCAATGTCGGACCCAGTCCGACAATGGACCGGAAAGGGTTAAAATGCACATTTTTATTGCCAGCATGCAGTACCTTACACTTTTCTCTATTAGATGTCATTTGCCATGTGTCTGCCCAGTTCTGAATGCTGTCTAGATCATTTTGAATGACTTTTTCTGCTGCAACAGTGTTTGTCACTCCTCCTATTTTTGTGTCGTCTGCAGATTTAACAAGTTTGCTTACTATACCAGAATTTAAGGCTGTAGTAGAGGCTTTCAAGAAGATCCTAGGCCGTGGATGGACCCCTAAAAAACTGCAAACTGATAAAGGGACAGAATTTTTAAACAGAGAATTACTAAATAAAATACAAAATACACCATTTTACAACTGGTAGCGAATTAAAAGCCTCTACTGTCGAAAGGTTTAATAAGACTCTTAAAACAAAAATGTGGAAATATTTTACAGCTTTCAACACCCATAAGTATACAGATAAACTACAAGAAATGGTTCAGGCTTATAATAATTCATACATTTGCTGTATTAAAATGGCCTGCTCAGAGGTTGATGAAGACAATTCATTGAAAGTGTTTAAAAACGTATACTCTATGGATGCTCAATGGACCGCAAATGGTTAATGTGGATTAGGAATAGCAGAGGACCTAATACTGATCCCTGTGGTACACCACTGGTTACCTCGCTCCATTTTGAGGTTTCTCCTCTAATCAGTACTTTCTGTTTTCTACATGTTAGCCACTCACTAATCCACGTGCATGCATTTCCTTGAAAAGACGAGTACGACTGTTAACCAGAAAAGAGGCTTTATAGGTTCACTGCTAAGGATTGCTCTCCCATTTTTATCAAATCTCTTTGCATCTCAGAGCTAAAATAAAAAAATGGATTATACTCAGAAAATGTTCCTCGTCCTCAGCAATCACTCATAAAAAATGGATCATACTCAGAAAATGTTCCTCGTCCCTCAGCAGCAGCTTGACAGACTTAGACAGCCCCTCGGCACCAGAGCCTATTAGAAAGGCTGTGAAAAGTCGTCTTGATACGGAAATGAAAAACATTCTACTCAGAACAGACATCAGCGATTATGAAAAAAGTAAATTATATATGGTCAGTTTACAGAGATATCTCACCCTGCTTAAACACAATGAAAAAGAGACTAATACTTTAACATTGATGGTTCCTCCTACTGAAGCTATTGTAGAACCCGTTCCAGAAGAAGGATCACAGGTTGAGGAATATGTAATGAGGAATGTCCCACATAGGTCTAAGAGGAATGCTGAATTTCTTTTACAAATGATGGGTCAGACCTCTAGTGTTACATCATGGAATGATAAAGGAGAATTTATTTTAAAAGGTAATACCATGTGAGTCTCGCACATGGTTTATTTAATCAAAAGTGTGACAGGGTTTAGTAATGTTCCAACACACAGAAGACCCTTGAGTTGGTCGGCTTTCCTAAAGGGACTGTCTTGTATAAATGTGCCTAATTCTGTTGTGTCCAATTCTCAAACACGTAAACTCTTGCAAGAATGTAAAAATATAAACCCAGATGTTCCCCGTCTTAAAAGAAGAAGACAGCCATTATGGACCATTTATTAAATTGTAAAAAGGTTTTATTATTTTTTAGGTAGGGTTCTTTTACAAATGCATTCATTTTTAGGTTATATAAGTATGTTGTTTTTACAAAATGATGTATATATGTTTTCATTTTCTGTTATCATTATACAATTATTTGCTGTTATATATCATCATAAAGGATCTCTGTTTTTAATACACTAAACATTTTTTAAAAAACCTTTTCTAACATTTGTAACATTTTTTAAATCATGGCATGAATTTATATATTGAACACTATACATGTTAGATGTATACATTCGTTGAACAAATTTGAAGACCATCGAATAATTTTTATCTAATTCTTTACTGTACAGATCCAGGACCTCTTGGTAAGAAAGACCCCTTGATCGGTGATGTAAGAAGAATACACAGTGATGTCCACAGGTGGCTGTCAGGAATCCCTGTGCTGTTGATTATTATACACTGTCTGTTTAGAGTTCTTGAATAAAATTGTGAAATAGTTTTAGGAAAATAAGCAAAGTCAGGTGGATATCCAGAAGAATCATAAAACTCTGCAGCTCCATCTTCTTTTAAATAGATAGCCAACCATGTTTTCCAGGTTGATGTTGAGGATCTGTGTTGACAATAAACATTGGCAGGAGTTTTTTTTTTTTCTTTCTTTAGGGAGTAGGTTACAAGCTAAATCCCTGTAAAAAAAATTCCCAGTAAAAGGATTGTTAGCCATTAGGGATGAAAGTTGTAAGGTATTCATTTTAAAGCCTCAAAATATGTTTTCAGACTGTTTCTCAGTAATCAAAGAGCACTGCTTGTTGTTGTGATACCTTGTGACAGGATGCGAGTGACGTGGTGCAATAAATACAACGTCCAAACCAGATTCTCCCAAAATATCCGTGATTTATTTAATAAAGTTTAAGAAACAAAATAACAAAAATAACAAAAGAAAAACACTCCTAATCCACGATCCTCCGTGCACGAAAACTGTGCTCTGTTATTCCAGGGATTGTGGTGAGTGGTTGGTGCCGTGCTGTGAGGGAAGTGCTCCGGGGATTGTGCTGGCTCAGTGGCTGCAGCCCCTCGCTCCTACTCCTCCGCTGTAAAAACAGACACAGACAGCACGTAACACAAAAACAAAACGAGAACAGCTCCGGCTGGTGGCTCATTTCTCTCAGCGCAAAAGCCCAGGTACTGACGTAGCTGCTTCCCCTTTGTACCCAGCAAACTACTCCCTGCAGTCAACGGTCGCCATGGTTTCTCCAATAGAGGGCTGCCCCACAGCTGACTGCAATGGAATCATCCAGAG
This sequence comes from Acipenser oxyrinchus oxyrinchus, assembly GCA_030684275.1. Classification (NCBI taxonomy): domain Eukaryota; kingdom Metazoa; phylum Chordata; class Actinopteri; order Acipenseriformes; family Acipenseridae; genus Acipenser; species Acipenser oxyrinchus. Next base: position 78,815,536 of record CM060252.1, on the reverse strand, counting down.
TACTTGCAGCTACGCGCCCCTCCTAATATGGTCACCTTCCGGTTTCCACCTACCACCGAGGTGGCAAATCTAGGAGGCAGCATACCCTCACCTTTACACAGCACCCTTTCTAGTTGGGAGGGAGATTTACAGCATTGATCCTTTCTCTCTTTATCACATACCTCTATAACATTCTCAAACACAGTGTATACTAGCATATTCACTGTGTCGGGGAGTGCTGCTGAAAAGCCAATTTCAAGACACATATTTCCTGATTTTACTGAAGAAAAATCGCCAGCTTCCTGGTGAGGAGTTGGATCAAAAGCATAGAGGGTATTCCCCTGAGGATAATCAATGCGATCAATAATTAGAGGCTTGTCTTTGAGATGCTGACCAGTGGCCTGACTTAAACTGTAATATTCACGAACAGGGTTGTTTTCTACAGTATAGGTAGGTTGAAAAGGTTTTGAGGGTATTTGTTCACCATCGACGTACAATGCTATAAAGTTGGGGTTAAAATGTTTAAAGTTAAAGGGGTTTTTATCATATGCACTGCTAAAAGCATCATTATCTGTTAAGCCTATAACCACAAACTTGGGTAATTGTCCTAGGACCATATTTTCTTGATTACAGACTCGACTACCCCTAGGTACACTATAAACCTGTACAGCTACTCTTTCAATGGGTTACTTAGCATTTGAATTCATCAGGGCCTGCGCATGGCCTATTTTTACCTCAGGGGATACTTTAATTTTTTGGACATAGAGAGATGCTTCTAAAATTTTAAGTTTGTAATGATCTGCTCCATCAGACATTACATTAAATCTATCACTGGCCCCAACCATTTTAATTTTGATATCGATACCGTTTAACATGAGTTTTTCTTGAAAAAAAATATGAGAGTTCAGGGGTCCTAAAAGTTCAAATATGTGGCTTCTTCTAGTAAAAACGTGCCTTCTTTCTAAACCTGTATTGGCCCCCGCGGGGTCCGTCGCATCCATATTTCTCAGAGCATCTTTGAAAAACAATCCGGCAGTAAATTGATGCTCCAATGTTTCTTTGCTATAGTTGAGTAGGACCTTTATAAGGCTTCTGTAGAGATAGATATTACTGCTTTGACTAATCAGTCATTCCGCTAAAGTTATGTTGACTTGTGAAAACATCATAGCTACAGGATAATTAATAACTCCTACCTGACTAGCATTGTCTATATGTGCCCCATCGGCCTTAGTAATTTTACATGAAAGCCTTAAAACAGTATTATTCAAATCAAGGTAATCTTCACCATTCCCGACTATATACAATTCAAGGGGTGCAGTGTCAGAAAGAACCGATAGCAGAGGTATTTCCACATATATGCTTTTATCTATACTTGTTTGGGTATAGGGTAACGTAAATAAATCCAGTTCATATTTGACGCATTCCTGAGACATATGATGAACCAGAGCCATGATTTAAAAATATATTTCTAGCTTCTCCGCACACTGTTGCTAAATGATTTAGATCTTGAGTGTCTAGCCTTTTTGAGAGGCCAAGAGCTGGTTGGAATCTTGATTATGAGGATTATGGGATGTTAGGACATTTGAAACCACATCTCTTACAATATTTTAGCAGCTGATTTAAAATGCGGTTTAGCTATTTCAAAATCTCATCTAAGTAAAGGTAGGGTTTTTCTGAAAAGACCTCTAAAAATGCCACCAATACCTGCCCATACATTACAGAGGCCCCGCTAAATCCAGACAATCCAATTTTCAATTATGTATAAAAATGTTTTTTAACAGGTCGAAAATGCAGCTTCACTATAACCTTCCCAAAGCGAAATGGAACCAGAGTGTTTTGATCAGTCTTAATTTGTATAGTTATAGTCTCAAAACTGGTCTCGCTGATTGGCACATAATTGGGGCACTTATATTATATTGAAATTATATTGGTGTATACATACAAGGTATAAAAGCCTGCTCTGATGTCTGCGGGGTAGAGAGCCTTCTTATGAGCCTTTTGTATTTCAGGGTCATAAAACCCTAAGATCTTTCAGAGTTGGCCATCAGTGTGAATCAAGCTTTTGTTAGCACTGATTATATATACTTTTCTTTCAACATTATTGTATATTAATTCCATATCAACTTTCTGGGCCCTCAAAACATTGATCTCAGCCCCTATTAAGTCCTTAACACTCTCATAATATCCAGGGGGTATGGCCAAATGATGCACAACTTGAAAAGCCAAGTTATGAATATAAAAAGTGTTGTCAGAGGTTCCTATGTTATCCCAAGTATGAGGGTACTGAATCTCCGCTAAACCCATCTCCCATTTCCCCGGTAGACTCAAGGGTTTAGAAACCTTTTTATTATTATTATTTATTTCTTAGCAGACGCCCTTATCCAGGGCGACTTACAATCGTAAGCAAATACATTTCAAGTATCACAGTACAAGTAATAATACAATTAAGAGCAAGATAAATACAATGACTTTGGTTAAAGCAAGTACAAGTGTGTCAAGCAAGTACAACCTTGATAGTAAAATCAGATATAGTGTTTTTAGGGAAAGCATCTCGTGAAGTGTTGCTAGGGAGAGGCACTTAAAAAGAGCTTTGGTCCATCTTGAATAAGGTTTTTAGGATAATGGATCCTTTAAACTCCTTTAACTCTTAATATCTATCGCTTGTTGGGCAGTAACCCAACTGTTACATTTTTTCGGCCAACCAAGCCATTTTATAAGATGATACTTTTTACCATTTTCTTTTTTTGATGACACAATCTTCTCAACCCTAAGCATCCTATCAGGCTTTGCACTCATCTTCTGCAGTTTGGGTTCATAAAAGGTCCCTGTTATTTCTTCTCCATCACAGTCATTCAGTTTATACACCAGGGAGTCTCTTGGTAGACAATCGGCTATAGTAAAAATTTCAGCCGTGAAAGTCTGTTCATAACCCTTTATAAGGGGAGCTCTTTGAAACTCTGACACAATCCCACAATTTTAAACACTTTAAAAACGGTGTATTTTGTATTTTATTTAGTAATTCTCTGTTTAAAAATTCTGTTCCTTTATCAATTTGCAGTTTTTTTAGGGGTCCATCCACGGCCTAGGATCTTCTTGAAAGCCTCTTTTACAGCCATATTCTATTTTTCATCGGTTACACCCAGTAGTATTTGGATAAAATATCTATGCATGTTGACATAAATTTGTAACCACCTTTTTCTTATGACAAACTAGTCATATCCACTAAATCAGCCTGCCATTGGTAATCAATATCAGAAGGTATTGTGGGCCCCCAAAACTCCCAGGATTCACAGTATATATTTTTTCATGCGATTATGGGCCATTCTCACAGAAAAAAGTATAACAAATGCCATGAGAACTCTGTTCAAAAGGTTTTTTTTATTCACAGTTTATCAATCAACACAGGCCTCTTTACAAGTTTTATAAAGTTCATACATAAAAGGGGGATACAGTGTCTTGGACAATCTGGGTTATATCAGGACATAAACCACAGTCTATATGGTAAAGATACACTTCAGACACATAGGCACACAAAACAATTATATGCACACACTTACAGGAGTCTATTTCGTTAAACATTTGAGGTATTATACTCTTTAGGAACTCATTTAAGGGGGTATTACTTTGTACAGTGTCTGTAAGCATCAAAACCTATTCTTTATCATCAAAAACATTGTGTATTAAATCTGCAACTCTTTTTACGTTGTTGTACATCTTTACATTTACAGAGAGGTTATTTTGATAGATTGCATGACACTTTTTCGTCTGTTAACTCAAACAACAGTCCTTCCATTGCATAGCGTAATTTAGCTGGAGTCAGGATATTCCCCATATTCAAAGTCACTAGCACCTAGCTAAAGGAGCTCGGGGGTAAGTAAAACTATGATGGTAGTAGGACTGAGTTATTTTCTTGACCATGGCTTTGGTCTCGTCATCCAACTCTTCTTGGATTTGCTGTAGTTTCTCTCTTATGTAGGGCTCCGGCCTTAATTATTTTAAAATGTCATCCACCAGTACCTTGATCTTGGTAAAAGAGGGGTGAGTATTGAAAAAAGCAAGAGCTTTAGACACCAGAAGTTTTAGCCACAGAATGTGAATTTTTTCTAATATTACTTCAAAACGGTTATTGAAATATCCAGTATCAGCTTTGAAAAGGCAGCTATGTCTTCGCTGGCTAGGGTGGTCCACCGCACAACCTTCACAATTTTTCCTCAGATCACGGTTTATGATCACTTCTAGTAGAGATTTCAGGATACCCTTTGCAATCTTTAAGATTTGATCGAAAGATCCGTTGGGGACATCTTCAGGCTCCAACAATGAGTCAAGATTCATATTTTCAAAAGCTTTTATAAGATCTTTCATGACGTCCGTATCACGACCCATCACTACAACCTCCTCCTAATTCACAGGGTGCTCCATCAAGACATCATCAACCTCAAGAACTGTGTTGTCTGAAAAGTATCTAAAGCTTTCAGAAGCTATGGTTTTGTAACTATTTTTAAGATGCTAGAGAATGTGTTCCTCCTTTTTTCAGGCCCGAAAGACCGTCCTTCGCCCTCGACAATGAAAATAAACCCAGACTTGCCCAAGGACCATCAACAGGTGCGTATACAATCTAAAACATGTCACAGGATGTGGGAGGGATAAAAAGCATCACATGATGTGGGAAGGATTAAAAGTGTCACAGGATGTAGGAGGAATAAAACGCATCACAGGATGTGGGTGGAATTAAATGCGTCACCGGAAGGGGCAGGTCAAAACACTTCACAGGATGTGGGTGAGATAACATACGTCACCAGAAGCGGATGGTCTTAGGGGCCATAAATCAATCAATCAAGGGGTCATAAAAGCATTTTGACACATGGTATCATACCTTTACTACTGTTATGGTTAGGGTAAAAGTTAGGCTCTGTGGTCTAGTGGTTAAAGAAAAGGGCTTGTAACCAGGTTCCTGGTTCAAATCCCACCTCAGCCACTGACTCATTGTGTGACCCTGAGCAAGTCACTGAACCTCCTTGTGCTCCGTCTTTCGGGTGAGACATGGTTGTAAGTGACTCTGCAGCTGATGCATAGTTCACACACCCTAGTCTCTGTAAGTCACCTTGGATAAAGGCGTCTGCTAAATAAACAAATAATAATAATAATAATAATAATAATAATAATAATAATAATAATAATAATAATAATAATAATAAAAGTTAGGGTTAGAGCTAAGCAGTTATAGACCTATTATACTACAAAGGTAATTTTGCATCAACTGTGTTAGTCTTGTTTCATGTACCTCAAAGAGATTATATCTAATCTTTGAAGGTATGTTTTTTTGTCCTTACTCTTGTGACCTGAAATTACAAAAAGCATTTGTACGGAGATAGAAATGTAATGTGCCAGCATAAACAACCACTGTTACTTTGACTGCACTCCAAATTATTAATTTAATTTGAAGACAATTTGAACACAAATTATTATTATTATTGTTAAAGCTATTTTAATGTAGTTGGACTAAAGAATACATCTGGAAATACAGCTATTTGTCTTACTTGCTTAAGCATCCAGCTCCACAGCACCTGCACAGCTGTGTGATTTATATTATTTATACATAAACAAATAATTGTAATGATCTTATTTAAGCACTACTTTTAACACAGCCCAATACTTCTTCTCAGACTGCATTCCTCAGCTGCACAGCAGCTTGACTTGTTTACATGCCTAGCAGCAAGACAATTAAATTAAAATCAATTAGGATTGCACATTTTGGAAACCAAAGGGGCTAAATCTAATCAAACATCAGGAAGACATTAGCTTGATAAAAGGAGGCCCAAGATTAAGATAAAGTGAGAAGGAACAGAAAAAGAACACTCTCCAGTATAAGAAATGAAGTGCTGCTTATAATCTGTCTGGTGTCGGCTAGTACATCAGTCCAACTGCCTAACTCATTAGACTTCTTGCTTGATGGGTGTAATGTCTGCAAGAGAGAAGTGTTCACAGTCTGTCTCAAAAACAGCTTGTCTTGACATTGGTCCAAACGGCCTAAAGAAAAGTCGGACTACAAAATGCCTGGCAGGCAAAGGGATGTAAAGAGGAAAAAGTGATGTGCTATTTGTGATAGGTCTTTTTGAAGCCTTAACCTTGTTTGCATAACAACAATGCACTTATCATTTGGCTATAGATCCACAGAGAGTGCACACAAGATTGTGATTTTGAATATCTAATTCTGAGAACACAAGCACATGCTGGACAATGACATCAGGAACATGTCCCTGACGTTATCCTTTGTTCTTTATCCAGCTGTATGTGGCAAGTTAGGGAAATCCTGGGAATTATTTTTTCTTTGTAATTGAACCAGGATGTACTATGTACCTGTTTTCGTTACTTTTACAGCTAAGCATACATTTTTATTGAGTATATGAACAAGGACTTAGTCTAAACAGTGTCTTTGTTAATACTTCAGTTTAAGACGATTCTTTTCTCCATTATAATTAGCATAGCCACAGCAGTGAACATTTGTCAGTGGTGAATGATGGTATTTGCTTTTGAGTGACATGTCAAATTGACATGTGTCAATCAACATGCCAAATATGTATGTACAGTGAGATCATTCTGCCAACAGCTACAGCACCATCCATCATTTTTATAATTAATTTGTTCCAAACTAAAGCTGACCCAAACCCTTGTTTTCCTCAAGGGGTCTAAGTCCAAAACATGGTACTATTGCCATTATTTATTCCTTTATCAGTATATTTTAAAACTGTTGCCTAACCTTAATAAATATGTGTCAGTTACATTATAACAATAATCAGCGTCTTCAGCAGTGGTGGCTACCATTGGATAGAAACAATAAGAAGGAAAGCTGATGCGTACATGCAAGGCAGGGTTTCTGTTTATTAATGTTTGTGTTATTAATGTTTGTGCTCAGAATCCTTATCCAAAAATGAGAATATCATAATATTGCTATTGCAGGGACGTGGTGGGGTATGTCCTCCTATTACAATAGTCAAACACATTTCACACAGCTCTTTTCACACAGTTCATCATATGGAATTGTTCACACCTAATGGTTCTTGTCATCATTAAGAACAAATAGAAATATCAAACCAAAAGGATTTATTGAGAAAGAAATTGCGTCAACAGTATCAGGGCTGTGTTTGTGAAGCTTAGTAGCATAGCAAACTGATGTTGTCTACAAACTAAATACAAATGCAATTGAAAGTATAATGCATTATTCATATCTGTTAACAGTTTAGTTTCATCAGTCTGAAATTTTAAGCAGCTGATCAAGGGAATACAAATATTTGGTACAAATATGTTGTCTGGTTGTCATGATTAATGGTCTAAAAAATGCAAACATTATAAAACCTGGTAAAATTACAGCATAGAGCATTCGAAAAAGGATAAACTTAACTTTTTACTGTAAATAAAACTGTGACTCATTTAGTCAGGCTCAAACATTTTTGGTCACTGATCCTGTTTTTACAGAATTGATTTTAATAAGATTAAGATGTGTGAGGAAGTTTTACGGGTAATTTCGGTAACAATTTCTCTAATTAGTGTATATTTACATAGTATTTACTTAGTAAATACATAATGTTATTATGCACAGTTACAATGTACTTAAGTTATAAGTAAATATTTTTTTTATGATATAACCCAAACCCTAACCCTAACACTATCCCTAACCCTAGCTCTAAACCTAACCCTATCCCTAAATGTTTTCTGATACAATTGTGTACTTACATATGTAGTGCAAAAAGATTAACACATTAAGTACATTATTTATTTCTTAGCAGACGCCCTTATGCAGGAGATTCCTAAGTTTAATTATGTCAATCACTAAACCCAATTTTAACAGGACGTAGTTCTTATGCTCAGCAGCTCTGACCAAATGATTTTGTGAACATAAGAAATACATTCAGCATCAGTGAAGGGGTTACATAATAAATGTGAAACTCTATATAGAAAAACAACCCAAGGTTAAAATCAATAGCATCATCAGTCACTACATCTCTAGCCAAATGGTTTTAATAGTTCTTTTTAAAAAGGACTTGTGAAGAACGGTGCTTTAACCTTGAAAGTGCTAGCTATTGAATACTAAAATGTACTCACAAGGTAAGAGGTCCTGAAAAGGCCTTAAAAATCTGTGAAAGATGTTTCCTTTTGTTCTTTACTCGTGTCACCTATTTAGCAGCAATGCAGATAAGTATACTGTGCAGAAAGACATCAGAGAAGCAAAGCGTTTCACGTATTTACCGTACACTTTACAAAGTCCTTACATTGAGCAAGAACATTATCTCAGATTGCAAGAATGAGCATGGTAATATTGGACCTATATTTTCATAAAAAATAAATGCAAGCGTTTGACATAAAAGGTTAATTGTTCAGTTGTGCCAGGAACACCAGTCTTTTTAAACTACCATTATCTGTAGACTTCAGAAAAAAACATAATGTGTAAATCTTTTTGCACAATATATGTAAATACACAATTTCATGAGAAAAGTTTAGGGTTAGGTTATATATAGATGTACACATTAAGTACATTGTAACTATGCATAATAACATTGTAACTATGTGTAAGTACATATGTATTTACTATGTAACTACTATGCAAATACACAGAAATTAGAGACACAATGTAAAGTGTTCCTTCCAAAGGTTGAAAGACACTTACTCCACACTTACACAGATCACTTACATTTTCTCTCTGGGTTAATAGATTGACTGAAAGATTCATTCTGAAGCTCAGGTTATAGCTTTGATTTGTTTTGTTGTTGCAAATGTTGAGGGAATAAATGTGCCAATAGTATCTGTTCTTTTAGAAGATTAGCCAGGCAGTTTTTAGAGATCACAGCTGATTTATAGGAGATCAATTGTGAATTCGGTAATGTAAGCCATAATGATTTTGCTATGATCTCTTTTGTAGTGGAAAGGAGAGATAAGGATGAATTGAAATCCAACCCAAATCTAACTTCATAGTAGCAAACCTACATTTAGTTGCTGGCAGTTAATATTACTTATTACCAAATTGAGTTACAGTGAAAAATAGAGTAGCTTTTCGTAACAACAGTTTTTTAATATAATTTTTCATATAGGAATTAGATTGCTACTCTGAATTATTGATATGCGTAAACAGCAGCATTGCACCACATCGTTTTGCTAGTTTGCCTTGCCATCTTCTGAGTCAAGGTCATTCTAACTTCTGCTGCTGTTAACTTTATAAAGCTTGCAAGGTTTCCAGGCACGAAATCTATAGTACAAGTACCTGGTACATTCATTGCTTAATCTACAAGCCTATTACCAGTAAGTTTCAATTAACCTATAAGGTATATAAACCTATTTCGCAAACTCAGTCTTGACATGCTTTCGAATTGCCACCTCACTTCCCACCCACCACCACCTCACTTCCCACCCACCACCACCTCACTCCCAGCCTCGTCCGGAGGGGGGAGTATACGATGCTCCTCTCCCTAATCATTTTTGTTCACTGGGATGAACAAGTCGCATAGATTTATTATTTTATTGTTTGTTTTTTAGCAGACAGCACCGGGATGCTGTGAAGGATGAAGCTGTGCTCCAACTATTTTTACTCTACTTATTTGTCTTCACCCATTGCTGGGTTTAATGTTTTTGGAAATCTATGAGATTTGTATCATAATAAAGGTTAGATAACGCAAGATTGTCCTGACTGAAAACCAGATAAAGAACACTCTTCTGCAGTCCTGAATGTTCTTCCCTGTTCAAAGGTTTTACCCTGTATTTTCTGTCCCAACAGACACAGTCTTTGAATCTCTAGGTTCTCAAATCGGATTGTGATACATTTCTGGCCAGTGGCCCTGATGAATGAACAAAGGACCACTTACCACATCTCTCCTGTGTGAGTGCTTTCATACATCCATCATCAGACAATTGTCTAAATGGAAATATATTCTATATGCATGTGGCAATATGCCCCGCCCCTGTGTGCATTTGTGCGTTAAATGTTGTATGTTGCATGTGTTAATGTTGGTGTATTGTAGTTGGTACACGGGATATAATGTGGGCAATGAGCACGAGTATTTAAAATGTAAATTGTATTTAGACACGGGGATTGCACTTCACTTCACGAGGTTGCACATAATTAATTCACGTGCTGGGATTCAAGTGAATAATTAATTAGTAATTGAATCCCGGCACAACAGTATATATAGATGCACGTGATTGTGTGTTCGGTGAGTGGAGAACGGGTGTGGAGAGAAAGTAAAGTAAAGTAAAATAAGAAACAATTGCTATTGCGTGCTGGTAGGACCAGCACGATACTTGTTTGTTTACATATACTCGCCATGTTTGTGTGTCTGTCCGTCCACCATTTAAGTGTTAGTCCATTTTGTTTTTCTGTTTTATTTGGCCTCAAGCGCCGTGTCCTGTGTTTTGTTAAAACCTTTTTATTTATAATAAACCGTCGCAAAGCAAGTGTCTTCATCATTTCACCTCATCTGTCCTGTCTGTTATTTATTTTCTGGTTCTGACGTCACCACTCAGCCAGCCGTGTGACAATGCATTAACCACTTCAACTCCAGATGTAAAAATGTAAAAACAATGTTTAAAAAATCTCTATTTAAGACACTGAAAAAACACTACATAAGTACAATTGTCTTCTTATAAATCGAGTGTTGAAAGAGTTAATCAAACCAGCTGTTTCAGTTAAATACTTGCAAGGATGTGCCAATATCCAATATGGACCTGCATTACACTGCAAGTGCATGTTTATAGAGTATGTTTAGGCAAACCTATTAAGAAAATAAGTGATGTAAACAAAGCCTCTACTGTACAAAACATGTAATGGCTGCCTAAACAAATGGCACATTGCACGACTCAATAGTGCTGCAAATTGGGATGGCTGATTTCAGGTCCCTGTGGTTGGAACCTGCTGATTCCTCACTGCTATACAACTGCATATTTGTGATTAGCTTACTTAACTGTTCCAAACCTATACTATGTATATGTCTGTCAGTTCCAGGACCTATCTGACCTGCTGTCCTGATACATTTTATACAAACCTTCTACTTAGCTGGCTTATTTTCTTGCCATCGGCCCGATCTAGTCATCTGCTGATTAGCTGTTCTGCTTACCTGCAACATAATCTCCCTGGGATAGAACCCTTGGGTTATCAAGTCAGGCATTTTCAGAAACATCTGGGCTCTGTTTGCTTCTTTGATTTCAAACTTTGCTTGGATGTTGAAATGCATCAGGGTCTGTACAAGATGTGGTGTTTGTCAGCTTATTTTTTATTTGATGCTTTTTAAAAAATGTTGAGCAACACATTACGCATATACCTTATAGGTTAATTGAAACTGGTAATAGGATTGTAGATTAAGCAATGAATGTACCAGGCACTTGTACTATAGATTTCATGCCTGGAAACCTTGCACGCTTTATAAAGTTAACAGCAGCAGAAGTTAGAATGAACTTGACTCAGAAGATGGCAAGGCAAACTAGCAAAACAATACTGTGTGTTTATACCATAGTTACCTTGTAAATACATGTGTACTTACACACTAACTCTAACCTTTTTTTCTGATACAAGTGTGTACTTACATTTATCATACAAAAAGATTTACACGGTAAGTACATTGTAACTATGCATAATAACATTGCAGTTATGTGTAAGTACACCTGTATTTACAATGTAACTACTATGTAAATACACAGTAATTACAGACAATTGGGGATTAGAGACACATAGAGTTCATTATGCTTTTTCATATACTTTATAATTGTAATTAGCGGCTTCTACAGCTAAATCAATAAGGACACACATTTCTGTTCTAAGGCTTGTTTGTCCTTAATGAACAGGAATTGCTTTATAATCAACATATTGACATAGCATCTTCTATATGTGATACTTTTACAGCCTATTTTTAAACAAAACACTTAAAAATTAAGAAGCAAGTGTAATGTAATTATAAGTTTTGTGAAAATATTGTTGGAAATCAATGTTAAAAAGTTCAAATGTTTATCAAGTTGTACAGCTACCTGGTGAGAGTGGCTAAGCACACAGCTCTTATGAAGTAATTATTCTTTGCTGCAGAAACAAAAAGAAATCTGTTGGAACACCCATTAGCAGCCACAGTAGGAATACCGCACTGAACATCCTATAGTCATAATTCAAAACCACCAGGGATTGAACATAGTTGAAAACAAAAATCATTAGTGCTCAAGGCTGAGAAATCAATACCGGAAACTCACTGAACCAATGAATGCTAATAATAAGTCATATTACCGACATTATGGATTACTGTTTCAGTGCCTGCTTTGTTATATCTCAGAATAAACACCAGTTAAACATTACCGGTACTGCCTGTGTCTGTGTAATGTATGCAGGTGTTAATTGGGTTCTCTCTGGGGCTTGAGGTGTTGATGAGCAAGTTTTCCAGTGAAACACAGCATTGCTTGGCTGTTAATTGTAGCCTTGAACTAATTATGCATTAAGGTAATAGTAACACAGAGCATAACAAAGGAAGGACCCCACTGGAGATCTGTACTCAATAAGTAGCATAAACAACAAGCAATAGTCCAAAAGGACTGCAGAGAATATTTCCATTGCCAAACTGCAACTAAACATAATTCATGTTGCAAACCTCTCTGGTAATGAATGTATAAGAAAAGGAGTAGGATTGTTTTTGATATAAATTATTTCACTGTTAACAGCACAATTGTAAGTAAACCAATTATCATTTTGTCTCGGTATTTAGTTATTTGTTTATATGGAGCTCGTTAAAATAATGACACTGCTGGAGAAAACAGGTGTGACACAACTGCTGACCTTGCATAGCCTGCAAATAATTCTTACACACGCCCACCATAAATAGGGAACAGAAAGTAATAAAAAACAGTAATAAAAAACCGTGAACAGTCTTAACTTAAATGGCCCTTGCTGCCAGATTTTTCTGTTCAAACAACATTTCATAACGAAGTGTCACATGATGGCTCAGGCCAGGACATATACAATGGTAATTATCATAGTTCACCATTGTAATCACTACAGTGCACTATAGTTTACCATGGCACAGTTCAAGATGTGAATGCTGTAATATGGTATTTACCATGGTAAAGTACTCTGGTATTAACCATACAGTATAATGTTTAATACCATGATACTGCACAGAAATTTATACTGCTTGATGTTTTAATTTAGCACAGTTTAATATATTTAGTGTGTGTGTAAATATCTTGATTCAATCACAGAAAATGTGATCAGAAATTATTAACATTATAAGCACTTAGGATAACACATCATCCTACTAAAAAACATTCTTACTGATGTAGTAAAACATTTTAACACTGAAATTGAAACATTTTAAAAAATAATAATTCATAAAGCTCCATTGTTGGGGTTGGACTCTTGCCGGACACGTACAGTATGTGTCGTCTTATACTCCCTTGAGTACAGCCCATGGAGAAGATCATTCACAAACTTGGTATGGTTCACTTTGGAGCACCGGCTGATAAGTCCATGATAGACTCAGGAATACATAAGAATTAGATTTAAGAGACAAAAGTATTTTTGTGGATTAATAATCAGGTAGAACCTAAACACAAGCAACAATATATACGATCCAGGATTTATTATGATCATGATATTTCAAGTAAATTTCATTTACAAAACATCATTACTGTATTAACAAGGCGCTCTGTAACGCACTAACCCCCACCCAGCAGTGCTTGACTGTCGGTTGCCAATCTGATATTGCACAGGGTTATAACTTTTTTTGTTTATTTGTTTCTGAGGAAAAAGTTTTAATTTGATATGCAACTTGCCATACTTATGAGTCAGTGTGACAAGATGGCTGCAGGGAGGAACTCAGACCAGAACTAAAAACACACAGAGCAGACAGAGACTTGGGGTTTTGGTGAAGCTGAGCGCGTGATCGCGCTCAGCATTTAATAAACAAAATAATAGAACACAAAAAACAGGACACGGCACTTTCGCCAAAATAAATATATAAACAAAACGGACTAAACAGTAACAAACGGTGGACGGACAGACACACAAACACGGTGAGTAAATAAATAAAACAAGTATCGTGCTGGTACTACCAGCACGCGATAGCAATTGTTATAAATATTTCTTTCTCCTCTCTTTCTCCTCTCTCTCTCACCCGTTCTCCACTCACGAACACCCAACCCGAGTGAGTGAAAACATGCAGCTTTTATGCAGTTGTACCGAGACTCGATTGCTAGTCAATCATTCAATTGGAATCTCGGTACAACTGCACGTGAATTAATTAAAGTGCAATTCCCGTGCTCACATATTATTACTTTAACCAGCACGTGAAGTGATTTGTGCCCTCCTCGTGCCTAAATACAAATCTACATTTTAAACCACACGTGAAACACAGACCCGTTTATATCCCGTGTACCGATGACTATACCACAACATTTACACACAACACGTAACATATAATACACAGGGGGGCACTTTGCCACATATACCCCCCTTGTGCAAAGCACACATGGCCTCAATGGCCACCTCCCCTCAGTCCCAAAGTCCCGGAAGAGGGGAAGCAAGTTGTTTCTGGGGTGGCCATGGTGGAATGTCCGGCACCCCCAATTCTTCGTGGCTGGCAGCTCCCTCTTCCGGGCTTCAGCCACACTATCTCCTGCCGAAAGTGCAGCTGGGGAGCTGGTCTCCTGACCTCCTCCCCTTTCTTCATGGCCGGCAGCTCCCTTCATGGAGCTCCGGCCACAGTGTAGCGACCGAGGCAAAGCAGAGGCCCCGGCGACCCCAGGCGAAGCAGGATCCCTGGCGACCCCAGGTGACGGCAGCAGCAGCGGACCCTCGGGAGGCGACGGCAGCAGCAGCGGACCCTCGGGAGGCGGCGGCAGCAGCAGCGGACCCTCGGGAGGCAGCAGCAGCAGCAGCGGACCCTTGGGAGGCGAACTCGGGAGGGAGCCCCTGGCCATAGAGGCGGCAGCGGGAGCTCCACTTCTCCCTCGCACTCTGCACCCTGTGTGGAGCAAAAGGCAGCCCCAGGCGTCGCGGAGCGACAGGCAGCCCCAGGCGACGCGGAGCGACAGGCAGCCCCAGGCGATGCGGAGCGACAGGCAGCCCCAGGCGATGCGGAGCGACAGGCAGCCCCAGGCGTGTGGAGCGACAGGCAGCCCCAGGCGTCGCGGAGCGACAGGCAACCCCAGGCGTCGCGGCGACAGGCAGCCCCAGGCGTCGCGGAGCGACAGGCAACCCAGGCGATGCGGAGCGACAGGCAGCCCCAGGCGATGCGGAGCGACAGGCAGCCCCAGGCGATGCGGAGCGGCTGGCAACCCCAGGCGATGCGGAGCGGCTGGCAACCCCAGGCGATGCGAGGCAAGCATCCTTGGGCGAAGCGAGGCAAGCATCCTTGGGCGAAGCGAGGCAAGCATCCTTGGGCGAAGCGAGGCAGGCATCCTTGGGCGAAGCGAGGCAGGCATCCTTGGGCGAAGCGAGGCAGGCATCCTTGGGTGCAGTGAGGCAGGCATCCTTGGGCGAAGCGAGGCAGGCATCCTTGGGCGAAGCGAGGCAGGCATCCTTGGGCGAAGCGAGGCAGGCATCCTTGGGCGCAGCGAGGCAGGCAGTCAGGACAAGCTGGGGTGCGGGTTTTGGCCCTCTTCTCGGCCACTGCGGCGGGCGGTTCTTCCCCATGCTTTCCTCAGCAGCCTATGCAAGGGCTGCTGAGGACCGCCAGCATCTAGTCCTGGTCCTTCTGGTGACGGGAGAGGCAGCTCCTGCTCCTCTCCTCGTGACGGTGGGGAAGTGATACCAGCAGGCATTCATCCTCTGCTGGTGGGGAAGTGATACCAGCAAGCATTCATCCTCTGCTGGTGGGGAAGTGATACCAGCAGACATTCCTCCTCTGCTGGTGGGGTTGGCGGAGGCAGAGGCAGCTCCTGCTGCTCTGCTCCTGCCGATGGAGGTGGCGGAGGCAGAGGCAGCTCCTGCTGCTCTGCTCCTGCCAGTGAAGGTGGCGGAGGCAGAGGCAGCTCCTGCTGCTCTGCTCCTGCCAGTGAAGGTGGCGGAGGCAGAGGCAGCTCCTGCTGCTCTGCTCCTGCCAGTGAAGGTGGCGGAGGCAGAGGCAGCTCCTGCTGCTCTGCTTCTGCCGGTGGAGGTGGCGGAGGCAGAGGCAGCTCCTGCTGCTCTGCTCCTGCCAGTGGAGGTGGGAGCGGCGTGTAGTCTCCTGGCGGCGGAGGTGGGAGCAGCGTGTAGTCTACCCTTGTTTCAGGGGACTGGTGCGGCCCCCCCCCTCTTGCAGGGGACTGGTGCGGCTCCGCCTCGGAAGGGGAGACCAGCAGGCATTCACCCTCTGCTGGTGGACAGGGACCCAGCAGGCATTCACCCTCTGCTGGTGGACAGGGACCCAGCAGGCATTCACCCTCTGCTGGGGAACAGGGACCCAGCAGGCATTCACCCTCTGCTGGGGAACAGGGACCCAGCAGGCATTCACCCTCTGCTGGTGGACAGGGACCCAGCAGGCATTCACCCTCTGCTGGGGGACAGGGACCCAGCAGGCATTCACCCTCTGCTGGTGGAGGAGGCAGAGGCAGCTCCTGCTGCTCTGCTCCTGGCGGTGGAAGTGGCGGAGGCGGGACCAGCAGGAATTCACCCTCTGCTGGTGGAGGTGGGAGCTGCAAGCAGTCCTCCCATGGCAATGGAGGTGGAACCAGCAGGAATTCACCCTCTGCTAGTGGAGACTGGGGCGGTGGACGCTCTACCTTCCCCTTTTGGGCCGTGGACGCACCGACTCCTCCCTCTTGGGCTGTGGACGCACTGACTCCTCCCTCTTGGGCTGTGGACGCACCGACTCCTCCCTCTTGGGCTGTGGGCGCACCGACTCCTCCCATTCAGGCGTGGGACGTTCGGGCTCCTCCCACTCAGGCGTAGGACGTTCGGGCTCCTCCCACTCAGGCGTAGGACGTTCGGGCTCCTCCCACTCAGGCGTAGGGACGTTCGGGCTCCTCCCACTCAGGCTGTGGAGGCAAAACCAGCAGGCATTCTTCCCCTGCTGGTGGAGACTTGGGCGGTGGACACTCGCCTTCCTCTTCCCCTTTCCCCTTCTCTGCCTCCTCCTCACCTTCCTCTCCTGGGCCAGTTCCTCCTCTCCCTCTTGGTAGGGGCAGTGCACCACTGGGTGCCCAAACTCCCCACAGGCAAGGCACCAGCCTTGGTCCTCTAGACCACCGAGGAGGACCTCCAGATCCTGGCAGCCATCTCTCCAGTTCCAGCCTTCCATTTTTCCCCTTTTTTCAAAAAAACAAAACAAACAAACAAAAACTGCGGTTCCCGCTCTGGCCTGAGTCCTGGAGGCGCTGTTTTCCCGGTTCTGACACCACGTGTGACAAGATGGCTGCAGGGAGGAACTCAGACCAGAACTAAAACACACAGAGCAGACAGAGACTTGGGGTTTTGGTGAAGCTGAGCGCTGATCGCGCTCAGCATTTAATAAACAAAATAATAGAACACAAAAACAGGACACGGCACTTTCGCCAAAATAAATATATAAACAAAACGGACTAAACAGTAACAAACGGTGGACGGACAGACACACAAACACGGTGAGTAAATAAATAAAACAAGTATCGTGCTGGTACTACCAGCACGCGATAGCAATTGTTATAAATATTTCTTTCTCCTCTCTCTCTCTCTCTCTCTCACCCGTTCTCCACTCACGAACACCCAACCCCGAGTGAGTGAAAACATGCAGCTTTTATGCAGTTGTACCGAGACTCGATTGCTAGTCAATCATTCAATTGGAATCTCGGTACAACTGCACGTGAATTAATTAAAGTGCAATTCCCCGTGCTCACATATTATTACTTTAACCAGCACGTGAAGTGATTTGTGCCCTCCTCGTGCCTAAATACAAATCTACATTTTTAAACCACACGTGAAACACAGACCCGTTTATATCCCGTGTACCGATGACTATACCCCAACATTTACACACAACACGTAACATATAATACACAGGGGGGGGCACTTTGCCACAGTCAGTCAAATTCTGCCACCATATGAATACATTGTGCAATCTTCTGACCTGTGACTGTGACATTTTCCATTTCATATCTCCAGGGGTCCCAGCCAATAGAAGTCAAAATATAGGAATATATGTATTACATAATCAAAATATATGAAGATTATAATACCAACACATTTTTTTGATTTTTTGAAAACACACAGAAAACACACACATGCACAGACTGGAGTGATTGTAACACCCCTTCCCACCTTTTGTGGTGGGTAAGGGGTGTGGCATCTAAATAAAGTGTGGGGGTTAATATGTGTTTTAATATGGTTGGCAGGGATGGGGTTAATTCCTGTCCCTGTCAAATACATGTGAGAATGTGGCTGTTCCCAAATGGGATAATTGGTGCTAATTGGGAATAGCCACATGCTATAAAAAGAGAACCTGAAGCTCCCTTAGAGAGAGACTACCAGGGAGCTGGAAACAGAGAGAAGGTAGTGTTTGAAACTTATAATTGAAGAAGTGTTGGGATTTTGTGACTGGTAAACAGCTTTGCTGTCGGGTATAGTTTAGAACTGAAAAGTTGAAGTTAGCACTCCTGGAAGGAGTTAGGTTTTGGTTTTGTTTATTTTGTTTTGTGTTTAAAATAAACATACAGGCCTGTTGTGTTTAAAAACAAAGCCCTACCTGTGCTTGTGGAGAGCTGTTATTTATACTAGAAGACAAGTGATGTTAGGTGGGCTGTACTGTCAGAAGAGTAAGCTGATGGTGGGCCTGAGGACATGGACTGTAGCTGGTATTGCTTTATAGATTCTCCACCCTGTCTGCAAGCTCTTGTATTTTTCTGAGCATTCTAGGTAAGGCTGAAACAAGTACATGTATTGCAATCATATATTGCTAAATACACTAACATAAAGCATAGGAAGCTTTGATTCTGAACAAAATCTGTTCAATTATCAAAGTTTAAGTGGTCAAGATGTTCTTCCATTTTGGAATGGCTATTTATAAATGAGGTTGACTGCTAATATGACAGTAAAATATACCAATCATCATTTATGAATAAACTAAGTTTAAATCAATTACCATCCAAGCCTTTGACTTTCTGTCTTTTTTTTTAAAAGGGGAAAATACATCATTAAGCTCTTCTTCCACAATCGGACAGCTTTTCATCTTCCTCCTCATGCAGATTCCTCTTGAGATAGACATCGAGAATTCTGTCTGCTGGTGTTTTTGGCTTCTGTTTGGAGCGTGACTGAAAAATAGTAAAAAAAATTTGATAGCATTTAAGTATGTTTTCAATAACACTTAATACATAATTAACAAAACAGTATATTTTGTAAATAGTAAGGGCACATCCAAAATTATCAATGTTATCCGCAGTTTTTAGAACTTTCAATTAAGTGATTAGGTAAGTTTGGCATTGATAATTAATTTCCAATTTCACAATGTTATACTATAGAAAACCAGGCTAAAATAGTTAATGTAGAAACATATTGTTAATTGTGGAGGGCCCACAATATGATAAATATGTATAATGATCACTTTTCTTTTCAGTTAAGAAGTTACACAAATACATAATTTACAAATATCAAACTGAGAAAAAAAGATATCTACCATAATAAACATACCAGTTTATGTGAATGGGTGAGAGGATGATTTCCCTCATCTGACATACATTGTTTTTTAGTCACTTTATTCCACTTTCTCTTTCCAAAAGAAAAATCCTCATGTCCTTCAAAACATGTCTTGTGGCTTTTCTTAACAAGAATGCCCAGTTAAAACAAAAATAAAGGCATTGTGCATATTATGAGAATTTAATTAACATGATGCATCATGCTTTGGTGAAGTCTTGGTCAAGTACTTTATAAAAATTATCTGGAGCTTGTAGCAAATAAATCAACTAAAATGATGTCATATATTGTAGTTTCTTATTTTACTTTGTTGTTTAGCTTGCAATGCTCCCGCGTGTAGTATTGCAGAGAGGAATGAAGATTTATTTTGTTTGTAAATGTTTATTTCTTAATAAATGATTACATGGTTGCACTCACCCTACAGAAGATATGCTATTCCCTGTCCCGTTGTAAATTCTCTCTGTAATTATATTGAATGTAAATGTATTAAATTAATGTGTACTGTTTCTTTAACTCGACTTTTAGTGGCTGTGAATATTACTGGTATTTTGTTGTTTTTAAAACGTGACTTGATACTAACTAGATTTTTTTCATTTCTTTTTATTTTTATTCCAAATTCAGGCTACAGTTGAATATTAAATTTATATTTGCAATAAAGTGTTTTAATAAAGCTTATTTTATTTAGATGAAATAGAATTGAATATCTGATAACATCCATTATTCCCAGTATCTTCCAAAAAAAGGTCTAATTTTGTGGTATTTCGATTGA
Organism: Acipenser oxyrinchus oxyrinchus; assembly: GCA_030684275.1. Lineage (NCBI taxonomy): Eukaryota > Metazoa > Chordata > Actinopteri > Acipenseriformes > Acipenseridae > Acipenser > Acipenser oxyrinchus. The sequence goes on along the minus strand of CM060252.1, from coordinate 78,795,191 downwards.
AATAGATTTCAGTTAAATCTGAGGAAATAAAGTAATTAGCACTCACCAAACCTCCTAGATCCCGAACATCTGACCCCTCCTGACTCCTACTAATTCAGGCAGTTTGTGAGATTGGATCATGGTCATTTCCTCCACACCAATCTTCTGTTCACTGACAATCAAACATTACATGGTTCAGGACTTTTTTTGCCATATCGTATCGTCAATTCATCCAGAAAGAAGTAACCGTCGTCACGCGTGTCAAACGATGGTCTTCCAGCACAGCAGTCCAAGTCAAAAAAAAAAAAATATATATATATATATATATATTTGATACTGTTGATGTTGATCCTGGTGCATTCCCTGTAGAAAACATAGCCATTTATGGCTGCCAGGTCCAAAACATTGTAAAAAGCAGCCACAGTCCATCTGCAAGAACTGCCTTTGACAGAGTACTGCCATGCCATCTGGTCCAATATGTCCACTCCGTACTTGGTAGCATTAATGTTGTTGAAGCTGTCAAATGTTGTTGAAGCTGACACCCTGGGATCCTTCAAGAAGCTGCTTGATGAGATTCTGGGATCAATAAGCTACTAACAACCAAACGAGCAAGATGGGCCGAATGGCCCCTCTCGTTTGTAAACTTTTTTTTATATTCTTATGTTCTTGTGTAGTATTCAGCAGTCTCTGGCTTCTTTTTTTCCATTGGTCCCGATGGCCTGGCCACTGAGCTGTGTAAAGAGCTGAGAATCAACACATTTTTTTGTTTCTTGCACCTATGCACACTCAGGGTGGCACAATCGTTCTGCCTGAGCAGTGCAGTGGAGTACAGCAGTGCAGTCAAGGCTTGAGCAGATGATGGTAGGTTGCGTCTCACCTTGTTCACTGTTCCTACAAGAGCTGTTTTTTTCTTCTTCAACTCCTTGGCCAAATGGAGTGAACTGAAGAAATTGTCTGTGGTGACATTTTATCCCTTCCCTAAGTATGGCTCCATAAGTTTGAGCACAAAGCTGTCTCCCAGTCCCTGACCAGCAGGATACATTTCATCCTTTCCCAGGTAACGGAAACCATTCACCAGGTACTTAGAATCAACGTCCACTGCCAGCCAGAATTTTATTCCGAACTTGTCCGGTTGGTTGAACATGTACTGTGTCCAGCGACACCATGCTTTGGTAGGAAACAGCTCCTCATCCACTGTGATGTTTGCTCCTGGCTTGCAGCAGGCAATGCTATTTTCAATAAAGCCATTCCAGACTTTGGAAGCCAGGGCATAGTCCTCGTTGCTCTCAGATCAAAACGGACAAATCTGAGAATTTCACGGAAGCGATTTCTAGACATTGTCTCAATAAAAATAAAAATCCCCCACTGTGTCTACACTCCAAATACTGGCTTTTGCCCCAGTACTCACCACGAACATACAGGATTGCAATGGCCGCTTGTAACTCCTCCACAGACAATGTCCAGGAATCATCATTTTTTACCCGATGTGCCTCTGCTACTGTACAGCGTTGAATGTGCAGTAGCATTGGCATATCGATCAGTAACAGGAACGCATTCAGTGGGGTGTCAATGTTGTGTTTTGTGTGTGGTGTTTAACCTGATGTTTCAGTCAAAACTTTTTCAGACGCACAGCTGGGACCGAAATTTATAATTAGGGCCATGGAAAATTCACAATTTCATGGAAATCTTGTATTTGACTGCCTACTGTGAAAAAGTTTTTTTTTTACATTGCTCTTCACCAGCTTTTATCATGTAGAAATCATAGACAACTACATAGAAATGTCTGCAACAATAATAAAACTACGACAAATAATAGATCTTATTTTTATCATGGTGTCAGTCTTGGATGTCACATCTTTGCCACAAGATGCAATCCCTGATTTCACAAGCTGTAGAGATGAATTTGAATCTTACAAGCACCATGCCGCTGAAAGTGACAAAAATGTCAAAATTGTTGATTTCTGGGTTAGGTCTGAAATCAGATTCCCAAACATGGCAAAAATTGCACGATGCTTTTTGTCAATTCCACCAAACTCCATGGATGCAGAACTAGCAGTTTCCGCATATGGACAGGTTTTTACACCACAAAGACAAACCATGAGTGTTGAAACTGCAACAAGTTGCACGATGCTGGCCTTCAACAAATAACTAATTTTCTGCTCATGGGCCAGATAATTATTGTGTGTGTGTGTGTGTGTGTGTATGTGTGTGGTGTGGTGCATGCGAGCGTGTGTGTGTGTGTGTGCGTGCGTGTGTGTGTGTGTGTGTGTGCACAACACACTAGATGGATAAAATGTCTCATACGATTTCTTCTTGTTTTTCCTGTTCTTGTTTTTCAGATTATTTTGTATAGGTTGATTTGCTCAAGTAGCACGATGTTATGTGGTTTTAAAACGTCATATATAATTTAGTGTGTGTAAAGAAAAACACAAAGTTTCGGTTTTGTCACTTGCACTTAACCCTGTTTTTAACATTTTGTTTTTCAAAGTCAACATAACGCTATACAACAGTCCATTTAATTACTGTATGAACATAACCTAAGTTTTAAACGTTTACAAAACTCGACAATGTTGCCAAATTTGTTATTCAAACTTGTTTTGTTTTAATAAGTTTTGTCTGCTTGTTACTTTTTTCAGCCAACACATTTAAATGACCCTTGTTTGTTACATTTTAAAAGATTGTTTTAAACATTACAATGTAAATGTTGACTCAGTAGCTACCATTAAATGTTAAAATGTTTCAACCTCAGTGATTTTCTTTGATGCGCTATTAATTTTAGGCAACTTCCATGACAATCCGTGGAATGTATTTTTTTTTTTTAATTGTCATTTGTGAATTTCTTGAGTACCGTGAATTTTCCGTGGCCCTATTTATAATGTTCCAAACAGTCCCATCTTTCCCTGTTTCCTGAATGTTGCTTCCAGAAGCCGATGCAGTCGTTGTCATTGTCTGTGGTGCTGGTTGGCCAGAAGCTGGCACTTGAGAAGCTGCTGCTGCAGATGGCAAAGGCACCCCTGGCACCACAGGTAATTGCCCGAAAGAAGAACCTCTGCCACGTCCACTACCTCGAACATCTGCAACTGGTGGACCCATTTTGTGGAAGACCTGCCAGGAATTCTGTCGCATCGTCTTCGCTTTCACTCTCGGAACTGCTCGTTTCTAGAACCCAGGAATGGTCGCTTTCATTGTCACTCAGATTCCCTACATCAGACTTATCTTCAGGCAGAGTGTGGAGCATTTCAAACACCTGTTCTCTTCTCAATCTCTGTCTTTCAGCCATTTTACTTTCCTGCCTATTCTCTGTCACTGTACTTGTAACAATGAATTGCTATGCAAAGTAGTTACGTGATACTGTACTCTTGCAAGTTTTCATGCACTTGCAAGGATTAGAATACACATGCACACACCCCTTTCTTACAAGATTGATTGCAATGCAAAGAACAGGCAAGATTGTCAACAATATTAAAAAGTAAAATATGTATTGTAATACATGGGTCAAAGTGACCCGCGTGTCGGATCTAGGTAGAAGTGCTGATACAAATTTTATTTTTGCAAATCTGGTGCCCAAAACGCCGTCAGGATATTTAAGTCATATAGTATTCTTTTTGGTAACACTTCACATTACATGTCCCTAATTACTGTGTATTTACATAGTAGTTACTTAGTAAATACATGTGTACTTACACATAATTGCAATGTTATTATGCATAGTTACAATGTAATGTTTTGCATGATATATGTAAGAACACAATTAAGCAAAAAATGGTTAGGTTTAGAGTAAGATTGAGAGATAGGGTTAGAGATAGGGATAGGGTTAAGGTTAGGAATAGGGTTCTATCATGTATAAAACAATTACACATTAAGTACTTTGTAACTATACATAATAGCATTGTAATTACTATTATATGTAAATACACCGTAATTAGAGACACTTACTGTAAAAGGTCACCTTCTTTTTGTACACAGTATAGCCGTTTAACATTATTTAACATTATTTTATTTTAGATCCCATTCTTTTCCCACATATTGTCACTGAAATTGTAATGCTAAAACCCAAAGAACTGGGTACCTCAGGGTAGCATAGGTTACAATGCAGTCCAGTGTCTAGAGTTCCAGACAAGATAAGCTGGTGGAGCTAGGTATATGCTAAAAAAAATCCTGTTTTCTGTAAAAATTATGGGTCAGTATTTTGTAAAGCCTGCTTTGAGAACTGTACTTACCGGTAACCTTATTCTTTTCACTCTGAGAACAAACTACATGCAGCTAAGATTGAAGGATTGTGATGCAATGGTATTTCTGTCAAAAGCTGCAATGGTTTAATTGGGATTTTAATTGGATGCAGTCCTGTTTGTCTGTTTTTCCAATCTCTGCTGGCCATCAAGGGTACAAATAGAGATGACCAGAACTACGTTTACTTCTTAGCTTTCAATTGTATTGGAATTTAATCTTCAGCATAGATGTGAAAGTCTTTACACTCCATTGCCCATACACAACGCCACCCAGCTCAAGAGTTTCCAGTTTTAACTATTGACAATTTGATAGGTCGTTGGTGCTGAGTTTGCCTGAGTTATTTTGGAGTCCAATATGCAGCATTTACTTTCCATTACTCCCTTATTGGTAAATAAACTAATTAAGGTTTATTTTCCACATGGCCTTAATGAACTGTTTGAACTTGCCAGTCAAATGTACAAATGCATTGCCACTTTCTTAAAAAGCATGATACCAAATTTTCATATCATACTAAAAGTTGATCGAATGTAGTCGATTTCTCCTTTTTAAGTGTGACATTTATGATCTAGCAGTCAGGTAGAAATCGCTTGAAAAACAATTTAATTGAACAATTTAATTGATGGCTGACAAAAACTCACAACAAAAGACGTCTATAAAAAGATACAAAGAAACAGTATAAGTTGTGTTTAACTGTTACTTTTTTATGGCTGGTTTCACAGATCATGATCACTACAGTTATCTCAGCTAAGGCAGTCAAAGGTTACTTCTAAATGGGGTGTGAAACCAGCTGATAATCTAAATAAACTAAATATTGTCAGCTAATATCAAAGTGCAGAATGAAATCCACATTCTCATCCAACCATCCATCAAATATATGTGAAATGCAGCTCTCGCCTCAGCCCTCTCCAGTCAATCAATTGTACTGCATGCCACTGAAACTGACAGCCTGTGGAAGCCTTATATAGTATCCGTCCATCTTGTGAGATCTTTTTCTCTTTAACCTTTCACTTCAAATTGACCTTCTTCCACAATCCTTTCTTATGACGAGAGATGATGGTCATTTGTCATAATCAATCTGTAAGTTATTAGGATATATCTTGTGATGCGTTGAGCGAAATCAGTGGTCAGGTATTTGCATGAACTTCAGGAAGTAAAGGATTTGAGGGGATACTGAAACTGGTAATACAGTGCTTTTCATATCTTGGGGGAATGCAAGGTTTTGAATTGCATGTGATATTCAGAAAGCAGTCAGCTTGTGAGAAATGCTCATGAATCTATCTGGTAATATTTAGGAATTGTAGTTGGTGCGAGATGAATGCACTGAGAAGAGACCTGCAGAGAATTCAGGAAGTTTTTGATTTGAAAAGAAACCTTAAATGTACCCATACAAAAATTTCCAGTAGCATGATATGTTGCTGTTTCAAACACAGGTTCAGCTAATGCTAATGGTGTGTACAGATTAGTGTCTTCCTATGTCTGGAAGTTTTATTGAATAACGGCAACAAAATTGCTAACAAAATCACTAGTATCAATAAAGACATTAGCTTTTTAATGGAAAATACTTACTAGTTTGGGATATAGCCATTTAACAGCATTACATCCAGAGACACTTCAGGAAAAAAGCATCCTGATGTCTCCTAGGCTCTAAAGCTTCTAAATGGTTGCAAAGTAAACATCAGATATACAGTTGCAGCCTTTCTGCTGTCACTAATGTATTACATCACAGTCCCTCAGGTCCAGTAGCTCCAGACTCTACCTATGTAAGAATAACTGCTCTTGCAGCTTTAGTGATCATGCAGCAAGCAATCTGCTTCCTCAATCTCCAACTGAAAGGATAATAAGGAATGGTTTTGAAGATCCACTTTATGCACGGCATATGGACCTGAACTGTTATAAAACTGAGTCTCCATATCGGGCACCAGGCTTGCAAAGCAAGTAAAATACTGTCCATTCACAATCGTTCCAGCAGTATTGTGTACTTTATTTGTCAATTTATTTGGATTGACAAAGTGCTTTGTAGAGCACTTTGTTTTATGCACGTTGTTATATGGATTACACATGTGATAACATAGCAGCTTTAGTTTAGTTTGTATAATATTTTATCTTCTCTTTCATTTGCTGTATGTATAGAATATACTGCATGGTTTAATATGTGATAATATTTTTTTACCACATACATGTGGAAGGCCAGAAATGACTTTATTTCCTGTGTTTTTATGTTTGGACATACCTGGAGAAAATGCAACAGAATGAAGATAACGCTTTGCATCAAGTGCCTCTAATTACTGTGTATTTACATATTAGTTACTGAGTAAATACATGTGTATTTACACAAGTACAGTGTATTATGCATAGTTACAATGTATTTAATGTATAATCTTTTTGCACAATATATATAACTACATTATTGTATCAGAAAAGGGCTAGGGTTAGGGTTATATCATTCAAAAAGATTTACACATTAAGTACATTGTAACTATGCATAATAACAAAGTAATCATGTATAAGTACACATGTATTTCCTAAGTAACTACTATGTAAATACACATTACACTTAATGTAAAGCATTACCCGAATGACATAACAGTGCACTGTAATGTTGGCTTACTGTAATGTTACCTGTTCATGCAACTTCCACACATTTTCAGTGGTTTGTGGGTCATCACACTTCCTCATTTCCTTGCCCCCTTTGAGCTACGCTCAGGTGGCCCTGAGATCTGGGTTCTGAGACCCAACTGACTCCTTGCACCACGTTGGATCGAAAGCAAATTAATTTCCCTTTGGGAATCTGTAATGAGGCCAAAGCTTTATACCTGAATGGACCATGTGATTAGATGACGACCTATAATATACACACACACACGTCTGTGTCTCTTTTTCCTTTGTTCCACTGCCCCACCCCAAACACACAATCAAAAATCCCAATTAGCCAATTACCACTCGGGATAATAGTTGAATTTTCCAATTAACACATACTCAGCATTAACTATACAATTACTGACATCCTCTCTTTGGATTCATTGTGTGGAACTAAAACAAATCAATTAACTTCCCTTTATTTATACCCTTTAAAACACATGGACTACATACTGTATATATATATATATATATATATATATATATATATATATATATATATATATATATATATATATATATATATACCAAATAATAATAATTAAGCTAAAGGCAAGCCATTTATATTCTCTAAACCCACTGTCCCAGTAATTGTTTATCTATTATATTCCTACAGATGGGGAATACCTTCAAAGTACCAAACCCCTGGCATATGGTTCTGAAAAAGTATTTGTGCAATTTATACACTATAAAATGAAAACTCATAAAAGGTGCTTAGTGATGCAGGCTCCATTTTACAGTACATTACACCCAGAGAGGCAGTTGTGATGGCTATATTTGCACAGCAATGTATATTGCCAACCGCAACATTTTATCATCTCGCCATGAAGTTCATGCTTGCCGCAATGCATAATGAACACATATGCAATGCATAATGGGATTGTTCTTCAGAGAGAAACATAGTGTGAAACGTACAAATCTAAAATTCCTGCTAACAGGCATTCCCTAAATTTCTTTATGATCATTAGTGGGAATTCATTATCAGTTAGCAGAGTTATCCTGTTTTAATTATTAGGGATAATTAATCAAATGAATATAAATTCATATAATTGGTAACAAATGAGACTGCAAAATGCCCTGATATTTTGCAGCATTCATTGATCCTTCTGCAATATAAAGGCCAGTATCCCGAGAACGAAAAGCAAGCGCACACCATCACACAACCTCCATCCTCTTTAACACTGGTCATGATGAACTTTTATTTATATTTTTCTCCTCTCTTCCTCCAAACATTGTTGCTTTCTTGGTGAATAAAGTTATATTTCGGATTCGTCTGACCATAAAATTTGCTTAAAGAAATCATCAAGCTTCTTCAAGTATTCAATGGAAAACCCCAATTGCTTTCATTTCTGTATTGTTTTTAACAAAGGTTTGCATCTTGGTTTTTAATTCTTGCGTCAAATCTTTTGCAGTAATCCGAGGATTTTGACGGGCTGCTCGAATGATTCTTCCAGATTTTGTAGAAATATTTCTTCCACACCTGGAGCTAGTAACAGTAGTTCCTGTTCTCCTGTGTTTGTCAATAATAGCCCACACAGTGCTTTTCGGTAAACCGTAGTAGTTCCTGGTAGTTTTCGTTTAGTTGTATCACTGCCATTTTGAGATTGTTGTTGTTGTAAGATTAATTTTCTTCTCAAAAATAATAAGTCCTCTTCGGGTATCAATCAAAAAGAGTTTATTCAGGAATCAAAATATAAACAGGAACAAAGCAAATGTAATCCATGCAGTTTATGATGGTATTCTGAGCTGTCCTGGTACAGAGATAGTATTTTTGTGCAACAGAGCTACAGGTCAATTTACAGGTCTCGACAGGTGGTTTTTGAGCTCCAAGGCAACAGAGATGGTTTTCTGCGTGCCGATCTCTAAATAACAAGAATTCTTATGCTACTGGGATTCCATCTATAGGGAGTGAAAACTACATCATTTGGTGCCAATGAACACCTGCCACTGTCCTTTATTAATCCAATGACAGGTGCTGTAAGGTTCTAATACTTTTTTTGGTATTAACAAGCATATTTATTAGTAACCATTCAGCGATGTTCACGTTATGTCTGTCAATTGTAACTAGGCAGATGATTGAACTGGAGGTTATGAAAATACTTAATCATATCAAAAGCAAACTCATGATGTTTTGGAGCCAAAGACAGGATCTCCTCTCTTTTTGTGGTTTACAGGCTTTTACAAAAACAGAAAACTGAGAAGCACTGCAAAACTGTTGTTCATGCGCAAAGTTGAAAAATCTTACATTAAACACAGGAAAATCACACACAATGTTTAGAGCCAGAGTTTCATTGATTTTATTACCATTTAAAAGGGGCACATAAGCAAAGGTTGCATAATAGAAAGGAACAAACGGCTGATAAAACAGTAAGAGCTTGTGCAATTTAACCAGAACCGAACAATGTATACACCGCCCTGCCCAGGATGCGTGTTTATCAGAAAAGCATATGTGTTCAATTTGTATTATGTGTTATTATTTCTTACACTGTACTCTTTAGTTTTAACCATGTTCGTTACATTTTTTAATCACAAATTTCCAATGTATTTGTCAGAACTTGATGATTATGGTAATGCTTTATATTGCGTGGCAAAAATTCATATTTAATAGATATGCAATTGATATTAAAAACCTGGATACTGTTTATAACAAATAAAACTATTGCCAATGCTGCCAAATCATTTTCAACATATTAGCTACTGGTATTTAATTAATTATTTAATTATTTTATTTTTATATAGAAAATAAAATGTGCTTAGAACCCATTGAGAAGTAGTTGTGCAACATTACAGTTTACTTTCTGAGTGCAATTTCAGTCACACTTCATTTTAACATTTGCTAACATGTTGGCAATCTAGTTGTTGATGGTTTATAAACAAAGACAATTAGCACTTAAAATAAAGCATTGGTAGTTGCTTTACTCTTTACCATGCAAGCCCAATAGCAAGCTGATTCAGACTGAAACTGCAAGAATCCAGTAGAAACTAAATACTTTTTGATGCCAGTAATAATGGCTATATTTATAATGCACATTTTTATTGCCTGCGTGCAGTACCTTACACTTTTCTCTATTAAATGTCATTTGCCATGTGTCTGCCCAGTTCTGAATGCTGCCTAGATCATTTTGAATGACCTTTGCTGCTGCAACAGTGTTTGCCACTCCTCCTATTTTTGTGTCATCTGCAAATTTAACAAATTTGCTTACTGTACCAGAATCTAAGTCATTAATGTAGATTAGGAATAGCAGAGGACCTCATACTGATCCCTGTGGTACTCCACTGGTTACCTTGCTCCATTTTGAGGTTTCTCCTCTAATCAGTACTTTCTGTTTTCTACATGTTAACCACTCCCTAATCCATGTGCATGCATTTCCTTGAATCCCTACTGTGTTCAGTTTGAGAATTAATCTTTTATGCAGGACTTTGTCAAAAGCTTTCTGGAAATCTAAATAAACCATGTCATATGCTCTGCAGTTATCCAGTGTCGATGTTGCATCCTCAGAAAAGTCAAGCAGGTTAGTTAGACATAATCTCCCTTTCCTAAAACCATGCTGACTGTCTCCCAGGATACTGTTACCATTTAGGTAATTTTTGTGCAGAGCCCAAACCTCAGTGGTAAAGGTAATGATTGTGCAGAGCCCAAAGCTCAGTGCTACGTTTCTAACAGCATCTGTTTATATTGCTTAAATCAATTAAACCAGTGGGGCATGGATTCATCTCAAATCCAGACGAATGTCACACTGAATATACTCTGCTGTCAGCAGCAACGTTCATATTTGTGAGTGTGTGTGTGTGACTGTGTTTTATTTCAAGTTTCAGTGAGGAGAGAATAAAGAAGTCTCAGAGGCATTAGAAAGGTTCCTCCCAATATACAAGACTGACTGAGAGGCATAACAAGGGCCATTTAGAATTCTAAGCTACTGCAGCTGGAATTAGCCTAGATACATACAATGAATTCAATTTACTGTTATTCCCGTGTCTCATCTGAACACGTGTTAAAAATGCATGTTATAAACAATATCAAAGTAATTTGGCCACGTCTACTCTAGAAATATTTGCAGGGTATATAAACCTGGCAGGTAGAGACACCATATGATGAGCAACCTCTTCAATGTAATCCCAAGGACAGAAGCACTCCTCAAGACAATTGGTGGCTATTTTGGGTGGTTAATGTGAAACAGCTTTAGGCTTGTCTGTTGCTTTTTTGGTATTTTTTTTTTCTATTTCTACTGCAGCAGCACAAGCAGGCAAGGTTCTTAAAAGAATTAAGCGCATGCATGTCAGTCTCTGAAGGAATTCTACATAAACCTCATGATATGCATAAAGAACATGAAAGGTAAGTGCAGTAATATGCTAAATTGAGGGAAAGGCAAGAAATAACACATCTTGCTACCAGGGTGTTTACACAATTAACCCTATCACCACTTTAGGAGCAGGGTGCATGTATACTGATGCACAAAAGAAACGCAACACTCCGGTCTAATGGATTTAATCAAATATTTTAAACATAGATATCAAACAAAATCACAGAAAATGTGAACAAAAATACATATCAAAGAACCATGCTAAGTTTTCAGTATGAAACGTGACACACTGTCAAACTGAAAACATTACAATGTTAGTATCAGGTATGACCTCCCTGAGCATTAACACAATCCTGGCAGCGTTGATGCATAGACCTGATCAGCCTCTGGACAGACTGCTATGGGATGTTCCACCACTCTTCTTGTGCAGCTGCAGCCAGCTGGTGAAGGTTGGCTGGTTGCAGTTGTCTCCTGTGGATGGCACTGGCGATTTGGTCCCACAGATATTCTATTGGACTCAGGTCAGGGGAACAAGCTGGCCACACCAAGACCTCAACATTGTTTTTTTGAAGTTGTACAATTGCAATCCTAGCACTGTGTGGTCTTGCATTGTCCTGCTGGAAAATCGACGCTTCCAGATTGTCTTGCAGGAACTGAAAAACTGTTGCCCCAAGGACTTCGTCAATGTGTCACTGAGCAGTAAGGTTGCCCTCAATCTGCACCAAAGGTGTTCTTGTGTTTAAAGGAGATTCATCCCCACATCAACCTATCTGCTCACTATTTAAAATATAAAAAATATTATGTATGTGCCCAATGAGCTATTGATGCAAAACTTAGAGTGTTGCGTTTTCATTGTGCATCAGTATATATTAAAATTGATAGCACAATAAAATAACCAACCAGTACTTTCAATGTTTAACAATTCCTGCCCTTGAAAATGTATGTAAAATAGACTGGATGCAATCTACTTTAAAACTGTATTTTTTTTAAAATCAAAATGCATTATGTTTTATTAATGTTTTATGTATTGGGTGCCGCTATGTCCCTAAATGATAATAGAAATAAGAGTATGCAATATTCAAGATTACAAACTGTGTTTGGTCTGTCCTTCAAACTGCAGTAGTAAAAGACTAATTTAGCAGAACAAATGTAACATCAGAAAAACATCCAAGATGGAAAATTCACTTTTATGTCTCTATTTGAAATGAGTTTAACACTAGCCGCAACATGTACCATAGAGGTTATTTGTTTTTCAGTCTGGAAGATATGTGTTTTGAGGTTGAGTCCATTTCTGCTATTGCTTGTTGGTGCAGGCACTCAGAATTATTTATAGTGAAATGTATTGTAATTTTAAGGTTCAATATTTGTAATAATTAATTAATGTTATTGTTTCAAAATGAATTATATAAATTATATTAGTTTATTAGCATGTAGTATCAATTGTTAAAAAATGTATTAGAGTTTCATGACTGTAGCAGCAAAATATACATCCTCATCATTATGTTTGTCTTGGCCTTCACCCTTTGACATTTAGAAGCATGTAGCATGCAAAATAGAAGGCTAATGTGGCAGTTTCTCTACACAAGTCAAGGAAATGTTCATTGATCTTTTAGTTGCAGTGTGCAACTGACTCTGAGTGCCCATTATGACTGCTAATGACTTGTACATGGACGATTACCATCACTGTCTGTGATTATTTTACCAGAAAGGTACTGTATATGACCAAAAAAGCAACTTGATTTATCTTAACTAATGTATTCTTTGTGTTATTTAGATTCACTTAGTATCATTTTCAGTTTCGGTAATCACATTTAAAGAAAATAGAGCACTTCTGTGGCATCAGTAGAGCTCTCAGTATCATCTCTAACCCCTAAGTACATCTGGTACAACAGATTGTAACCATTAACTTGCTTTGGAAACCCCTGTTCTCTTCAAACCTATTTTTGTCAGTTATGTTAAATTCCAGACTACCTCATAGCCATTGTATAATCACAATATGGCACTCCTGGATATGTGTTGTTGTGTGGTATCACCACTTCTTAAGCACACCCACACAATGGTAGGGCAGTCACAACAGGCATTCAATCCAGTCACCTTTCATTTCAAGAACAAGCTCAAGAGAGTCAGAAACTGTAAGCTTTTTGTTATTTGTTAAACATTTTGTGATATGCATGTGTGTGTGTTTTTATTGCATCTTTGTGTTCTCTGTGGCTTGATCTGTGCCAATTCCAAATTTCAGCACACTATGCTGGCTAGATACTAATATACTTTTGCCATGACACCATTTTCTCAAACAATTTATATTTCCTGCCATATAATGAAGGGCAGAAAGCTTTTTGCAGTCTTTTAATCTACCCCAGTGCTCAATAGAACAACACAGACAACAGCAAAGTTTTCATCAGTTTCACCTTCATTAATTTGTCTGATGCATCCTTCTTTTCACAATTCTATCCTTCACTACGACTAGTTAAATATACGCAGCTGCAGAACATTCCTGTCCAATCCAACCCTATTCATGCTATTGATTTTCACCACCACCACCACTGTCCTGTTAGTTTTCTCTTTTTCGTAATCTGTTTGATCTCTTCAGCATCTCGACAATGCATCATCTGCATTAAATACGTGAGCTTTCTTTCTTTCAGCTACTGACCTTTGTACTTCCCTTATCTGCTCATCTAATTATTATTACCCATAACGACTGAACAAACGAACTGAAGCAATGCATCCCTGATTCTCATGCTAATGTCAGATCAACCTCCCTTTCCATTACTCCATCGAATTGATGTCACTTGATGTTAAAGATTTTGTTGGACAGCACCCAAGTTGATGTGTTAAGATTTTTGGGCTTTTGCATAATCAATGAAAACAACAAGTGTTTAATCTATAGCTAGCACATTTCTCATTAATAGAATTTTACTTTACAGGGCGTGACTTGACTAGATTTCAGCTAATTCAAAATGTAGAGGCAACAGTGGCCAGTGTCCATTTACCTTATTACAATTGAATCAGTGGGATCTGCTGTTCATCGTTCTTGTTCTTGTTTTTTCAGCTCCTCTCTGCTCAGTTGAATTGGTTCCATCTCAGCTGCTGTTTCTATACAGTGGCATGTTCTAATTTGTTGGCACCATCTGCCTTGCTGAAAAGTTCTGCTGTAAACTCTCTACATCTATCCAGGATATTTTCCACCAACAATTTCAAATCATTCACTCTGATGCTTGCTTCCCTTGATGCAAGCATGATCTGTTGTTTTATTTCTACGCTGTCGGTTTAATTGTTTCCTTTCGACATCACTCTTTTCTTTTGACACAGCTTCTCAATTTCCCTTTCCAGATATATGCGTTCTTTATTGTTAGCACTAGATGAATGCCACATCTTCCAAAGAAGCAGCTCAAATTAACAAGCTGCGACAACAATTTGAAAATAGAAGAAAAAAACACACTTAGAATGTCCAGTCTAAGAAGATCAAATTAAACACTTTTTATGAAAGTGTAAAAATGTTTGAACATGCCACTTGTGACAGGAGCCCCTTTCCCATCCTTCCTCATTCCATTACTATGATAGAAACATGAAAGATGTTTTCTTTTTGATGCTCCCATCCAGATATAGCATGATAACCTTATAAGGCATTACATGATAAACCCGGAATGTGCCTTTTTTTCAGAACCCCCTAGGTGAGTTTAACAAAGCAATTTAAATGCAATACATATAACAGAGGAAATTCCATTCTGAATCAGCAAAAATGTCCTGTAAAAGCTTAAGTATTTTAACAAAGGACAAACTTTCATATACAAGTATCTTGGTGAGAAATAAGTGTTTACATGTTCTATTTAATTTTGCATGGGATTTGTGTTTTAACAGACATGTGTTCACTACTTGTATGCTTCCAGGACACTTCAATGTGAACAATTTACATTTTAAGATTATGCTTATTTGGTAATTTAAAAAAAAAATATCACAAAACAACTTGAGTCAAAACTCTTTTTTCTTAATCCACCAACTGTATATTTCACGTATTTCACAAAATAAAATGGAACACAATGAGCTTCTGTAAAAATGATTACCGTTGTGTTTCATGTTCAAATCCAATTCAAACCATGAACTAAAAAAAATAAATGTCACAATATCCCATCCAGTAGAACCCTGCTGTACATTTTTGGAAACTAAAATACAGTACAAAATGATAAATGGTTTTGGATGGCTTTGGCTAAAGCAACCTGATTTGTATCTCAAAGTTCATGCTTCTTATCTCTGGGAGTTGGTACTCCTTGACATGGATGTCTGGGGATTGTTTAAGGAGCATTTTATTCAACATGGCTGATCCTAGGGCATGAGATGATTCTGCATAAATTAGCAAAAGAACATTAGTGTGGGGTATCTGCAGACTTTGATTAGGAAAAAATAATAACCTTGAAATCAATGTATGCAAATAAATATGAATAGGCATATAATTCTATATCTAATCATAATACTGGTACTTATTTTTGAAAGTGACCAGTATTTCTTTATATCATTTGGGACAGATATCTTAAGAAGAACTGAACTTGAAACTAAATTGTTTGTATTGGTTGTGACCATTATTATTATTATTATTATTATTATTATTATTATTATTATTATTATTATTATTATTAGGGCAGCAGTGTAGAGTAGTGGTTAGGGCTCTGGACTCTTGACCGGAGGGTCGTGGATTCAATCCCAGGTGGGGGACATTGCTGCTGTACCCTTGAGCAAGGTACTTTACCTAGATTGCTCCAGTTAAAACCCAACTGTATAAATGGGTAATTGTATGTAAAAAATAATGTGATATCTTGTAACAATTGTAAGTCGCCCTGGATAAGGGCGTCTGCTAAGAAATTAATAATAATAATAATTATATATCACCTTCTTGACCAGGTCTCCCTTGAATCGATCTCAATGGGACTATATTATAATAAAGAATCCTCTGCTGAATATTAAGATACTAATGATAAAATACCGCATATTTCTCCTAGGATCCATTTCACCATGTTGACAGCATTAGGCAGGCGTTTCGTGTTAAATAAGTAAGGTAGCACTTGGGCTATGCAGAGGAGCCCACACTTGTGCTCGCACTCAGAAATGATATACTCCCTATATTGCACATGGAAATGGGGCTACAACCAGAAGTAAGGTACAAACACATTCTGGTCCCCAGACCAGACAGTGCTAACACGTAATCTGACAGTAGTTAATTTAAGCTCTAATATGTCTTTTTACCAACAAAAGTGGCCTGAGCTAAAAATGTAAGTGTTCTTAAAACAAGTATAAGTAACATTGGGTTGTTCTGCTGCATTAGTCATACTCAGAAAACCACTTCAGAATCATTTAACCAAGAGAACAGCATGCTACTTGTTACACTAAACCCATTTTATTGTGATAAAATACTAGGCAATGTTGAAATAATCACTCAAGAGTGCTCTACATCTTGATAAAAAGTTTATTGTTTTTGTCAAATTCCTTACACTGGTTAAATAATACTGATGGGGTCAACTTAACAAAGCTGCCCTTTCATGTCATTCTATTCCTGTTCAACCTGACAAACAGAATGTTGAAAGGATGCAACCCAATTACTTCACTCAGTGATGATGTGCCAATATTGAGGACAGAGGAATTAAAAAGGCACAAGAAACCAATCTATATCTATTACCCTTTATCAATTGTTTTCATGCTGGATAATTGACAAGCAAGACAAGGAAAATACAACACCAAGCCAGTGGAAAAGCAATTTTAAAGTGTATGCTATACTGCTTACTCATTGAAAAAAAGCTACCGCAGACAGTAAACTTAGGGCTGGTTGTGATAGTACGTGAAAATGACTAAGTAGTTTATTTATGTTCTGAACATGTTTACAAGCATTTGTATAGAAAGGTGAATGTATTTTGCTTGATCCTTTCACTACCGGCTACTAAGTCACTGCTGGATACACTAGGGAGGGGGTGTTATAATTTGGTATTGGCTTTAGGCTGACATAGGGTCAAATGTAATTTACTTTGAGATAGGAAAAATGGTTTCAGGAAAATTCAAATTCATGGAATAAACTAGAGTAGAACAACTACTCATTTGCCGAATAGTCAAAGTAAAAATAATTGACTTGTTGCCACTTAAAAAAAAAAAAAAACGTTGCTGTTTGTGCACTATATTATAATTTAAAACTGCGTAGATTAAAACAAACTATTTAATAAAGTTCAAAAATGTAATTTACATGTAATGGATTGCAATCAGAACCCTTCAGTCCATCTGAAACCGCACACGTCACAATTACTTTCCTTTTCAAAACAATAATGACATTGCTAGTTCGCTACCAGAATGCACTCTAAACACACACACACATGCATTACTGTGTTGCTGCTGATGACTTGAAATTGAAGGGTGTGACTCGTTGACCACCGCTAATCGTCTATTCGGTGCTACTTCCAGAATAAACAGCGTGCATTTTTGTTTTGATTTGATGATGGTTTAATCATATTAAAGTAAAAATCCTTCCAAATGCGTTGTTTATTACTTAACTTCATATTTTCTGTAAAGGTTAATTGAATTTGGCCCTGAAGTGTGTAACGGAAGTCTTAGTTTTGTTGGAAGCATTCTACCATACACAATGGAGTTATATATTTAAACCCTGGTTATCACAGAAAAATCCATGAAGTGATCTGATATGTTTCCACTTCACTGAAAGCAGGGTTCTTTTCAAAATGAATGATTCTGGAAGTGTCAGTCACAAGGGAACACCCGAAGCAATAGTGGCCTATCTATGCCTAGAATGTGTTGTTTAAATAGCCTGCCTACAGCAACAATTCAGTAAAATAAAAGAAGGCTATTAGACAATAGCTTGCATTTGTTATTATGTGTTATAAAATGCAAAACATAAGAAATTTATTGGGGGAAAAAATAGGTGTGCAATAGACAATAAAACAGCATCTTATGACATAAAAAAACTTAGACTTGATACAGATTAGTCATGCCTCAAAAATTCCATAAATAACTCTATACCTTCCCTCAGTTGAGGTACATTTCTGTCAGATAACAAAGGTGTAGTGACCCCATAGATTTACTTGTTTTAAGAAGATCAATAGTAGAAAGCACTATGAACCTTGATTGCATAGCCCCCTTTGCAACAACCTCAATTCAGTAAGTTTCATGCCCTGGTACCAGTAAAGGGCTTGAGAACATCACTGTCTGTCTGTGTCAGTGGTAATGGGATACATATGTCAACAGGAACCTATGTGAAATCATAATGTTAATACCGTCACATAAACAGTTCTTAATAAAAAAAAAGAAAAAAAAGTATTATAGTCATCTCAGCACCAGTTAGTTGTAAAGATGAATAACGATTAATGGGCGTGGAGATGCAAACAGACCTGCTGAGCTAGAATATTACTACCAAAAGTGAAGGAAATTGTGTACCACAAGATGCTGCTGCATTGCACTGCTGCATTGCTCAGTGTGCTCCCTCTGATATTTACGAGTCATAAGCTTGAAGGTACCTTTAAAAGGAAGACTTCAAGTCAACCATATGTCAGAATCTACAAAAAGAGAGTTAACTTACCTTTGTAAAAGATCACAAGGCAGTTAAAGGCAGTTACTTACTACTTACTACCCAATACTATGCAGTTATCAAACATACACATTAAATAACAGAAAGAATAACCTACCTTACCTGATGTTTAGATCCCCAAGTCAATCCTCCTGTTTTTTATTACACATTAGTTGAGTGCTTAAGTTATACTAGGTCTCGGTTTTACAACAGCCGTTTAAAGCATGATTCGCAGGGGACTAAAAACCAGATGCCCTCAGAGTTGGTCAAAAGCAAAGGATGTCTAGCAAGATTAGTTTTTATCAACGAAAGTTGGTAAATTCAAAATGAAATGTGATGTTGTGGCCAGAGAAGGCACTTTTGTGAATGATTTGTAAACGATAAACTGGGTTTAAATAACTAATTTCATTGTACCTTCTTTTCCAAAGGCTGCAATAACCATCCCCATACATATTATCAAATGCACCATTAAAAGCATTATTTTTTTTGAGTCACCAATTTTGTTTTTGTATTTCCACCTGATGCCATAATAACAGTAAGTGCATTCAAAGGAGTCCAAGGCTGAATCTGGTGTAAAAATAACTAGATATGCGTTTGACACATTTTTTTTTATTTTTCTATTTTTTTTTTTGACGTGTGCTCAGACGGGCAGCGAAGCAAACAGCTTACGGGTCAGAGCTTACATTGATTGGGACGGGGATTTACAGTGTTGCTTGTGGCTGATATTTTTTTCTCTCCCACGTTGTTGAATTATTAATTTTGGGGGTGGTTCAAACCCCTAAAACCACCCCCCTAGCTACACCACTGAGTCTGAGGAGCAATACAAAAAAGAAAGAAAAAAAACAGAGCATAACACACAAGTCTTTGGAGGCCTTCAACGAGCTTCATTATCATGCCTGATGCTTGTGTTTGCTGATGAGCAATTCCCCACATACTTCTGGAAGTAGGTGCACGAAGCAGAGCACATTATTTGTTATCGTGTAATAATGGCATTTACATTTTCCTCAGATACCGACAGCTTTTGTGATATTTTGCTGTTCTGTTCTCACTGAAACTAGGTGCTTTGCTATTTGTCAAGTTCACCATTGGATCCTGACTGTAAACAGCAGAGCTGCAGCTCTGGGCATTGTCTTAGATGCTCACATTGACAAATTCTAGCTGCACCAGGCCTGAGTTACTATGGCAACTGCTTCATAATTTGCCCAATAACATTTGTGTGATAAACAGGCTTAGGAATCGTTTTCGACTCACAGTAGAGAAATCCTATCCATTTTTTCCCAGACACCTCTCATAAGCTACAGCCATATTGTGGGGCTCTGAGGTTTCTTGTTTCACATTAGCAGGTACTCAATCTTCCACTAGAAGCAAAGAGATTAAGTAATTTCCCCAATCAGCTTAAAATATTCAACACTGCTCATTTTAATGTGATCAGGATAGAGGCAGCATCCTCTGCATCTGTCACAGTGCTGTACTATCAACAATTTATTAACTGCTAACAGCTCTTTCTTTGATTACGTATGGAAAATGTATATTAATTAGTGCAGATTTTTGTATTAAGTGTTGGGACCATATTTGTATACAGAGTGGTGGAGGGGAGCATATATGATGACAGTGCAGTGCAGTGTATCAACATACACAGCATACTTAAACTGCAGATCTATACATACACTAGTTGGGAAACATAAATAGCTGGTGCACATAAAATTGTAAATGTAACTCAGAAATAAAGATTTTATATATGTAGACTTAATAGCCCAGAGCTGTATTGGCTAGATGCAAAATGTTTTTGTGCATATAGCTTCCATGAGGTCATGTTCAGGCCACATGATAGTACTCTAAATTGTTAAAGTTGGCTGCACTGGCAAAGAGTACCATACAGTATTTATCAATGTTAGCACAATATTTCAAGAATAACAAAGCATTACCCGAATGTGCTTATTTGAATTTACAGCGTAAGCCCCCAGAAGAATATGACAGGCATTTCTCTGACAGAAATATAATCATAGTTCTCCTGAGCTGGAATGCAGGATGACAACTGGAGCTTGATTAGTTGGTGCATCAACAGCAGACTGCATAAACTGATAGATACACAATTATTTGATTTGGCAATAATATTTCTTGAGTAAAAAAAAATGAGATGCTGGAGTTGAACAACAGTGTTTGCAATCCAATTCCAACCCTAACAATTCCAAGAGTGCTGTAGACCAGCATGGAGGTATCTTTGGTGGTCCAGCAAGCATCCAGTGGATCTGTAACTCTGGTGTTTGCAGAACAAACAATCCTTCAGGTCCCTGACCTTCTTGGAAAATACAAGTGGTTCCCAGTCCAGTTCCTCTTACAATGTACTGCCCTTCCAGCCAGAAAGCATGCAAGCTGGCATCGTTAAAATGCAAGCTCTGACCCAGCATATACACTCTTTGCTTGCTTGTTAAGGAAGTAGGGTGTTTCCTCAGAAATGGAGCAATCAGCCATCAAAATTGGCAGGCCCTGTGACAGAAAGAACAGGAGGTGTTATGTGTTGTCGGTAGAAGAGTGTACACGACCTGTGAAAACAAAAATATATGCATACTTACATGACAGACAATCTGTTTAATTATCTGCCACAAACAAAAGCAACATGTGGCAGGATCAGAGATAAGGAAAATGCTATGAGTCTCCACGAGAGAGAAGCAAGGGATAAAGGTGTCAAGGTTTTATTTGTAGAATGCAGCAATTTATTTGCATTTACATTACTAAAAAAAAGTGTACGTGGTGTCTACTTTTTACAGGCTTTTGTATTCTCGTGAATAACTATGAATCACCATTTATGATCAAATCTCTAGCAAACATGGAGTGAAGACAGATTGAAGAACCTGTGTCACCAGTCTGGAATATGCCTCTTCCAGGGAAAGCCAGTGTTGTTATCAATGGTTATTTAACACATTTTGAAAGTTTTATTTTAGCCTGAATCACCTAGTAGCGAAACACAAATTATTTCAGTTATCTCTTTGCAACCCGTGTATCTGTTTGAGATATTTGAGCTTAAAAAATAAGTGAGCCAAGCAGGTCATTTGTGGTGAGGAGCATGTTACGTTGTTATGTTGAGGCTGTGAAAAGGACCTCTTATGCTGCATGGACTCAGTAATACAAGATATCTCTTATCCGTTACAGCAAACCAGGCCCAATAGTGCTTTCCTGGATCAGATCAGAACCCAAGCTGGTTCAGCTGCAGTCCAGTTGATATGTTAGGTAAACAAGCGATTTATTCAGATGGTATGTTTAAAGATGACAGTAGAATTCAACAATAGCAGAGTACTTAAAGCAATGCATATTTCAATACCTGCGTTCCTATGGGAGACTATTAAATCCATGCTTACATGGGTTTTTGATTTATCAGTAAAGGAACACATTTAGAGTTTATTCTTCTCATTCTCATTAGGGGCAAGTAGAATTAAGGGCAGCTCATACATGTCATGAGTGTTGTTCAGTTACTAAATCCGCACAATATTCCAGTACTGTAAACGAATGCACTTACAAAGGATATTAACACTAGAACCGCCATCCGGGTCAATTTGGCCCATTTTGGATTAAAAATGTTAATTACTCTTCCATTGTAAATCGTCTGTGTATGTCCATTTTTTACTTTTCCTAAATATATGAATTAAATATCCAGACAGCATTTGATAGCCAGAATCGCACAAATTATAAAGTTATAACCAGTTCTAACTAGAACCGCCACGTGGGTCAATGAGACCCATGCATTACAATAATACATGTCTTTTTTTTTAATATAACGTAAGGTATTTTTTTTGTAAATGCAGCAATCAACACGCCCCCTCCTCCTTTTTAATTTTATTTCAATTTTCTTTGTTTGTAGACTGACTACGAGATATATATTGCTATGATTGTGGATTTGTCAAGATACAAACTCAGTGAAAGCCTAGTTGCTTATTTTTCAGTGTACCTGGAGACAACAGTCCTTCGTTTTGTTCCACAAATGCAACTGGGAATATATCAGAAGGAAATATTTAATCTTGAAAGTAGTAATTTTGATTGGAATAGGGCAAGCTGCACTCAGATGCACACAGCAGACTGAAATGACAGTTAGGATAACAACTTGTGTGCCTAATATGAAACGTATGTTATATAATCTTTTTTTTATATTACTATTAGAAAAAAAAACATTTTGGTTTTACAGGTTTGTATGTACCAGTTTACACATGTTTACACAATAGTGTTCAATGGAACTGCGTCTATGTTTACAACACAGCTCCTGGATGCAGGCACAGTCCACTGGCAGACGCGTACGCTCCTCCATAGAGTAAAATGCAGCCGTCATACCGGAAGTAGTGTTATATTTTCATTTTATGTAGTATTAGAACCAATGATTTCAGTTTTATAGTTTTGTGTGTACATGTACCCGTTTACACTTGTACACAGGTATATGTACTGTACATACCTGTTTCTTTTGAAATGTGTATTTTATGCGCTCATTTTAAAAATAAAGCTTTTAATTTTCTGCTTAAATACTGTGTTTCTGTGATGCAAATGTTAGATATGATGTCTTTAATTTTCATAACAAAGCAGTTTGAAAATGTATGGGAAAATCCTGTGGTTCTAGTGTTAAATGTCCTTCTTGTCTAAACATTTGTCCTGTATGTTTCAATGAGTAGCAGTTTATTTAATTTTAGAAGCAACCCTATTGTGGCACTCTCACTACTATGGTTAGTCCATTAATGACTATATTATGTTTAAGAAGTAGGTTGTACATTACAGGTCATTCCTTGGCTCTTTAAGCACAACATACAGCATGCTGATCTCTGAACCTGAAGGCTGGGGTTCAATCCTCAGTCACTACCTCTGCATTATGTAAGTCAGACTAGCATATCATGTTGGTAGACAGCATCCCATTTTTACCAAGTGCTTAAGTTATACCAATTGACTGATGAGCAACACAAATGACTGATCCTAGATGAGGAATTGCCTTTCAGTGATGTCTGTGGACATAGCATGTGTCATTTTCTAACAGTAAAATGTTTGATGGAGAAACAGATACAATTTACTGCTGGAAGGAAGGCATAATCAATGTGGCAGGTTCAATGGAAACTTCAGAACAGAAACAAAATGATAATGTAGCTATGATACATTTAGTGGTTTTGATCATGGCTATGAACATTTTAAAAAAATCCCTAGGCAACAGCCGCCAAGGGTATACATTGGCCACCCCCCTTGAGATAATAGTTTAAATTGTATTTATTTTTTTTTTTAAATAAGAGTCTTTGCCAAGTTTGATAGCCTGTCAAATTATATATATATATATATATATATATATATATATATATATATATATATATATATATATATATATATATATATATATATATATATTTTAATGAATCAGATCATTTGGTTGAGAGTGATATCTCAGTAGGATATCCAGTACATAAGAACATAAGAACATAAGAAAGTTTACAAACGAGAGGGGGCCATTCAGCCCATCTTGCTCGTTTGGTTGTTAGTAGCTTATTGATCCCAGAATCTCATCAAGCAGCTTCTTGAAGGATCCAAGGGTGTCAGCTTCAACAACATTACTGGGGAGTTGGTTCCAGACCCTCACAATTCACAAAAAGTGCCTCCTACTTTCTGTTCTGAATGCCCCTTTATCTAATCTCCATTTGTGACCCCTGGTCCTTGTTTCTTTTTTCAGGTCAAAGAGGTCCCCTGGGTCGACATTTTTGAATGTTTGAATCAGATCGCCGCGTAGTCTTCTTTGTTCAAGACTGAATAGATTCAATTCTTTTAGCCTGTCTGCATATGGCATGCCTTTTAAACCCGGGATAATTCTGGTTGCTCTTCTTTGCACTCTTTCTAGAGCAGCAATATCCTTTTTGTAAAACCAGTAAAATATTTCTTAAAACACCCCATGTTGGTTTAATACTGCTATTCAAATCAGCTACAGAGATGTATTGTTTTCTTCATTTTAAGTTTACTTTGTAGTGTTTCAAGTTGAAAATCACATTATTTCCCCACAGAGCAGGGCATAATATTAGACTGATTATAGCGATTATAGAAACAGCACAGAATACAGGAACCGTCCAGGGGGGACAGCTGGATATAGCATGATTTGCGCATGATAATTAAACATGGTAAAGTCATTTTAATAAAGAGGAGATATGTAAGGACTAAGCCACTGATATCACATGTCAAATTTAAGAAACAGCAGGGTTCTTGCTTTTAAATTCAAATATTTGAAAATGAGTTGCCAATATTGTTGGTTTGAAGAAAGCACAGACTGCACTTATTCTTGGTTGGACATGTGATGATTGTGTGATACTTTCAGTCATGACTTGGTTGTGTGGTCTGAAGACTATAAAACGTTGTTTTATACTGCACAGAAGTCGAACGGAACACTTTGAGATGTTGTGACCAGGATGACTGGTGGTGATGTCAGGCCAGGAAATGAATGGAGCAAACAGGTAGTATTACGGGGCGAGACGCAAATGCGCTTGTTTTTCTTTTATTAAATAAAAGGTTTTAAACAAAACAAAAGACTCACAAAACAAAATGGCACATTGGCCATTCAAAATAGATAGAGAAGAAAATAACTAAAACAAGTAGCAATTATTTATTTTAATAATTATATTACCTCCGGTTCTCTACTTTTGAACACTCCACCCCGTGCAGCCAAAGCTGCAGGTTCTTATAGTGGTGACGAAGGAATTAACTTGCTATCAATTATCTTGTTAACATCTCGTCACATTTTGCACGGGTTTATTAAAGATGCATGACTGTCAGCTAATTCAATAATTACTCACCGACAGTCACACATTCTCGATGTATTTTAAAATACAAAACAATAACAAATAATAATGGATGGCAATTCCGCCCATTCTGCATTTAAACAATAAGGTCTTTTCGTCATCATATATAAAATACATAATAATAATAATAATAATAATAATAATAATAATAATAATAAACAAATACAAAATGATACAGAACATGCAAAGGGGCAGGGTGTACCCCGTCGCAGATGTGTTTGCCATTGACACACAATTTAACTGAAAAAAAGAACAATGATTGTTTATCCCATTTAAATACATAAATATACATAGCAACTACATGTGTACATATAGTGTTATTATCCATAGTTACAATGTACAATGTACCCTAACTCTAAACCTAACCCTAACCCCACTAACCCTAACTCTAAACCTAACCCTTTTCTGATACAATTGTGTGCTTACATATATGCAAAAAGATCTACACGTTAAGTACATTGTAACTATGCATAATAACATTGCAATTATGTGCACGTAACTACAAATTCTGCAATCCTGCATGTCCAATTCTAAGCCTAGAAAGCATGCTGTATGAGATTTAATTAACTAATTAAATTGGGGCCCAAACAGACTGCACCTTTCAGCTTACAGGTGCCTCTACACGGCCTAAACCACACTGACTGCCGTTTGACATTTTTTAGTAAGATAGAGTCAGTGTTCAAAGTTTATTCATACTTTTCAGCTGAATTTAATAACCTAGCAGATTTTTATTTTTATTTTTTTATTTTATTTTGAAAAACTAGGTAGGAGGATGGGCTAACACAAGGGCACCCAGCATGGTAGCACCTTAATTGGTATTCATAATTATAATGTACTGTCATAGTGCTGAATACCAGCCTACACTGACTCAATCCCATGAATCCTGGCAGCTGCAGGCTAAAATAATTCCACATCCACCATATTTAGACATATTGGGTTGGCAGCAATTTTCAACTATGAAATGAATAAATAATGTACTGTACATGCCTGTGTCATGATCATATCACACCCCCTGTCTCTGACAGTCAAGTAATGTATATGTTATGGCCAATGTCTGAAGTCGGCCAATGACGTCAATGGCCGGGCATTATTGTCAGAGCCCAAGAGCAGCGGCCAATTACAGCATTGACTGGGCATTGATGTCATTGGCCGAGTTTTGGACATTGGCCATAACATATACATTTCACCAGTTTTTACATGTCAAAAACTAAACTGAGTTCCCTGAAAGGGATTATTCTAACCTACCAAGCCATAGCTAACAAAAACAAAGCCTTCTTTAACATCCACAAGGAAGTTCTGCAGGTCTTTTTCTTATCACAATCATTTATATTTTTTTGGTTTACTCCATTACGGCAATTATTTACTAAACACAAGTTAAATAATAGAAATGGATATAAAAATGTATACCAAGGAAGAGTGTAAGTGGTCCTAAGGCTCTTTGTTTGTCTGATGAATTTCATCTTTCATTTCTCGTTTTCAAAGATGTACCGGTAACACTTTACATTAAGTGTCTCTTATTACTGTGTATTTAAACAATACTGTAGTTACATAGTAAAAAGATGTACACATTAAGAACATTGTAATTATGCATAATAACATTGTAATTATGTGTAAATACATGTGTATTTACTAAGCACTATGCAAATACACAGTAATTAGTTTTACTAATGTACCTCTGTCTTCCTTGAGAGAATTCTATTTTTCTATTGTTTATTTCATATTATCAGAAATTCCTCTGTTGCAAATTGTATACATTTTAAGTACATCACAGCTCAATATTTATAAACACATTATGCTTTAGTGAATCCTGTAATTTTTTTGATAGAAAAAAGCAATGCTCTAACTCAAAGGTCGACAATTCCTGCACTTCTAGTCTAGGTCTTTGTTCAAATCTTTCCATTAATTAATACATTAATCTCCTGACTAGCCCCAAAAATACTTATTTACAGTAGCACTCACATATCCTATAACATTTTTACTTCAGTGACGGTTAAATGAGTGTGACACATATCTGATTATTTCAATTTGGCCCGGTTCCAAACCTTGTCCATTTTTTCAGGAAACACAAGAAAGACACATTGTCAAAAATACAATTACTGTGTTTTAAAATAAGTAGGCTTCCACTTAGATGTACTGTAGTTGGTTTTGTTGGTACAGTACTATATTTTCACAGAAGTATTTTAATCCAGAATGATATGCCTTAGCCAACATCAGGTATGCTACCAAAAAGACCGTATAGTCCTCTATAGTGGAGAAAGTCAATGCTGTCGATGTTACCCGGAGGACAGGTGATGAAAAGGTGAAATTCAGCTATTAGGTTTAGGATGACCTGTGGAGTAAGACGATAACGCTTTACCAATGCATCCTCTGGCATCCCAAACAAAGTGACCCTGGGTTTGAATATGCGGGGTCTTCTCCGGCTTCTCCCTTTGCCTGTCGCCACATCAGGAAGTGTACCACAGCAGCAATCCTGACAACAATGACAGGTCTCTGAAGGTGTATGGTTTTATACAGCTCTTAATTACTCGCAGGTTTGCACCTTGTAAGAGGAGGTGCAAAGTTTTTGGAGGGCCAACAATTGCTCAAGTGCAAGGGAAATTTCTTACATCTCATTATAATGTTTGTTCCCGCTTAGCATTCCAGATCCCCGCCCAATTCCATCCTCTTTGAATTTGAAATAAATAAATGATGGCAAAATGCTCATTTGATAGTGGGTGCAGAACGCCAAGGGAAAAACAGTTTTTACATACGGCACAGTGGCCGCTAAAGTACCACTTTATGGCAGCTAAACACGGTTTGACCGCAATATGGGTGTTTTACAGCCACAAATTACTTTACATCAGCCCCTAAATCTGCACTAAAAGAGGTACCGCACTTGAAAGGGTTGGAGGAATTTGATGAAATAAACAATGCACACAAGTTTTGCACACATGAGCACACAACAACAGTTGGTGTTCTAGCCCACAGTTTTAAGAAATTGTCCTCAGATGAATGATTACATCTAATGACTGTTTTTGATAAGAGAAAGCACTGACTTGGGAATTGGCCAATTCAGTTTTACATTATAAAGCAAAACAAATTAAGAAAAGCATGGCATGCCTTTTAAAATATTCACTATTGCAAACATTTTAAAATGTGATAAGCCTCTTAAATCTCTGTTTTACTTCTGAACTTCCAAACAATAAACGCTCTTTGAGTCTAAGCGTCAAACAAAAGAATACAAGCAAATTATTTTCAAGAAAGTGAAGACTTAAAAACCAGAGGCTAATATTATTTTTAAGATGTTGTGCAATAGACAGCAAATACAGGATATAAAGGCTGGTGTGTAGGAAAGTGCTTATTAGAAGCAGGAGCATTATTTAGCAAAGAACTCCATTAACAAGCCGCTGATGTGGACTGCTTCAGTGTAGTCCCACTGATTCCAGAGTGGCTGGCACACTGCTGATACCACAGCTGCCCAGCTCATCAAACACAGCATAAATGAGAGTGCATGGGTGACTATGACATTACTGCTTTGTTTTATTTAATATGTCAGTGCCTGCAGTCACGCACGCACGCTATTCTTAATTGAGAATAACAAGAGGATTGCAAAGCAGGTGTTGTTAAATCAGTTACTATGTATTATTTCAAGAATATTTTCAACTGATATACAGTAGGGTGCACATTTATTAGAACACCCCATTGTTTCTGTAGTTTTGATTTGTTGTGCATATGTCACGAGTGACTATAATTAGTTGGGGGTGTGCACATAATGTTTTGTTTTGTTTGCTTTTGTATTAGTATTTTGGTTTTTTCACATTTGTTACGTTTCACATTATGTTTTTGTTTATTTCCCAAAGGGAGGCACATTGCTGCTTATTTTGTATTATTATGTTAAGTTATGTGTGTGATTATTTTGTATGGCAGCACAGTGATTAGAGGGATACATAGTACCATTCCCCAATTTCCAAATGCAGCCAGGTGTTTTCCATTTGCACCAATTAACTATGTCCCCTGTAAAGAGGAACTGAAAGGACAGGAAGGGGAGTGTGTGGTTCCAAGGGGGAATCGAATGGAAGACACAGGAAGTTTTTGCCATCTTGACAGACAGACCTCGATAGTAACAACAAGGATTATTTGGAACTCGAAAAGGCATACAGAAGGATAAAGACACGGCAGCCCGATGGAAGGAAGGCCCGGTCAGAAATGGATAGCAAAGCTGAGTATTCATCCTTGAAATATGCTATTAAAGTGCTGTGTATTGATTAACAGAAGACTATTAATATTATTACGCTGAAGGCCATGTGGCAATTGATTCTGAAATAGACACTTGGCAGAAATATTTAGATTTAGCGATATTAATGGTGCTTTATGACAAGGTGTTGTACTGCTTCCGTTCAAGGCACTCCCCTCCATGACCGACGCCCCAGAAGAGCAAACAGGCACCAGCCAAGGGATGGACTGCCAGCTCCCCGTACACACCCGAGACACCCGTGAGGTCCTACCCTTCTTAAGCTAAGTACCAGTGGCTGGGTCGGAAGACCAAATCAGAGTAGGGAGGGCTGAGATCGGGGTGTTCGTGGTGAATGACCAGGGGCACAGAGAGAGTGTGGAGGTCAAGTGCTGTTTGTTCTTCCGTTGCAGGATCCTGCGTCGCGGTGCTGGGGAGGAGGGATCGAGCCTGAAGGGAGGTAAATACAAGCCTTACACTGGGATGAACAAATGGATTAGGAGGTTCTTGGGTTGGTCACCTTCAGCTAATACTTTCCCTTATTGGCGTTTCTACATGGACACTGTTTGGCGATGTGGATTAAGTACAGGGCCACTAACTGAGATTTCTAGGCCTTTCTTAGGCCCAGGTGAATATACTGGAACTATCGCTTCACCAGATTGCTGCTTATATTGTTGTGGTATTGTAACATAATGTGTTGAGTTAACGAATTGTGGTGAATATACTGGAACTATCGCTTCACCAGATTGCTGCTTATATTGTTGTGGTATTGTAACATAATGTGTTGAGTTAAA
Source organism: Acipenser oxyrinchus oxyrinchus (assembly GCA_030684275.1). Lineage (NCBI taxonomy): Eukaryota > Metazoa > Chordata > Actinopteri > Acipenseriformes > Acipenseridae > Acipenser > Acipenser oxyrinchus. Next base: position 78,764,691 of record CM060252.1, on the reverse strand, counting down.
GAATTGTATTGATAATATCCCCCTAAAGTCACAGATAGCCTGCTAACAATGTTTTATGGAAGGTTTAAGTGGTTTTACTTGGTGCAGTTTTAGGTGTTTTTAGGATAGGTTTTGTACTGAAATACCGTGCAAGGTGGTTTGAAGGGGGGATTTTGCAAATTGTCTTATAAAGTAAGTAGGCCACACATGCAACGCATTTAAAATAGTAATAGAAAAGGAACACATAGCCACTTTTTAGAAGTTGTTTAAGGTGCCTAATTAAAGTGGTCTAACATTTTTACACAAGTGCCTATTGTTTCTATATCACTGATTACTAACCAAAAATGTAATTGGCACACCCTGAGGTTTTCAACACAAATCTTGAGGTGTTCTAATAAATTTGCACACAACTGTAAATCTATTTTATTGTTCCACCTAATCATGCACCACTTCAGATCTGGGTTGACTAAGAAATATTGACCAGCTCTGACATGGTCTATCCTTTATGCTTTAACTAGTTGTTTAAAGTTTAAAGAATTTGTATAATATTCTTAATGCCTAAATAGTAACTAGTCAATGTATGTCATTTTGCATCCCGTTACAGAATACATGTTATTAATGATGGAGTAATTTAAATTTTAATGAGCAAAGATCTTTAATCATAATCTTGAATTAGAGACACATTAGATGGTTGGAAGATATAGATTGTATGATCTGATATAGATTGTATGATCTGATATAGATCTCAGGGTGCTTGACTTATTTTCCATTTTCTTTCAATTATATCGCAGGCCAGCTTTGTCCCAAGAATTGTGCTTATTCCTAGGTTTAAAAAGTACAGAATGTCTGTTTTATTATTTGTGGATGTCGACAGATATGCAATATACCCAAAAAGAAAAAAATGGTTTCCAACAGTCAGTCATGTTATCTAGAGCTACCTCCCACATTCCTGCTGTTTCGTTGACAGGAGTGTGAGACATTGGAAAAGACATGTTTGACATATGCAGTGCAGGTAATGTCATTTTACACCTTTTACAGTAGCACCCCAACCGCAAATCAAGTTCATCCCTTGCTGACATGCAGGTCTAAGCTTTACAATTTGATAACATGTTGCCTGAACATCTAGCAACACCCTCAAAGGACTATCATATGATGTCATCTATTCATCAGATCATATTACACCCCGTCTTCACACGAGGGTCTGAATTTAAGCCGTAAAACATTCTCTTCAAACCACCAAGCTTTTAAAACAATTTGCTTTGCAAGTCCCGTGCTATAAAGTAGCCTACATTTTTTTTTTCTTCCATATTTTATTTTCACTTTGATTCGAGTTCTCACAAGTTCCAATATCAATTTGCAGGATATTTAATTGGTACATACAGTATTGGTTACTTTTCTATAACTTTGACTCGAGTGAAGGGTATTTATCTTGCTGTAATAGTGTAGTTTTAAATTTGCAAGTTCCTTGTAGCAGGTATTAGGAGCCAACCTAATCTGCATGCTCATCTGCTGTGACTCCAAGTCACAAACTGTAATGCATCTTATGTATGCCAGGTTAAGGTTTACATCCACTTTTGCTTGTGAAACTGTAGTGTTTTCTGATTTGCATGTTTGCTGTTGCAATGCCACCTACATATGAATGATATACCTGATAGAAAACATATCCTCTATAATGATGGGATAGTATACATTCGATTGGAGTTAAAGTTATAAAACTATGAAACCCTCCCAATGATCCATAAGTATAAAATAAAGACATTACAGTTTCACAATATTATCTGGAATGTATATTGGAATTCAAAAGTGAAGACCCATTGGGAAAATCCATAATAGAATCCTGTGTGAGTTAGTTTGAACAAATAACTAAGAAAATATTAATATGACAACAGCAATCAATCAGGTTGCTATGTGAATTGAATGCAAATCCCAAAGCACCTGTTAAATTGCGTAAGTGAAGCATGCATTTAATGTGGTAAATTCTGAGTTGACATGATGTTCTTTCCTTCTTGCTTATCAAACCAATATACAATTATTTTTTCACTCCATGGGCTCCATTATCACATTCATTTGAATGTGTGTTTTGCCAGTACAAGGTTACAGGTGTTTGGAAGTCTTCACCAAAAGTGTGTGTAGATGTGTACAGTCTGTATGTGGTAGTTATTGGGTATATAAGGAGGAAACATGAGATTAACTGGTTTCATAGCTAGGCAGGGGGTACCATTGGTTTAAAATAAGACACAGTTTATAGGATTATACCTAAAGGTTTAGGCTAGGATTCTTTGATAAAAGTCTGAAGCAGATTTATTAACATGTAAGGCACTAGACAGATAAACACAATCAGTTCATAGCATTCTGAATGAGCTCTCCGGTAAAGAAGAACCGATAGTAATGGGTAATGTTAAATTAAGACCAAAATAATTTTAGTTAGCATTGCTTAAAATATAAATATATTACAGGTACTGTAAGTTGTATCTGAAATATAATCCATTATATATTTTTTTGTAATACAGGACTAATGTTATTAATTAAGGCATATTTAATATTTAATTGGCGAACATCTGTCCAAAGTACGGGTACATTTCTGTTTACTCTGGGGTGTGGGTCTGTGCATATTAGACTGATTGGGTTCATTTTTTAGAATAGTCTGTGAAAATAATCTATTATCCCAAGCCATGTATAATTGTATGGCTGTCTTATACCCAGCCTTGCAAGAGCGTGTGTAGAAATACGTAGCTGAATGCTTAACATATTTTGTATTAAATACCACAGTCTGTCTGCTTCAATTTTTACGTTAATGTCTTAAGAAAATGACAACATGCAATTATGAAACCAATTTAATCACTGATAGCTGTCTGTATTGGTTAATTATTACCTGTACCTGAAATATACATAATGGCCAAAATTATCACTTCAGCACATAAAACTCAGTACCTCATAAAGAAATAATTTAATGTAGGAGGATCATTATTGTATGCTAACTGAAACGTGGTATTCAGGAGTGAAGAATCAAATTATTCAACTTGATGCAATAAACCATGAACAGAATCATTATTCTGCCTCCCTCAACCTGTGATACATTCTATGTTTTTAACAGTGTTTTTAAACCTGGTCTGACTCGTATGCTTAGTTTCACTGGGCTTCATTTCATGGGTTAATGATGTGCTTTCCATTGTATGTATTGATCCTGCCCTCTGGGCCTGTTTTTGCAATATATATGCAATGAATTTGCTCACAGGGTGTGCAGTTGTTGGCTGCTTACCTGGTATAGCTTTGTTTGAAAATATGTTTTTGAAATGATAACCAAAAAAAAGCTTTCTTTATGTTGAATAGACTTGCCCCAGCGGTACAGAAATGACCACAAAGCTTAATAGGTAACATAAGTACAAGCATGCTGAGTAATAAACAAATATAAACATGTATCAGTAACAAGTATGATAATTGTATGATTAAAGTATGATTAAAATGCTGTTCTTAGGGCTCCTAAGAGAGTCTGTACAGTGGTTATGACATGGTGCTGAAGAGCACAAGACACACTGGTTTGATGGCTGTGCAGGGTATTTACATGGCTTTCACTTTGCTGCATGATGGGCCGCTATCAGCAAAATTAGATGTCACGTCATTCCTTTCAATGGTCTTGACATAAAATCTACAGTACTGTGCAAAAGTTTTAGGCAGGTGTGAAAAAATGCTATAAAGTAAGAATGCTTTCAAAAATAGACATGTTAATAGATTATATTTATCAATTAACTAAATGCAAAGTGAGTGAACAGAAGAAAAATCTAAATAAAATCCATATTTGGTGTGACCACCCTTTGCCTTCAAAACAGCATCAATTCTTCTAGGTACACTTGCACAAAGTCAGGGATTTTGTAGGCATTTAGTCAGGTGTATGATTAAACAATTATACCAAACAGGTGCTAATGATCATCAATTCAATATGTAGGTTGAAACACAATCATTAACTGAAACAGGATCAGATGTGTAGGAGGAATAAAACTGGGTGAGGAACAGCCAAACTCAGCTAACAAGGTGAGGTTGCTGACGACAGTTTACTGTCAAAAGTCATACACCATGGCAAGACTGAGCACAGCAACAAGACACAAGGTAGTTATACTGCATCAGCAAGGTCTCTCCCAGGCAGAAATTTCAAGGCAGACAGGGGTTTCCAGATGTGCTGTCCAAGCTCTTTTGAAGAAGCACAAAAAAACGGGCAACGTTGAGGACCGTAGACGCAGTGGTCGGCCAAAGGAAACTTACTGCAGCAGATGAAAGACACATCATGCTTACTTCCCTTCGCAATCGGAAGATGTCCAGCAGTGCCATCAGCTCAGAACTGGCAGAAAACAGTGGGACCCTGGTACACCCATCTACTGTCCGAGAAGTCTGGTCAGAAGTGGCCTTCATGGAAGACTTGCGGCCAAAAAGCCATACCTCCACGTGGAAAAAGGCCGCTGCACTCAACTAAGCACGAAAACACAGGAACTGGGGTGCAGAAAAATGGCAGCAGGTGCTCTGGACTGATGAGTCAAAATTTGAAATATTTGGTTGTAGCAGAAGGCAGTTTGTTCACCGAAGGGCTGGAGAGCGTATACGAATGAGTGTCTGCAGGCAACAGTGAAGCATGGTGGAGGTTCCTTGCAAGTTTGGGGCTGCATTTCTGCAAATGGAGTTGGGATTTGGTCAGAATTAATGGTCTCCTCAATGCTGAGAAGTACAGGCAGATACTTATTTCAGAAAAAAATGGCTTAAATTTGACTATTCTAATGATCTAAACAGTGGAAAACATAGACAACTGCTCTATATTAATCCATCTGGGAGTTCCCCATTTATATTACCTTTATTAGATACAATACAGTGAAGTGAGGTTTGTAAAACATCCGTTTATACGTTTTAGGGTGGATTAAGATTAATATCAACACATTGACTCAATAAAAGCAATAATAAACTTAGCAAACCCTGAGACACGGGACACATTAAAAGTGTAAATGAGTGCTAAAACGTGTTTTTAAAGCCCCCTCTACAGATACAGCCAAATCCCTGTAGGATAAACTAATTAACATAAAATCCAATGAAACCTGCTGAATAATGTTATGTTAACATATTGAATTACATACCGCTTTGTAGTTTTCCATATACTTAACGACAAACTGACAAAAATTGAAAAATGTGTCATTATGAAATCTAACATGAAATACTGTACTACTATTATGGCTTCCAGTAATTTCTTTGATTACATGATGTTAAATAAAATATCTAAATTATGTCTCAATCTTAAAATTGTAGGCGATGCAAAATGTATAGCCACAGCTATAGTTCTGGTCCCGTCAAACCAGAGTTCTGAGTCTCAAACAAAATGTATATTTTGAGTCTCAAACATGAACCCTCATCTTGAGATTTGAACTGTCAGCATTGAAGCCTAACTTTTTATTATTTAAAAAAAAATGACAGAACAGACACCCCACCTGTAGGGCAGGCATTGTAACAGTTCCTCTGGTAATGTCATTGCTGATGACATGGAAAAGCATTGCTCTATGACAATATTCAGCCAGTCACCTTTCTAAAGGTCAAGTCACTGAACACAAATGCAACTGGAGTGGTAAGAAATACGTGTAGGGGGAAAAGACTAAGGGTCAGAGATGCCTATTTTGTCAATGATGATTCAGCCAGTTTAAAATAAATTTGCAGACAGCAGGATGGTAAGTGAATGATGAAGGATGGGTTTCTGCATATATTGTGACATCTAGTTACAGCAGGTGATCGACAGCATGGCTTTGGTTGGGTTGTGGATAACGTTTAATATGCCCTTGAACATTTTTTTGATATACTTGTGAACTGTACCAGTACTATGCTTACCCAGGCATATCTAAATTCCTAATAGAGAAGTGTTTCAAGATAACTGATATTGAATTACAGTTGCCTTTAACAAATTTACTGACACATCTTTTCAGAAGTTTTTTTCTGCGCTTTTCAAAGAAGAGAACATGTTAAGAGGATTCCCACAGGTAACCCCAAACAGATAAGACTCTTAACTCCATCTCCCACAGATCGTTATAATGTATTCCTATATGACGGCGAAGCGCCGCAGGTTTTATTATTGTGTATTTGCATTTATTTAAAAATGTATTTACGGCGTAGCCGTGTGTTGTATTGTTTAGTAGCGTGGATGGATAGCCCCATCCATGGTCATTAAAAACCTTGTGCAGAAGGTGACCATCTCCCGAGTTAATTAATTGTTTAAATTGTTGCTAATCGGGAGATGGTCATCTGTATATAAACCTGCAGCTCTCTACCCTCAGGGTGGGTGTTAGGAGCGAGAGCGGAGAGAGCGAGAGGAGCGAGAGAGAAACGAAACTTAAAAGTAAATACAGGATCAGTGAAGGCTACTGCCCAGCCTGACCTGGATCATTTATTGTTTTTGTGTTTGTGATTTTGTTTTGTTTAAACCTTTTATTTGGCTCTGTGTGCAAGTGTTTTGCATTTAAATATTTTATTTATTTTTGTATTATTTGAATAAACGGCGCGCAGCGTCTTCTTTTTTAACTGCAGTACTGGTGTCAGTTTTTTGGTTCCTGCTTCTGATCTGACGTCACCACTCATCCACCCTGTCACAGGAATAAAACTAAAAAAATCTATATTTAAAAAAAAACTGAGACTTGGAAGCAGCGAATGGAGTGGATTCATCTAGCCCCAGGATACAGTATACAAATGGGACTGGTTTTCTGTGACTACAGGGACAGAAGAGCATAAGAAAATGTATGAACAAGAGGAGGTCATTCTGCACATTGATTCTTATCTGATTCATAGCAGCAGGAATAGGTAACCCACTCCATCTCCTCACCACTCTCTGTGTAAAGAACTACCTTCTACTCACGGTCCTAAGTTGCACTTAATTTACAGCTGTGTCCTCTAATGCCGAGACATGATTCCTTGGACAAAAGATTCCTCATATGCATCTCCCTGGGATATTTGGCTTACTGGTACAGGTTGGTGGATTGGTGCCAGTGACTGGGTCTAGTTAGTAATATTATATTATATACTGCCCATTTACACACTGGAGCCAGGACAGATCAAGTTCACTTAACAATTTACCCTGCTGGCTACCTTCAAGAAGATAATCCACCCATCCATCATGCCATGTACGTGAATGGTTTGAGGAGAATAGCAGAGACTTCAGGCACCTTCCAGCCACCACAATTCTCAGGTTTCAATCCAACTGAACCTGTTTGGGATGAACTTGATTGAATCAAATGTCATCCCAATCCTTAGTCTCCTCTCTGGTCTAAGTGCAATATTAATAACTGAATGGATTAACATCCCTTGAGACACCTTTCAGCACGATGTGGAGTCTATGCCATGTCGTGTCAAGGCTGTGATCAGGCCCCAAAGCTTTGAGTAGTATTTAGAGACCAGGCATGCTTTAAAGGCAGATTGTTTCTGTCAATACATTCCTCCACAGACAGAAATGCTTTTTGGCACATTGAAAAAAAAAAACATTTAGAAGTTGTTTTGAAGAGCATAAAAACAACACCCAGGAATTTTCTGAAATGATACATTATATAAATTGTGTTCACGCAGAGGTCAGTGTTTCACCTGAAATTACACATACTGTACATCAAACTGTGATCTGGATAAGTGTAATCCTGACACTGATGAAAGCTCAATGAGGATTAATAGAAATGTCTGCAATATCTTTAAAGAATTAAAAACAACAAACCCAGATTCCATGTTCAAAAGATAAATATAAAAGACAAAAAATATGCTAATATTAATGTCATATACGTGTACTTAAGGCTTGAATTTTCATATACAGGTTTGTAATGAATTGGCACCACTGAATTAAATGGAAAGGCAGGATGCAAATGCTAATGTCAGTATTATTAATGTATTAGCCGCTATGAAAAGATCCATTACATGTGTATTATGTGCACGTTGTTTGTCGATTCCGATTACAAAAAAGCATTTTATAAAGCTGAAACAAAATGCTTCAACACAAACTGCTAACCACAATAAGTGAGGATGGCCATTATTTTAGGGATGAGGCTGTCTACAGCATCCTTTTGCTTAGCTTGACACTGGTCGGACCAAATTGCCTAAATGCAGTAAGGCTGCTTGATATTCTCACTCTCAGAATGGCTTTAAGTTGTTTCTCCTCCTCCGTCCTTCTGTGCTATACAGTTTCGGACTGTGCCATAAAAATCTCTAAGGATATTATTTAGCTCTTCTTTTGTTAGCTGTGTGAATTCAATATGTATTTTTTTCAGACAGCCAGTCATTAAAATATTTAACAGCTCAACTGGTTTGTTTGTTGGTATTCATTTGATTTCTAGTTTTTTCTAGCACATCAATGTTAGAGTTCTGTACCTCAACGTGACGGTTTAACTTTTCTTCGCTTTAAGGAGACTTGAAAATGTGAGCCGATGCAGCTTCTATTCCTCCCCATTTATTGATTATCATCGGGGGAAACAGCTCAAAAGTGATGCCTTCAGTGGTATATTCCATGACTGCCAGGTATTTTGACAGGTGTTTTTTTTTAATTTTTATTACCGTTATTTCAATAGGCGTGTTGATACAATAGTGCCACGGGTCTAGTGATTTACCCAACAGTTACTATACCAGAGATTATATCACGGCTTAGAAGCACTGATTGGCCAATCAGCATGCAGCATTATAACAATCAGTTTTATAATCTTTATTATACTTACCCTAGTTTAACTTTTCAAGATTTTGCTGTGTTATGCAAAATTCCACAGATGTGGCAGGTTATCCCAGGGCTATTCTGCTGAACACCAGAGTGATCAAGACAGCGGAATGTTGTTGTCAGAATGCCAAAAGGTTCTCCAGGTGACAGCATGTGAGTGGACTATAGAGCATCACTTTAATTGTTTTCCATAGCGATTAAATAGAATTAAATTAGTCATAATAACCCATGTTTTCTAAGGTTAGTCACAGACTCAAAATTATGAATTAGGATAGAATGGGAACATGAAAACACACGCATTACATATAATAATAAAAAAAAGCAGTTAGCTGTAGCCTATTTGATCCTACTAATTAAATATCGCTGGGAGTGATTCATAAGGGCAAATATTTGAGAGGACAGTGGAAAAAAACATCAACATAATGATAATGTTTCAGGTTATAGAACCCAATACCTTTTGTCATGAGTGGAATTCAAACCTGTACGCCATGCATGTGTGCTGTGCAATAAATAAAGAGAAACACAGAGGCACACTCAATTAAGGTAAGGGATAGTAGAAGCTATGTATGCCTTGTGCAATCCTCAGACTCACCAGTGAGGCTTCATTTTCCTAAAAGGCAACAAGAAACACATAAATGTCTGGTTTCACAGATCCTGATTAGTATTTTACAAAAATGGAACAATGATGTTCTAATGATATCTAAAATACAAAAATGAACCTTGTGTAATAAAACCAATAGGCTACTGAGTTCATTCATCCCAAATGACACTGCTGAAGGCAGACCATATCCTGCTGCTACCTGACCAGGAAGGAATGAAAATGATCATTCTGGAATAGTAGCCAAAAATGTAAACACACCACTAAGCTTCAAGGGTGGATTGGAGTTGCCTGAAGCAGTTCATAATGCCGAAAAAGTACTGAAAGTTATTTCAAGTGCTCCGGAAGATAGGAAACAGCAATGGTATACCTGATGATGGATGGCTTTATAAAAAGCTGTAGAATCCATGACGACGGCACCAGGTGGATGGTACATGAAATGGACACAATTACTAAAAGAGGGTACAGGCCTGAATGGTGGCATGTCCTACCTAGTTCTTCAAACGGGACTAATGCTGTTACATCATCATGACTATTTTTTTTTAAATGATGTCCAAATTCTAGACCAGATAGATTATTATAAATTGCATTGATAAGATGTACGGTATTGTAATTAAAACTATATTTGTGTTACAACCATGTAATAGACTACTAATTAAATAAAGTTATCCTGCTGGTATGACTTTGCACTAGAAATATGCGTATTTAATACTATAAAGTATATCGCAAATAACATACCTTTATATTGAAGAATATCAGCATTTCTTGATACACTTACTTTTAAACATTCCCTATGGTTGCCCACAATTCTGAAAATCATACTATTGAGTTTTTGTTGTTGTTGTTGTTGTTGTTGTTGTTGTTGTTGTTGATGCTGTTTAATAGAATTATAGAATTACAATGTATAACAGTATTTATAAGCAAAAATCAGGTTTCATTTTATTGGTCTTGCTCTAAAGTAGTTAACTGCTAAGGTGTATATCTATGGCCAAAAACAGAGTAAAATGTGACAGCATTCCTGACAGTGATATGGATTTTCAAAGTGAGAAATTGCCATTCAACAAGATTTGGCAAGAGAACTACCTTGGGAGTGTATAGCTACTTGTCCCAGTTAAACTAAGAGGATTTTTGCACCCTTTCACACGATAGGTCTACAGAGTATTTCTTGCTGAATGGAGTAAATCAGTAACAGTGGTGCACAGTGAAGAGGTAGATGGATGAATGTTTATAAGCTGAGACAGCTCTAGAGGTTAAACAAATGGTTACCATTGTGCGAGTGAAGAACTTCCAACAATAATAATGTAAATACTTAGAAATTGAGCATCTTGGAAATTGTGTCCTTTGTTTTCAGAACACTCTGGATCTTCATTCTTTAAACAATATAGTTAGTATTTAAAAAAAATAAATAAATAAATGTTAAGTATTTATTATTATTATTATTATTATTATTATTATTATTATTATTATTATTATTATGCATTCGTCTTAGTGTTTTAAAAGAGATAAAGGTATAAAAATTGATATTCTGTTACCTGAGGGACTTTACAATACTTTCTGAAAGTTTTGTTAAAAAATATTTATATTTGGGCAATTACAAGACATTGTTTCACCTGAGTGATTTTGTTGCACATTTTTTGCTGATATTTATAAATGTTGTAAAAACATATATTATAAAACAAATGAGACAGAATAAATGTTCTAATATCATTATAAGTCAAATGCATCGGATTTACAGCATTTTTCCGTACCTTTCTTACCTCTAAACAAGTTTCTCTAAAGCAGGCTGTGATGTCTTCTCTCTCTGTGCTGCCAAAACTTTCTCCGCCCTTTAGATACTAAATGCATCTCTCAGTGACGTCACACAAATAAAAGGAAGTGAAATCCAATCTCTCCCCTATCCAATGATATGTGTTTCAAGCCTGTACTGCAGTGTACAGTGGCCCTGTAAGTCATCAAAATGAAGTGCGTTTTCTGTCATGTTTACATGATCGCGGTCCTAGAAGCCCACTTCAATATGACCGTGTTAACACGATCCCGGTCCTTAAAGGGTTATTTAATCTAATATGAAACCAGGTGTTAGTGCCTTGGTAATTACATTTCTAGTAATGGAACTTAGAGTATGGTTATAACAGACATATTAAGTATATTGTAATAACATAGTAATTGCATAGGTGATTGTGTACTTACAATGCAACTACATGTTCAATTTAACAATTTGGCTTTTGTAATTGCACTCTATTACACACACTGTATTTGTAGCTATAACATAATTACATGTATGCACAATATTATGTAAGTAAACAGTTTTATCAGAGAAGGGTTAGGGTTAGGGTTAGGGTTAGAGTTAGGGTTAGAGTTCAGGTTAGGGATAGGTTTACAGTTACTGTAACTGTAAACCTATCCCTAACCCGAACTCTATTATTATTTTTGTTTTATTAGTAGTTTTATTTGTTTAGTTATAGTTTATATAGTTTTTAATGAAAGCTAAACATGGCTGTGGAAAGCTAAGCAATGTATGTGGTCTTTCTATAATGAGCAACGGGAGTGAAGTTGGTTTGGAGTAGCCATCTGAAGTCAGCGTTTGCCATGCCAACATCTGAATCTTAGGATATACTTCAAGTTAAAGCGTAGTATCGTAGTCTCCTGTTATTTACAATCACTGTGGAGTAAAATGTCAGTTTAATGGAACCCTTGGACTCTGTATGCGCTGTAGCTCTGCATGCTGCTAAACCCCTTGGTTGTTTGTATTATAGTTATTTATGGAGATCACAATAGGTCTGGACAACAAAGGCCATGGCTCGCAGTGAAATGATTGATGCAGTGTCACAGAGATGAAGGCTATGTAAACATGATTGCACCATATATCAACAACAAATTAGAATCTTCCAAGCAAATACAGGACCCAGGCATTGTATTAGGAGCACGAAACACCCCAGATGCAGTTCAATTTGAATTATTAAATGGTAGCTTCATTCCACCATGAGTGATGTGCCTTGGTGGAGAGTGTAGGAGCTGTAATCTCACGGGTGGATGTTTACAGCAGAGGTCTCCACATGGAGGGTCTTCGAGTGTACTCCCGCCCAGCATTTCATTCCAACGTGCCCTCTGATTATATCAGGCTAGTTCTTTTTCAAAGCTGACACTTTTTCACCTCTCTAACCACAGTTTTGAGACCCATGAAGCCAAACCAGTTGGTGGATTAGTCTATGATAGGACCGGCAATATTAAGGACTAATGCCTGCAAGGATTATCGAAACCTGAAAAAAATGAAGGCTTCTTACTGACAACCTGCTGTGGTCAAATTAATTAAAAATGGATCTACCCATATCCATCAGAACAGTTTGTTGAGAATTAGGCAGAAATTCATAGCTGTAAAAAACATCATATGCAGGGACAACATCTGCAGTTCCATGATTATCACATTTTATTTAATCAACTTAAATCATCTTAAAAAAACAACAACAAAAAAACATTCTTTAGAATAATTAAAGCCTTATAATTGTGGTCAAGTAAAACTAACACTGAGAGGAAGTTTCCATTATATTTAACCTCAAAAAACACCAAGCACAACTGGCCTCCAGACAAAATATTGTGGACTGTTTGTTGTACTTCGCCCGACACCATTAAAGAAAGTCAGGGCTTCACATGGTTCCCTTCTGGCAACTGTTTTATAAAATCAGATTTAATAGGATATTACACATTATTACTATTGATATGATTAAGCTATTGGATATGGATCACTTTCTCAATAAGTAGATCAAGCAAATCTACTGCTGTGCATTTTTTAAACTCTGTCACCACCTTTAAGAACTGCATTGATCTTGGTTTGTTTCCAAACAGCTAAGAATTCACCAGTTCAAAATGATAAATTAAACACATTGGAAAGAGGCTGTGGTACACCATGAGAAGCTATTTACAACAGCTTCAGCTTTACACCATCTGGCTCCAGTGTTTTATTTGTATTATACAAGCATGATACATTGGCAAGGTATGATAGGAGTATAATTAAAAACTAAAACCAGAATTAATCGTTTCAGTTGAGAAATCAATTATGTTAGAATTTCCAAGCATGTTACTACTATCGTAGCAATTTGGGTGCAAAAGAAAGATTAATGGAATATGTATTTTAAATATTGGCAATAGCAAGTGGATTTACAATAAGGCAAGTGTCTGCATTCAGGATTTTTTTATGTCTGACTGTGCAAATTGCTTGAATAAATTACAAATGTAATCCTGGGTTTTTAAAATGATTATTTGTATTCTTATTTTTAACAGTGTCTAATTATTTTTCCAACCATTCATATTATGTGCTTTGGCATTACAAAATATGTGTTTATTCCAGGATAGAGTGATACCAATAAACATGTAATTTAAATGTATAGTAATCCAAGAATAGTCCATATCATGCTCAATTTCAAGGCAGTCCCTTCTGAGGGATCAGTACTTTGTGCAGTCATGGATATATCTAAGCCTCGACTACCCCTCTATAAGAGCTGCTATCTTTCCATCAAGAGTGAAGCTGACTTGTAACTTTGAAAGGAGCTTTAATTCAGTATATTACAGAATATTCCACATACAAGATTACATTAGTTTAACACCTTCATCAGGAACTTTAGGGATGGCCTATTTACACAAACATACTGCAGATATTTCTATTGTTTGTCAAGCCTCTTCATGCAGTAGAAATAATATGGAACCCCAACTGCAAAAAAAAAACCAAAAAAAAAAAACAGTTTTCATTAACTTAATATACAATGTTCGTTTTCAATTTATAACAACAGTACGTTTGATTTTTCATTTGTTTAACACATTTTAATACATTTACTGTATTATTAAAAAAAATGAAAAAAATGATGGGCTTCAGAATTACAATAAACTATATATTTATAGATTATCTATGTTCATTAACCACCACAGTTGAAATAAATTACATAAAGGTGTATTATATATACAAAAAGGCCAATGCATGTATGTGCTATACAAAAAGACAAATTAAACAACACATAATAAAGCCCTCATTTGTGGAAACGCCTGTGTAAGAATGGGGAGGAAAGCCTGAGAACACCTACTGTTTCTGTCAGATTTGATGTATTGTCCAGACAGACTGAAACAGACCTGCAACAAGGAGCTTCAGCTCTTAATATAATATCAGTTATTTGTCCAACACATTTATAAATATTAAACCCTGTTTGCGTGTGTGTGTGGCTGCATGTAACAGCATTACAGGATTGTTTTTCCATACCACTGCAACCATGCTGTGTGTGCTGCATACTATTACCAGCTGAAAGAGGGCTGGAACTCCCTGCTTTACTGCTGCAGGTTGAGATGTCAGTGGGCATCGCCCCCTAGTGGATAAGGTTTAAAAGCAAAGCCCAGTGTGTCTGTTTTTACTGAGCTTCTAGCAGCTGTACAGTGTGCTTGAACAAGAGGAGCTCAGACTGAACTGGGAAAAAATGTGTCACTGAATTTCATATGTACTAAAAAGCAGATACATTATTATTGCATGGTACCTTTTGGATATTCTTCCAGTATAGTGTGCAACCTTTAGAAAATAAGAAGATGAAAGCTCAACCCATTTAAAATAACATTAATATTTTTATCATGAGTAATTTTATTATGAGACTTATTGTGCAACCAAGAAGGACCATTAACATTTATAATTCAAAGGGCATTTGAAGGCAGGGAACTTTGTTAACACAACCATGTAGCTATTAAGTACACATTGCAATACTACCCCCTTTTTAGTGAATATAAGGAATGCAGTGGTTTCTGCGATGGCTGTTTTCCTGCTGTAAAAATCAACCCACACACTACATGCCTCACAATTAGCAAATTGACACAGAATGATAAAGAAGTCAGGGCTTATTCAAGATCCTAGCAATCAAACAAATTCATCTTTCATTTTGCATTGTAGTTATTTACATTTATCTATATACCTGTGTTATTTATCATTAAATAATCCAATATTATCCAGAACGTTACTTGTGTTCTCTAGCAGATACCATTTAGCAAGTATTGTACTTTTTTTTTAAATATATTTTGTTATCGATTTTCCTACTACTTTATTCCATCTAATTTGAAATCCCACTACTGCAACCCACCTAACTATCAGGAGGACTGATGAGGAATCAGGGACCTTTGTTCCCACTATCAAGCCAATCAACTCTTTTAACCTGGCTGACCTAAGCAATGGATTCTACCCAAGAGTTAAGGTGAACTATGCCCAGCCAATATTCATCTCTGGTAAACAGGAGCTCAAAAACCATTGCAGCACTCCCAGTGACCCCCCAGACAAGACCGGCGACCAGGATTTGACTCAGTGAGCTCCAGCTTGTGTGACACAGCTTGCACTCATGCAATTGTGCCTTTACAGGAGCTAATGGGGACCTCTTGCCCTGGCTATTCTGTGCATGTGTGGACTTGTGTTTTTTTTTTAGTAACGTGAATGAGTGGCAATCGCCTGGATTCAATGCGTATTGATCAGTCATTATTTTAGTGGTGTGGAGAAGATATAAATGTCACTAATCCCAAAGGCTGATTGAGGCATTTGCCTGCTTTACAGAGTCAGAAAACATATTTTTCTCAGGGATATTCTGAAACAATCAGAGATTTGGGGTGCCAGTATGCCTAATTAAAGCCGCAGTGTAAATAGTGATGTGCATCAGCATTAGAGGGCTCTGCAATTCCGAACATGTCACTGAGAAGCTTAAAATCCTGCTTATCACAGGGTGACCTTCACACTCAAGGCACAAACCAATTAGTTAGAGTAAACCACATAAACTAAAGCAAATGTAATTTTTTAACCACCCTGCATAGCTAAAGAAAGAATTAGGTAATTGCCCCTGTTAGTCTTCGAACATTGACTAATATTCCTTTGATTGGTTGGACTTGCGTTGCCTTTGAAAGAACTGAGTGGTCACAGGAGTGTCCAGCAGTGGTTGTTAATTGATTTTAGTGAGGTCTGAAAAGTGTGAGCTTGTAATCCACCTGCCTCATCTCAGTTTGCAGTCAAAAGCAATTAGCACCCTTTCAGGATTTAACAGTGATTTAACATTTAGATCAGGCAGATGCTTACAAGGAGAATGTATGGTCACCTGAAAAAAAAAAAAAATTAATAGATACTGTACACATAGGGGTAGGTTTACTAAAGTGTTGCGCCTGTCACAATAGTTGCAAACCAGTTGTAAATGAGTCAGAAGACTTGGGTGAAATGTGCTAAACAGGTGCAGTGCTATTTGAGACCTTTTAGGGAATACTTTGCGGCAGCAGTTTTTCTTTGCGGTTCAACCTCAGATGAATATGTAGTTGCCTTTCAATTCGAAGATGACCGCCAAAACAATACTTTTGGAATATGCCTGCTTGTCAGATATTTACTGAGCATTTTATATCAAAGCTGCCGATAGGATGGATCTCCTCAGTCAGGCGAAAGGCAACCTCTGGCACCCAGAAACGGGCAGACTCCAACTGTGGGTCTGACCCCTGAACGGGACCGTCTGTCCGCCTTAGGGCTCTCAGACGCTGTAGTCAATACATTGCAGAATGCTAGGGCTTCTTCCACAAGATGGTTGTATGCTTACAAGTGGAAATATTTTCAAAATTGGTGCATGGCCGGAGGCCATGATCCCATTTATTGCCCTATAGCAATTATTTTACAGTTTCTGCAAGATGTGCTAAAAGCAGGTAAATCCCCCTCTACATTGAAAGTGTACCTAGCAGCCATATCTGCATGTCATGTTCCCACTGACTCATTATCCATGGTCACTCATATACTGGCGACCGGTTTTCTAAAGGGTGCTCGGCGGTTATGTCCTCCTATAAAGGACGTCCTCCCCAAATGGAGTCTAGACGTGGTACTGGAGACCCTCACTAAGGCCCCATTTGAGCACATACATTCCATAGAGCTTTCTTTCCTAAGGAGATTACAGCTTTTCACTTGAATCAGTCAATGGAACTAGAGGCTTTTCATCCCCCTCCCTTTACGGAAGAGACGAATAGAAGATTGAATTCCCAGTGCCCGGTACTGGCATTGAGAGGTCATGAAATAATATATATATATATATATATATATATATATATATATATATATATATATATATATATATAACAGTATTAAAATAGGTAAAATGAAGACGGAACAGAATGCATTGTACAGATGACGTTTACATTAAACAAAAACAATGTTATTTTGATTCTTGTACCCTTGCATGCATGGACGTTATTGTTTGGGCATCCTCTGCTGCAGCAAACCACAACTCAGCTCCTGCTAATTATTTGAACAATGTCGCAATCCCGCAATGTATAATGCTATAGATCTCGCTAAGAAGACACAACAAATATTTAAATTAGTATATTGCCTCTGTCTTCATTAACATATTTTTTCTTAGTACATACAACAACATTTTTACTTTGTTAAGTGTTGCAACGAAAATACAAATTGCGGTATGTTTGCGCTGCGACTGGCCCATTTTTAGTACACCTACCCCATAGTGCTTTAAAGTACTTTGAGCTTGACATCTCCGAGTGGCTCATGTGCCCTCAGAACGTCTGTGCGGTGAGGAGAAAAAACATAACCGGACAATCCAAACTTGGGGGAAAATAAATAAGACAAATAATGAAAGTAAATCTTAGCTAATATTAACTTCAGGTCTCACATTTTCCTGTACATGTAATGGTGGTAAATGTGTATTTATTTTTTATTTTTTTTTCTGTAAATACTCATTTGCCATGATGTGTGAATCTTTCATCATGGGAAATGTGAGATCTATGAAGTGAGGGGAATACAAGTTAGGTAAGATTTACTGGAATGTAAAGATTCTGTGTTATAATAAATGTCAGACTTGTAAAACAAGATGAATGCATTACTCCATGTTTTTTTTTTCTGTTGGCCATTCTCTGAGTGCTTGGAAAGACTGTTATGTGCCTGGGATATCAATGAAGTCACCTGCACATGCTTGCATTGTTTGATCTATGAGGGGCTGTTTCAGTGCAGTGCATTTTATTACACTGCAACAGAAGATAACCACATCCAAGGAGAATATCAGTTTGCGTTTAATATTATGTACATAAGCACAGGCCTGCTTGAAAAAAGCATGGCAGTACCTATGTGGGAGATCATGTTAATATTTATGTTTTGTTAAAGGACATATGTAGATAGAAATGCCACCCTATCTTATATATTTTATAATGTTTGCAATCATTATAAATGGTTCCGCATTCTGTTGCCCTAATATTAGGAACTAACTAACTGGTTTCTTGCTTGCAGACCTGTGGTTTTCCTACTTGAATACTGTGACATGAATCTGATGCAGTCATGAACTTCAGTCTTTAATGACGTTCTATTATTGGAGTGAGAAAAACACTCAATTTTACAATGAAACAACTAAGTAATATCCAAGGTCTCTAAACCACTCTTGTGTGGTTTGTTTCTCTTTTTTGTAACAATAAAGTTCACTCAGACTGGAGTACACACTTTGAAAATATGCCCAGGGTGTATTAGATTTGTATAGTCCCATAGTATTCTGGTATACTTGATCAGAATACTGCAATATTGTGATGATCAGGGAGAGCAGTGGGTTCCTTCATGTTAATTAGAGTGTGTGTCATGTGTGCGTGTGTGGGGGGTGTTGTGTGCGTGTGTGCATGTGTGTGTGGGTGTCGTATGCATGTGTGTGTGTGTGTGTGTGTGTGTGTGTGTGTGTGTGCGTGTGTGTTGAGTGTGTGTGTTGTGCGTGTGCTGCTGTCGTGTGTGTGTGTGTGTGTGTGTGTGTGTGTGTGTGTGTGTGTGTGTGTGCCTGTGTGGATGTAGTGTGTGTATGTGTGTGTGTGTGTGGATGTTGTGTGTGTGTCGTGTGTGTGTATGTCATGTGTGGGTGCGGATGTCGAGTGTGTGTGCGTGTGTGGGTGTTGTGTGGGTGCGGATGTGTGTGTGCGGGTGTGGGTGTTGTGTGCGTGCGTGGGTGTTGTGTGTGTGCGTGCGTGGGTGTTGTGTGTGTGCGTGCAGGTGTCGTGTGTGTGTGTGGGGTGTGTGTGTGCGTGCGTGTGTGTGTGTGTGTGTGTGTGTGTGTGTGTGTGTGTGTGTGTGTGTGTGTGTGTGTGTGTGTGTGTGTGTGTCGGGGTTGTTTTCATTGTAACTGTTACCGCAGCCTGCTAGTGGTTCTATCGCTACTCCTAAAACAGAAAGAATACACTGTAGACACATGTGTGACAGTTTTATTATTTATTACATTTGTAAAATTGGAAGAAAATTAACAGACTTCATTTTAGGCTCTGAGTAACTGCTTGGATCACCTATGCTTATTTATACCTCGGTTTGGATGATTGCATTTGAGGTTACGAGTGGAAACTAAATGGATTTCTTCTCTGCATGAGTCATTTTCTGTAGCTACTAATTGCAGTTTATTGATGTGAACTGCACTTTCTCTGCTGTGGAATACATGTCACCAGGCCATGGTTTTTCCCTTTGAGCTGGTGTTGCACACTATTTGACCAGTTGTCATTTTTTGTAATTCGACATAGTTAACATATTATGGCACCCTATAGTTATTGATCGATCCAGTACATAAGAGAAATGCTTTGATCCAGGCATTACCATGTTTACCATTCAGTCTAAAAAAGTATTGATAATTAGGTCCAAAGTCAAAAGATACCCATATATACAGTAAATAAAAAGGGAAATAAAAAGCAGAAACATGTACAGTAAAAAGCAACAGAGGGAGTTAAATGTACTTTTTTTATTATTATTAAATATAATTAATTTTCTATTGTAAGCCCCAGTAATCATTTCCAGATACTCAAAGGGTAACACTTTACATTAAGTGTCTCTAATTGCTGTGTATTTACATAGTATTTACAGAGTAAATACATGTGTACTTACACTTAATAACAATTTTATTATGCATAGTTACAATGCATGTACTTAACGTGTACACATTTTTGCATGATATATGCAAGTACACAAGGGTTAGGGTTAGTGTTAGGGGGGTTAGGGTTAGGTTTAGAGTTAGGTTTAGAGTTTGGGTTAGGGTTAGAATTATGGTTGTATCATGCAAAAACGGTACACATTAAGAACATTGTAATTATGGATAATACCATTGTAATTATTTATAAGTACACATGCATTTACTGAATAACTACTATGTAAATATGCAGTAATTAGAGACACTTAATGTAAACTTTTACCACTCAGAGAGGCTAATTGGCTGTTTTGTTTACTGACATTTTATGACTGCTCCCCTTGGAGGTAACTGCCCCACTCTACTAAAGAACACCTGCTTACATTTGGAAGAAAATGTAAGGGGTAGATGTACATAGATATCTGCAATGTATCTATGAATGTTGCAAAACTTGAAACAAACAACTAGGAGCACCTTAAAATCCATAAACAGCTTTCATCCATCAACAGTCCAAAGCACCTTTGACCATTGTTCCATAGTCCAATTTCTGTGTTCTTGTGCATATTTTAGCCTTTTAGTCTTGTTCCCCTTTCTTAACAGAGGTATTCTTACTGCAACACATCCTTTAATTTCAAGAGTTACCTTCGTACTGTTGATTTGATGGACAACGACACCTGTGCCATCTGCCAGTTCTGTTGTCAATTCTTTCTATTCCTTAAGGATATTATCTTCAAGTATTGCTCATCCTTGTTAGACAGCTTTTTGGGTCTTCCAGTCCTGGGTTTTTCAATTACAGATGGTGTTTCTCTGTACTTGTTGATTATGCTTTGGATGCCACACCTTGAAAATCGAGTGATGTGAGCTATTTCACTCAATGTTTTTCCTTCTTTATGAAAGTCAAGGTTGTTATAATAGTAGAAAACACTAGTGGAGGCGTTGAGTAAATTGGTGATGCTTATAATGCATCAGAGAAGAAAAATGCAACATGTCTAAGACTTTTGCACAGCAGTTAGACTTACAGAGACTACGGTGTGTGAACTATGCATCAGCTGCAGAGTCACTTACAATTACGTCTCACCCGAAAGACGGAGCACAAGGAGGTTAAGTGACTTGCTCAGGGTCACACTATGAGTCAGTGGCTGAGGTGAGATTTGATCGAGGGACCTCCTGGTTACAAGCCCTTTTCTTTAACCACTGAACCACACAGCCTCATGTGATCCCATTCATCCCATAGCGTCATTTTCCAGCATGACAATGCATGATCGCAAACAGCCCGGGCCACCACCTCACTCAGAACAATGTTCAAGTGCTTCCCTGGCCGTCTCACTCACCAGTTCTGAACCCCTTTGAGCATATGTGGGACGACCTTGATCAACGTGTGTGACGTCACCCTGAGCCACAGACATTACAGGGACTTTTCCAGGCACTTGAGCAAGAGTGGATTGCCATTCCCTGGCATGTTATCCAGGTTCTGATTCGATCCATGGACGGGAGATGTCAGGCCGCCATCAATGCTAATGGCGAGCATACCCGTTACTAATTTATGTTGACCTTGAACTTTGTTTGACCTTTGAAAGTGACTTTATTGAATGTTTTAAGGATTTCTGTACCGGTTAATGTTCTTTGAAACTGTCTATTTTACTATGCAAACTGCCATACTAATGCTATAAAAAGTACATTCAAAACACTTATGCGTTTCTCATCCAGTTAATACAGTCATACAGCTTGGACGCCGTCAGTTCGCGTCTGGGCTGTGCTGTCACATTGACTTTGATACTGCCAGGGTGGAGAGTGGGAAACCGGCACACCTCTGCTCTGGTTTGCTCAGTACAACAGCGATTTTGGCTTTGGGCTTGTGAGATCGGAGAACGCTCACACTCCCTCAGAACGTCTGTGCTGTGTGGACCCGCTGCAGTGAGTAATGGGACATTCCAAATTGGGGGAAAAATAAATAAAAATAATTGGTCACTCTAAAATTAAAAAAAATTAAAATAAATAATAATAATAATGATAATAATAATAATAATAATAATAATAATAAGAGAGAGAGAGAGAGAGAGAGAGAGAGAGAGAGAGAGAGAGGTCACTGAAAAGATGAGCTCCTAATTAATTTCTAGTTTATATTGTTTTTTAGTGAAATAGATTGTTGAAAAAACAACATAAGTCAATCAGAACAGATATTAAACAGCTAGAGTTTTTAAAAACGAGAAAATTAGTTATTAAGATATTAAACACATAGAATGAGGAAAACAGAATCAATTAAATTGAGGAACAAGGGAAGGAATAGAGTTAAAGATAAGCCTCTTACAATTCAAATTAATTAATTAATAAATAATAATAATAATAATAAATATTATATATAATAAAACTAAAATCTTTAACTTTGTGAGATAGTCAGTGGAAGTTGAACTAAAGCGACAGTTGTAGAATTTGAATTTGAACTGTGACAGTTTTCGGTTGCCATGGAAACCACTGAACGTTCTGTGAGCAAAGTGATGCAATACCCTGAGGAGATCAAGAGTGCAAAGGCTAGGAAACAACACAAACATAATGCTCTCAGAGACAACCCTGAGAACCTGTATTCAGACTGCACTCTGACAGGGAAGAGGAAAGTGAAATGTAACCTCATCCTCTACACAGAGCACCCCACAGCCTGGCACACTGCCTTCTGTAAAAAATACAGTAACATCAAAAAAGGGGTATGTGCAATGGAAGGCAGATTACAATAGGGGAAGATACATACCCCGAGAGTTCAGTTCAGACAATTAACATATACCACAATGGGACTATAATGATCTAGGGGAGCGAGGCCAACCTCAACTCCTTCGTGGGACATTTCCTGAGTGTGAAGGAGGAGGCTGAGGGAGAAAGCACACTCAGAAAAAACAAAACTGAGCTCCAACAACCCATGCACCATTCCGACACAGCCACAGATACCACAACACCAGCCCACACAGCGCAAGACATGGACAACATAGCCCTAGCCACGGACAACACAGACTCAGCCACGGACAGCACCACCCCGGACTCGAATCAGCGCTCCCCTGTAACTGCCAAACTCCCCCGTTCCGTCCAGCACATGAGGGAGAATCTGTCCCTGCTGGAGCTGGAGTTTGCAGAGTTCAGAGTGCTCACACTGGACTGGCTCACCGAAGCCACGGCACTGAAGAAGGTGGCAGAGAGAGCCATGCAGGAGTTCCCCGGCTCCAGATTGATCATCTCCACATTGCTTCCAGAGTGGACACCCACCCACACACCATCAAAAGCATCAATGGCGAGATTGCCAGGGGATGTGCTCTGATGCCCAACGTGCACCTGGCACCCCACCCCACCCTGAGCCCCTGGAACCTTTATGATAGGGTGCACCTCAAACAAGAAGGCATCAGGGTGTTTGTGAAGACCCTCAAGGATATGATGCAAGACACAGCTGGAGAGGAGGCCCTCTGGAACCACAGCGCTTATACCAGCAAGGGGACAACCCACCCCATACTCACACAGCACAACCCGGCCCAACACTGCCCGAACGAGTGCAGTCCAGCCCAGCACAGCCATTTATGACATAATAAAGTCAATATATTCCAAAAACAAGTGCGGAGTGAAAATTGCAAACAACAGAACATAATTCTTCACACAAGGGCGGGGAGTGATACAGGGCTGCAGTCTGAGCCCAGCACCTTTCAATATTTACATTAATGAGTTAGCAACAGTGCTGGAGCATTCTGCAGCCCCTGGCCTTACTCTACATGACAAATAAATTAAATTCCTGCTCTACGCAGATGACCTGGTTTTGCTGTTGCCCACTGAACAGGGACTACAGCAGAGCCTGGCACTGTTAGAGCAGTACTGTCAGACCTGGGCCCTGGCAGTCAATCTGAAAAAGACCAGTCATGATATTCCAGAAAAAGGTCAGATCTCACAGAAGCAGGTACCACTTCACTCTAGGCAACACCACCCTAGAACACATCGCACGTTATAACTACCTGGGCCTGACCATCAGTGCGTCAGGGAGCTTTAACCTAGCAGTGAAATGCATTAAAAGAAAAAGCCTGCAGAGCTTTTTATGCCATCAAAAGGAGGCTGTACAAAATAAATATACCTATTAGAATCTGGGTAAAAATATTTGACAGTGTAATCCAGCCCATTGCACTATATGGAAGTGAGGTGTGGGGTCCAATCAGTCAACAGGATTACAAAAAATGGGATAAACATCCAATAGAAACCCTGAATGCGGAATTCGGCAAAACAATATTACAGAGCCAACATTAAACACCAAATCATGCATGCAGTGCTGAATTAGGCCGCTATCCACTACTCATCTCCATACAGAAAACAACACTCAAATTCTGGATGCATCTGAGGAAAAGTGACCCAGACTTGCTCCAGTACAAGGCCCTTCAAACAGAGAGAGAGAGAGAGATACAGAGAATAATAGATGGGCTTCAGTGAGTTACAGGAAAATAATTCCATCTCAGGTTTCTGTGACGTCATAAACTAGGAGACCGTTAGCAAGTACACATGTATTTACTGAGTAACTACTATGTAAATACACAGTAATTAGAGACACTTAATGTAAAGTGTTACCAAAAGTGCTTCCTACCTTCTAAACTTATTTGTACTCAGCTTCCATTAAACTTCCCCCTCAATATTTACAATTCTGTCCCCATCACTGTGAGATTCAGTGTCGTTACTGATCCACTATTTGGTTCACTGCATGACACACTTTCATCACTGACTGATGACATGTTGTGACTGCAGTTGCATCAACTGAACTTGTTACCCCTTTTTTGCACTTGTTATCCAGCTGTCTACATGTGTTACCATGATGTCATGTATGGTGTTTTTGGACGGTATGATTGCATTTTATTTATATAGGTACTGTAGGTCTCACTTTTAACTGACCCAGGTCCCAGGAACAGTACAACACACTTTGCAGTCACCAAAACGTACGTTACTTGCAAGCTCTAACAGAAGAAACCAGTTGTGTTCTGCTACCAGTGTCTAAAATGATAATATAACACCTTTTGTCACTCAAGTCTACTGGTAGGTTCTTCAGATTAAAAGTTTTTTTTTTTTGTTTTTTTTTTTCTAATAAGGATTATTGTATATGGGGCAATTTGTTTTATGATTTCACAGTACTAAGTTATAAGAGCTTCCATTAAGTCGACCTGGAACGGAATACAGTGGCACTGTCCAATAGTAAAATGATTAAAGCATAGCGGTGTTGTTTGTGTTCTTAGAGCCATTTTGCGCACGGATAACCATAAATATAATTAATGAAACACACCCACCTCAGACTTCTGATCCGAGGCACATAACACCTCAAAGGTTTAGCTGGAGTTATAATGGTAATGAAATATGAAATTCAACTTGTAAATCCTTATCAAATAAACTTCCAGAAATGACTCAACTGTTTTTGTTTTTTGCTTTTGTTTTGTGTGTGCGTGTGTAGGTGTTCAGTTTTGCATGATAGTATGTATTGAACTTGGTATCAGACGGTATAAAAATGTAAGCCCATCCCTTCTTGAACATTCTAAATCTTGTGACTGTTTTTAATCCTTTTCGCTCAGAATATACCAGTAAAAATATCAACTACCACTTTAGATTACAGAGCACACATAACAATGTTATAACAATGTAATACAAAGGTAACCACCAACGTTTTCAATTCTTACATGGTAACTGCTGGTGGAATAAGAAGGGTGATTACATGGAAATGGCCCGTGCCGTGGTGTTACCATGTAATTATATCAGGTACCACAATGTTGCCCCCATGTAATTGTACTGTAATTACCATGTAACAGCAGCTGATGTACCCTCCAGTGTTTACTTTCCTTCCCCAGTTGAAAATAGGTGTAAAAACCAAAATGACCTATCTATCCCATGAGAAGATTGAAAGAGCACATTGAAATATTCAAAATGAAATATTCATACACCTACATGCATATGCTATGCAATCACAATAACTGGCAAGTGGAGAGGTCTGCTGATTTTATATTGGTATGAGGAATCTGCAGGCAGATATGTCACTTAATATTATAATGATGTACATACAAATGCCAGGGAACAAAGAAAGCTGAGATCACTATATGCTACACTTGTTTGGAGTGAAGTGTGGAACTTGAATCTGTCAGCTCTTATAACATAATGCAAATGAAACACTTGATTCTTGCAAATCTCTTTGCAAATTGCAGTTTTGACAGCCAGGAGCTAAAATTAATTTCCACTTACCAAAGTGAAAATCTAAGTTAAAAAAAAGTTCAAAATACCATAATAACTCATCATTACTTAACTGCAATATTCACGAACACAATGTAAATCCCAAGCATATGAATATGTTCTGCTTGGTTTTGAAGAGGCATGTCTTTTGTTTTTTGTTTTTGAGGAAACATGTTATGGACAAGTAATTATAATCCATATTATTTAAATCATCCTTTTGGGAGGCATAATTACAGTGCCTATAGTAAGTATTCACCCCCCTTAGACATTTTCACAGTTTGTTGTGTTATAACCTGAAATCTTGATGCATTTAAATGGGATTTTTTCCCTTTGATTTACACAACCTACTCAACACTTTCAATGTGTGAAAAAATGGCAGGGGAGGGGGTGAAAAACAAATCAATTAAAAATAAAATGTCTTCATTAGATAAGTATTCACCCCCTTTACTACGACACTCCTAAATAAGCTCAGGGTCAACCAATTGCCTTCAGAAGTTAAATGGAGTTCATTTGTGTGCAATAAAAGTGGTTCACATGATTTCAGATTAAATACACCTGTCTCTGTAAGGTCCCACAGTTGGGTAATGCATTCAAAGCAAAGATACTACCATGAAGACCATGGAGCTTTCACAACAACTCCGGGATAAAGTTGTGGAAAGGCACAGATCAGGGGAGGGGTATAAAAAGATTTCAAAGGCATTGAATATCTCTTGGAGCACAGTCAAGTCAATCATTAAGAAGTGGAAGGTATACGGCATCACCCAGAATCTGCCTAGAGCAGACCGTCCTCCCAAACTGAGCAGTCGAGTAAGAAGGGCATTGGTCAGAGAAGCCAGCAAGAGGCCAATGACAACTCTGAAAGACCCTCAGCGTTCCATGGCTGAGATGGAAGAAACTGTCCATGTGTCAACAATAGCTCAGGCACTCCACAAATCTGGCCTGTATGGAAGAGTGGCAAGAAGGAAGCCATTTCTGAAAAAAGCCCATGTAAAATCCCACTTGCAATTTGCAAAAAGGCATGTGGGAGACTCTGAAAAGATGTGTCAAAAGACTCTGTGGTGCGATGAAACAAAAATTGAACTATTTGGCCTAAATGCAAAGCGTTATGTCTGGCGCAAACCCAACACAGCACACCCAGGTAACACCATCCCTACTGTGACGCATGGTGGTGGCAGCATCATGCTATGGGGATGCTTTTCATCGACAGGGACTGGGAAGCTTGTCAGGGTAGATGGCCAAATGGATGGAGCTAAATACAGGCAAATCCTTGAGGAAAACCTGCTTCAGTCTGCAAAAGACCTAATCACACAGCCAAAGCAACACTGGAGTGGCTTAAAAACAAGAAAGTGAATGTCCTAGAGTGGCCCAGTCAAAGCCCAGACTTGAATCCGATTGAGAATCTGTGGCAAGACTTGAAGATTGCTGTCCACCAACGATCCCCATCCAACTTGACAGAGCTTGAACAATTTTGCCAAGAAGAATGGATGAATATTGCACGATCCAGATGTGCAAACCTGGTAGAGACTTACCCCAAAAGACTCACAGCTGTAATTGCTGCCAAAGGTGGTTCTACCAAGTATTGACTCAGGGGGGTGAATACTTATCTAACCAAGATATTTCCGTTTTTTTTATTTTTCATTAACTGTTGTTTCACAATAAAAATTCTCCTGTCTCTTGAAAGTGTTTAGTAGATTGTGTAAATTAAAGGAAATAAAATCCCAACAAACACAACAAACTGTGAAAACATCCAAGGGGGGTGAATACTTACTATAGGCACTGTATCTCAGTAAAGGTGTTATTTTTCAGAGCAGGCAATGTGTTTTGAATGGGTAACGTACAGTAAGCAACATTTATCATCTGTATATCTACATTTGGGCAGCCAAAACAGCTTAATAAGCATTATTGAGTCTAGTAAGAAGAATTCTATCTCACTTGTTCTTACGATGTTCTACATATGTTTCTTTACAGATCTAGACATTCTAATAACACAATCTGTTGACAGAGTATGAGAAATAGCAGTCAAAAAGTGGAAAATCTTGTTATTTCTGTAGAGGAAGCAACACATATAATAAATGAAGATGGATCTCCTTCAAAACTCAACGCACATGTGGGGATTGACATGTGTAAGCAGGTCTCAGGTAACAATGCTACTGTATGTCTTCTTAAATAGGTTAATATTAGTTTTCCGAGACAGCACTTCTCCGTTGGTGTCTCTGATTCATAGATCTCTTCCAGCCATTTGTCAAAAACAATATCTGTCAAATATTTTTCCCATATGCTTAAATCTTATCTTACTTATGTGCACTGTAATTTAAATACAAATATGAAACATTTAGCAATGTGATTTTTTTTTCTTTCTTTCTCATACAAGACAAAGTGATTAATTTTAATTGTAACCACTTCAACTCCAGATGTAAAAATGAAACCCCTTCCCAGGTACCAGATTTTGAAAATAATAATAATAATGTTTTCAAACCTGTAATTGCTATAAAATGTTAATATATGATAAATAAAACACAAATAAATGACTTAAACTGTGTTTTTCATTAACCCTTTATGCTGCTGTGTACTACATACCCATATTCAATATAGAGATAAAAACATGTTTTTTGTTTTTTATTCAATATAGATAAAAACGTTTTTTGTTGTTTTTTTAACAATGAAAACAAAAACGCTGCTAATAATGATAATAACAATAATAATCAGTAAACAGTAATTATCAAATAAAAATCAAACAACATCAAAACGTGTGCCATTATCGACTTGCTCTGTGCCATTTATTGAAATGTTCAATACAACAGAACCCGGGATTGCCTTCGCAAGCACTGCACATTTTTCTTTTGTCTTTTCTTTTGTTTTCATTTTCATAGCAGACCCTGTACCTTTTTTACGGTGTCTGCTTAACTTGTGTTGAAGGGATAGTCACAAATGCATGTACACAGCTACTTTGCGCAGGCATTGTGATGGATCTGGCTGCCGCATTGCCTGTACCCAGCGCTGTGTTTTGATAGTATTTCGTCACAGCACTGCCATTTCAAACCAAACAGCTTCCCGTTTGCAGCTGGCTTACCTGTAAAGTAGCTGCATGCTCTTCTGTTTGTACAGTTTGTACTGTTCTTGGCTCCACATCCTCTTCATCATAATCGCTGAGTGATAAGTCAGCATCACTGTCACTGGTATCGAAAACCTCCGAACCAACTTCACTCCCGTTGCTCATTATAGAAAGACCATGTACGTTGCCATGTTTAGCTTTCGCTAAAAACTATATAAATACTCTATAAATATTGTTTAGTTATATAAACTATAACTAAACAAGTAAAACTAATAATAAATCAAAAAATAATCATTTAAAACACTATATATGCATACTTGTAAAAGTTGAATGGCTTCCTGCAATATATCTCAGCCTTCTAAACACCCACAGCTACAGATTGGAATTGCTACATGACACGCAATTCGATAAAAATGTCACCTGACCCTCCCCCAACTTTCATTGCACATTCCACAGTACTAGCACTGCTTTAGAGAATGAAACCTGAAATGCTAAACTGAGAAACCGATCACAGAATAGAATAGGAAACGTGACGTACACCCATACGGCATGGTACTGTAATTGGGTTTTCAATTGACGTACGTGCGTACGTCATGGTGTTGAAGTGGTTAATTACATCAGAGGGAATCCTGCTGTTTATTTAATTACATTTCTGATTGTGACACAATCTAAACAATTTCCCAAACATTATATAATCCCTAAAGTGTTAGTGCTGTGGCAAAGTGTATGGAAAATTTATAGATGGGAGATATTATGGGATGAGAATTTTAAGAAGCTTTTATCCCATGTAATGAAAATGTAGTCCCTGGGTGCAGACTAGTTATAAAGAAAAAACTACCATTCCCAAAAGTCAGAGGTGTTTCAAAAGAGGGCTCTTAGGTGTAATTTAGTTTTTCTTAACGAGGGACAGCTGAACTCGTTATGGGAGGTATTTAAACCCAGGTTTGGTTGATTGGGGAGACTGGCATGTGGGAGAGAGAGAGAGAGAGAGAGAGAGAGAGAGAGAGAGAGAGAGAGAGAGAGAGAGAGAGAGAGAAAAATAAAAGAAAATATAACAGAAATGTGTGCATGTGTATGTAAGTACACTATATATCCTACTAAAAGCCGGTAAATGTTTTAGCCGTCCGAGTATTATGAGAAAGGCTGTTTTGGTTATCTACTAACCAAATTAACTGTTAAGTTAGTGCTCCACAGAAGGAGATTTTGTTTTGTTTTGTTATTATTTTTGTTTAAGGTCCGCTTGCAAATAATAAATGTACAGGACTACCCTGTTTAAACTGAAACTGCTGTGGTCCTGACTGCTGTCTTCACTGAAACCAGTGGAAAGATCTCGAGTGGTGACAGGAAAAATACCTGTGTAACAGGGGAGTTTGCCACAGTCAGATACCCACAATCCTGATGTAACAGACAAGGCACTTATCCAGATTTTAAACAGTCATATCAGAATGACAATGATCCTTCCCTATTTCATTATTAGTATACCTGAAGGAAAATGTCTGCAAAGGTCAATGCTCAGAAAAAATAGAAAGAAAGAAAAGAAATAAAGTGGCTCATAGTTTTCAGCTCTGACAGAACATACAGCCTTGCCATTTAAAAGCCAACAGGCTTTAACAGTAATCCCTCAGCAAGCTTTCATTCTACTCCTGCAGCCACTAGAGCTATTGATTTCCTGTTTTATTACTCTTTGATTTCCATTTTTGGTTATTTAATGAATGGATGATGGATTTGTGACCTTCAGCTCAAGTGCTGCCAAGGCTAGCATTTTACGATGTCTTCTGATCTGATGCCCTCCGGGTCTGTATAATCAGTATATCATGCACCCAGAGAGAGCCTGTTCAGAGAACGCAGTGAGCCTGTGTGATAATCCTCACTTCTGTGGCCATTCTGCTTTCATCTCGCCTGAGTCATCCATATCATCAGTAGATGGGCAAATATCTACATTGCACTCTTGTTTTTGCACTGGTGTTGTGTTTTTAAAGATTTTGCGATAGCAAAAAAAAAGAAACAAATAGTTGATACAACTTTAAAATACACTAAGGGGTTTTACCTGTACAGCAGAATACAATTGAATGCTATTTATATTGTAATATTGGTCGACTAGTATGAAATCTCTAGATAGATAGATAGATATT
The DNA here is from genome assembly GCA_030684275.1 of Acipenser oxyrinchus oxyrinchus. Lineage (NCBI taxonomy): Eukaryota > Metazoa > Chordata > Actinopteri > Acipenseriformes > Acipenseridae > Acipenser > Acipenser oxyrinchus. Next base: position 78,733,124 of record CM060252.1, on the reverse strand, counting down.
AGATAGATCGATAGATAGATAGATATTGTAATATTGGTCGACTAGTATGAAATCTCTCAATAGATAGATAGATAGATAGATAGATAGATAGATAGATAGATAGATAGATAGATAGATAGATAGATAGATAGATAGATAGATAGATAGATAGATAGATCGATCAGAAGGGCAGCAGTGTGGAGTAGTGGTTAGGGCTCTGGACTCTTGACCGGAGGGTCGTAGGTTCAATCCCATGTGGGGGACACTGCTGCTGTACCCTTGAGCAAGGTACTTTACCTAGATTGCTCCAGTAAAAACCCAACTGTATAAATATGTAAAAATAATGTGATATCTTATAACAATTGTAAGCTGCCCTGGATAAGGGCGACTGCTAATAAATAAAATAAAAAAATAGATAATTATTCAGGTAAAAAAATATCATGATGCATTATTAAGGTGCCATTGACTTTCTCCTTCCACAACAGCATAATTAAATCTTAAAATTGTACAGGATTAACGAGCACAGTGGTAAACACATTTGTTATCCCATGTGCTGACCTTTTGTATCAGAACTTCATTAGTTTAAATAACAGCTCTGCCATTCAGACTAGAAACCGGTGTGTGGATGGCTTGACGGTGCTGAATCTTCATCAAGCTGGGCAGAATTGGAGGTAGAGATGTAAAAGAGGAAGGACAATGATATATAGCACACACTAAACTGTAGTCTTTCACAGGACATATTAATTAGTCTTAAAACGTCTTTCTAGACATGCATTCTACGATATATATATATATATATATATATATATATATATATATATATATATATATATATATATATATATATATATATATATATATATATATATATATATATATATATATATATATATATATATATGTGTGTGTGTGTGTGTGTGTGTGTGTGTGTGTGTGTGTGTGTGTCTGTGCAAAAGTCTTAGACATGTTGCATTTTTCTACTCTGATGCAAAGCCTCCAATAGTGTTTTCTACTATTATAACAACCTTGACTTGCAAAAGGAAGGAAAAACATTGAGTGAAATAGCTCGTATCACTCGATTTTCAAGGTGTGGTATCCGAACCATAATCAAGTATAGAGAAACATCATCTGTAATTGACAAACCAAGGACTGGAAGACCCCAAAAGCTGTCTAACAAGGATGAGCAATACCATTTGACCATTGTTCCATTGTCCAATTTCTGTGTTCTTGTACATATTTTAGCTTTTTAGTCTTGTTCCCCTTTCTTAACAGAGGTATTCATACTGCAACACATCCTTTAAGTCCTGATTTCAAGAGCGACCTTCATACTGTTGATTTGATGGACATCAACACCTGTATATATATGGCGGCTGGTGGTCAAAAAAAATGGGGAGGCAGAAAAAAAGTAGAGGTCTTAGGGTCCCCTTAAGCCACCAGCAGCAGAAGAATCTTATTATTCTATTCTGACTGGCAACACTTTATCATAAGATAACTTTTTTCATAACATTTTGCCCCAATTCAAAGCTGTTAAATGCATTTTTTCCACCAGCCAGCAGAAAAAAGAAAACAGTAGCCCACCATAAATTATTATAATAAAGGTAACTGTTACACACTGCCAACATATGTTTAAAATACAACATTAATATAGCTTTTAGATTTCAAAACCACATCACTTTAACATACTTTGCATAAAATATTTTTTAAACAAATTTGTTAAAGCAGGTGAAAGTCGATTTATTTGATTTATTTGAGTTGATTTATTTAAAAAAAAACCGTTCCTGCTGCTCCCAGTGTCGTGTGCGTGACTGACTGACAGAGAGCAGACACAGACAGAAAATTCCCCTCTTCCTTTCTTTGGTGGATAAATAGTATTTTTCAGTAAATAATAGCTGTTTCATACAAGTACACTAACCTTCCCCAGAAGTTGAAGTTTAACTTTACAGCTGACATGGTCTCTTGACTTGCTGTGATGTTTTATAGCCCGATCCAGATTTTTTTAAATCAATAAAGCCATACTTTGACCATGCGAGCGCAGTTAATGAAAAGTAAACAAAGCCAGCAATAAACGTGGTCATTTGCTACAAGTCCAGTCAGCCAATCCACTCTATTATACCAACCACTATGAAATGACCTGCTCTTATTAGCAATTTCAATTTTTGGTTGTGGCCTCCCTTCAGATTTTATCTTAAGTTTTTCAGTATAATCTACCGTGGCAAACAGAGTCTTAATCAGCCGATCAACTGTGTTATCCTTCATTTTACATGTAATGCCTGCACAAGACATGCACCAAAATAAATCAATAACAAAATATATTCTGTTTCTTACCACTGATGTGATGTGAAACAAATTTCAATCAACACTCATAAATTAACGCATACTCAGTGCATTACGGTAGTGCTTCAGCAGAGGGAGAGAGGATGTGGGTGGTTCCTCCAATTAAGGGGTCAAGTATTTTTGCCACCCTAGGCAAACACAATTTTGCTGCCCTCTCTTTTGACTTTAAAAAAGTATATATACTATATATATTGCAATGAACCGCTGCATTGGAAGTGAAACAAGACTCAGGGAGACCAGATGGGATTCCAAATTTGCTGCTTTTAATGACTGCAATAAACAAAATAAAATAACAGCGAATCCCTGTTTGGGCCGGGGTTCACGCCACATCAATAAATAAAAATAACTCCCTCGCTCTCTTTGCTCTTCCTCTTCTCTTTCTTTCCTCCAACACTCTCACTCACTCTCGTTCTATGTTCTTCCGACTCACTCTGGGCTCTTTCACCGCTTCACAGATAGACACTCTCTTTCAGCCTTTAGCTTCTCCCGCTTGCTGCACACACCCCCTACTTATAGCCTCAGACATGCACACACTCAAAAGAGCCAGCTTGCCTTTTATATACAGTATTTATATGTGTGTGTGTGTATATATATATATATATATATATATATATATATACAGTATATATATATATATATATATATATATATATATATATATATATATATATATATATATATATATATATTTTAGCTCAAAGAGCCAGCTGCCCAACGTTTCGATATGTTGCACATATCTTTCTCAAGGGAGCCTGTGTTTGAATCAAAACATTGGAGGTATTTATAGGTTTTGACGGCATGACAACTACTTGTTATTGTTTACATTCAAATCTATGATTTATTCTTACATGATGTAATGCTGTTCTATATTTTGTGACATCATTTTTACTTCTATCTTAGAATCTGTATTAATTCTAATAAACATTATTTTATATAAATTTATATTTTTATTATATCATGCAATGCTGGCTCTGAGGATCAGTCTAGATTTGGCCTCCCCAGCGCATCAGCATGCACAATTTTTGAACAAACTTTGTTTATTTATTTAAATGTTATATATCTATTGAAGTTAATTAGTTCATTCTTTTCTGTTGAGTCCCGCTGGCATAATTGTATTCAGTCTATTTATCCATTTACTTTCTTTTATTCTTCTATATGTTGCATTGTCTAATTTTAGCTGTTCTAATACTACAAACTTTACATCATTTATGTCATGTCCTTGACTGGTGAAGTGCTGTACTATTGGTTCATTCATTTTTTTATTTCTAATTAATGAAAGGTGGTTCTGAATTCGTTTATATAAAGTAGTTCCAGTCTCTCCAACATATTTGATTTCATCACATTTTTCACAGGCTATTCCATAAACAACATTGCTATTTTTACAGTAGGTATTAGTTTTTAGTGGATATGTGGTGTTCTTATGTTTAATTATATTTTTACTTTTATCTATGTATTTACACACTTTACATCTACTGGTGCACATGTTCGTAGAACCTATTTTGTCAATTATTCTTTTATGTTTACTGTGAACTAAAATATCACCTAAATTAGCTTCTCTTTTGAATGCTACAACTAAAGCCTTAAAAAATACTTTTTTCAATTTTTCTGAATTATGTAGAATTCGCAAGTGTTTCCAAACTATCTTAGAAATATTGGGCAAAAGTTTAGAGTAAGTCATTATTAATGGGACTCTTTTGACCTTTTTATCTCTATTTTTATAATCTAGTAGATCATCTCTTTTTAGTTTATCCACTTTTCTTAACTCCGTGTCTCTAATTCTTTCTTTGTATCCTCTTTTTTAAGATTTGTTTTAATACATTTCTTTGTTTTACATAGTCACTTTCTTTTGAGCATATTCTTCGTATTCTTATTCCTAGACCCTTTGGGATTGCCCTTTTAGTGTGTATCGGATGTGCAGAGGACATGTGTAAATACTGGTGCATGTCAGTAGGTTTACAGAAGAGGTCAGTCTCAATTGAACCTTCTTCAAGTTTTACTATGGTATCTAAAAATTCTATTTCTTTCCTTGACCATCGAAGGTCCACCTTAATATTACTGTGTATTTCATTTGCTATTTTATGAAACTGGAGAGAGACTCTTCTCCATGTGTCCAAACCCCAAAAATATCATCTACAAACCGAATGTATTCTAAAGGTTCTCTTTCCGATTTTCTAAGTAATTGTTCTTCCCATGTTCCCATGTATGTACTGGCAAAATGCATTCCTAATTTAGATCCTATTGCTGTACCATCATTTTGTTTGTAATTCTTATCAACAAATGTAAAATAACTGTTTTCTAAAACTACGTTGATCATGTTCAGTACTTCTGCTGTTGGTATTGATTTATCTAGTCTATTATCTAGTGCTTTTGACAAGCTTCTAAAGTTTCTTTACGAGGGACACTTGGGTACAAGGATTTTACATCCATGCAAAATAAAATTGTATTCTCTGGAAGGTTGTGTTTTATTGATTCAAGTCTTTTAAAAATTGTGTTGTATCCTTAACATAGCTTGGTAATTTCTCAACGTGCGACCTAAGTTGTTTTTCTGCTATTTCAGCTATTATGTGTGTTGGATTATCAATTGTACTGACTATCATTCAGCATCGGGTGATTTTCTTTGTGCATTTTAGGATTTCCTCTTGCTAGGCCTGTTCTCGCATTATGTGGCTGCATGTATTTTTTAATTCTTTTGATATAATTCCTTTATTGTATAGTCTCTCCGCAATTTCCTTAACCTCTTTTTGCCGATTTATTGATCTTATTGCTTTTAACTTCTTCATATGTATCTGTATTATTTAATTCACATTCTACAGATTTCATATAGTCATCTGTGTTCATTATCACTATTCCTGAGCCTTTATCTGCTGGTCTTAACATTATATCATCATCATTTAACAACTCAGTCATAGCTTGTTCTTCAATATTGGTTAGATTAAGTTTACATCTTTTCTTTAGTCCTACTATTATTTCTTGTTTAACTACTTCAATATACATATCTAACCATTTGTCTCTTCCATCCGGAGGAGTCCATGTGCTTGTACTATTAACTTTAATCCCATGCTCATAATTACCCTCTGAATCTGAGATATTTTCATTGAAAAAATATTCCGCTAATCTCATGCGTCTCTCCCACTCCTTCAATTCAGTGGCCAGTTTATCTTTATCGATGTATTTTTTAGTCGGTATAAACTTAAGTCCTTTACTCAGTACTGCTTTTTGGGATGTGGTTAAGGTTTTACTTGATAAATTAAATACTATGTCTTCTGTCTTATCTTTTGTGTACTTGGTACCATGTCTATTTTTGGGTCTCCTATCTTTATGTTTTGAATTCTCTGTTTTAGTCATGTTTAATTCCCTATTTCGCATTTTATTATTAACCTGGTTTATTTTTACTGTTTTAGATTTATTTTGATTATCTTTCTTAATTATGCCACAGTATTCAGATTTTCTTCCGGTTTCATTGTCTTTAATTACAATAACTGAGAAATGGTTATTGTTGTATAAAAGGTTAATTGGATCGTTCTTATTTTTAATGGCTTCTATTGTGCCTTCGTATTTAAAACAGTCCTTATCCTTTAAGTCTATGTATACATGTATGGGCCTATTTAGGAGATCTACAGCCGCCATAACTTCTGCCTCTGTAGCCCAAGAATCTATACTTCCGTCACTTAATTTCATTTTTTCAATATGGGCCACTGAGTCGATGTACATTTCATATTGTTTTATATTGCTTTCCATTAGTTCTATTATATTATGTCTAATTGTTCGATGGTCATTTTGTGAACCGTATAAAACTACACTGGTGAGCTTATAACTTCTAGTGAATTTTATCCAAATATAAATGATATGTTTCTTTTGATGCTCAAATGTAAGTGATAAGTTTGTTTTGATGCTTGGTGTATGTGTGTGTAATATATATATATATATATATATATATATATATATATTGTAAGGCAGCAGGTTGTGTGAGACAGCAGGGAGGGGGTTAAAACCTCCCTGAAGAAAAAATGGCACCTTTGTTGTATTTAATTGTCCATATGTAACAGATCAATAACACTCACGGGTTCGTGCCCCTTTAAGATTACAACCCCGGACAGAGAAATGGAGTTTTAAAGTGCGGCTGCGCTACTTTTAATTCCACACAAAAACAAACAAATACAAAACAAAAACCTAACTCCGTTTGGAGTGCTTACTACACAGGTATTTTCCCTGACTAACTTGCAGGACGGCTAAGCCGTTTACCTGGCACCACACAACACACACTAAAACCACACAGGTTTAACACAGCACTTACTTTGTTTATGACTGCTTGGAAGCAGAGCACCTCTCTTCTGCTTCCTTCCTTCTACTCAGCAGCCTTGAGCAGACTGACTGCTCCTCTTAAATACCCTGCACCTGGTCCCAATTTAACAATAGCTACCAGGTGCAGGGGATAATTAATAATAAAACAATTAAATTAAACAATAAAACAATTAACAAAAACTAATTTAACTAAAAAGCAAAACAATTAAATACAACAAAGGTGCCATTTTTACTTCAGGGAGGTTTTAACCCCCTCCCTGCTGTCTCACACAACCTGCTGCCTTATACATCCCTCCCCTTGTCTTTTCAAGACACAGGCCACTCGACGGCCACCTCCTCCCCTAAAACATAACCACCCACCCTCGAGTCCATAAATGTCCTTTTCCGCCCTCTTCCACGGGCGGACTTGAGGGTGGATCGGTCCACGTCCCGGCCCAGCCAGGTAAGGACCGCGCACCGGCGACGAGGGGACCCAACGGTTTGACAGGGGTGACCGGAGCGTAGGCCGGGGCACTGGAGGATGCAGCATTGGACAGAGGTCTTCCCCTGGGAACTGGTGCAGTGATGTCCGATCACCCAGGGGAAGCGAAGCAGCAAACAGGGGGAGCGACAGCGACGTCTGGCAGCAGCCCAGCGACGTCTGGGTGCTCGGGGAGAGCAGAGCAGGGAACCAGGGGCAGAGCTGTGGCCAGTGTTGCAGACTCCTGGGCTCTAGGTCCAGCACAGGGAGGTCCTGGAAGACCGGCAGGGTGTCCTGGAGCAAAGGGTGAGGGACCGGACGCAGCGACGCCGGACTGGACCATAGGGGTGGTGGTCAGGGCTGTGGTGGAGGTATGCTTTTCGCCTCCCCTCTGGGCTCCGGAAGCGGCGGCTCCTCCCCTCTGGGCTCCGGAAGCGGCGGCTCCTCCCCTCTGGGCTCCGGAAGCAGCGGCTCCTCCCCCTCTGGCTCGGGAGACTGCGGAGCTACGCTAGCCTGCTCCCATTTCTGGAGCAACAGCTCCAACTCGGTTGGCTCCTGCTCCTGAGTCTTCAGCGGTGCCCACCCCATCTCCATCGCCCATCTCTCCATTCTTGCAGTCTGCTCTATTTGAGCAGCAGTATTGCGGTTGATTCTCTCGATCAACTCCTCGATGCTCTCCATTTCTAGGGTCATAGGGGTGCCCACACACTCTGACACCATATGTAACAGATCCATAACACTCACGGGTTCGTGCCCCTTTAAGATTACAACCCCGGACAGAGAAATGGAGTTTTAAAGCGCGGCTGCGCTACTTTTAATTCCACACAAAAACAATTAAATACAACAAAGGTGCCATTTTTTCTTCAGGGAGGTTTTAACCCCATCCCTGCTGTCACACACAATCTGCTGCCTTACAATATATATATATATATATATATATATACACACACACACACACACACACACACATACACCAAGCATCAAAACAAACTTATCACTTACATTTGAGCATCAAAAGAAACATATCATTTATATTTGGATAAAATTCACTAGAAGTTATAAGCTCACCAGTGTCATCAATACTATAAACAAACTTACCATTTTACTTTAAAGATTACAAATACTTATATGTAGTGATAACCAAAATCATTGTATACATATTAGTTGATCTCCAAGTTAATCTTAGTCATCTGGATGGCAATTGCCAAACTCATTAGCCCGATCTTTAGAGGTGATTTCTATCATTTTCGGCATCTTTAAACAGCTTGTTCAAAAGTAACAACACACAGGATACTGAAGTAAACTGCAGCTATGTTTCAACATGAATGTGACAGTGCGCCTCTTCCAACCTTGACCTCTGTACACCAGAAGCAGATTTGGTTATCAAACAAACAAAAAAAGTCTCAAATGTAACACTGCGCTCGCTATTCCACAGCAAATGGATTCCTAGGATCCCTGCTGATCAGTAAGTAGGTTGAAGCAATGAGGAAACATTCAAATCTGTTTTCTAGTTTAGTTCTTTCACAGTTTTAGTTAACAGGCTAAAAATGATTTTGTCTTTTAAGTTTGAAATATATTATAACTTCTATCTCTGTGATAATCCTCATCTCTATGGCTTCTTTTAGCTTTTTACATGCAAATTAACATTTCTCCTTGACCTACTGTCATATCTGGTGTACACAAAATTGAATTTTGAATGACTCCAATATAAGTGCAGGTCTGGTCATTATTGGTCATTACTACATAACATTTATATATATTTTTTTATTTTAATATTTTGTGTGTCCTGAAACCATATGAAGAATATTTATGCCACAGCATGTAACACAACACAAAACTGAATCACCCTTAAACAGTGTCTGTTGTAACTGCAAAGAGTAAGCAGAAAATGTAATTAACCACTTACAGTGCAAATGCATTAAATTTTGAAATCTTCATTTTTACTTTCCCTTATTTTCCATAACATGTTGTTCATAAATCATACAGGAATTACATTGTATAAAATAGTTTACACAAAAAAAAAGTGCATTATTGATATCTCTATTGACATTTGCCATTTTAGCCATGGTGTATCATAAAATGCCCTTTTCTTTCTGTCTCAGTGATCAGAAACCTTTTAAAATACCACATCACAAGGGTCATAAGTGTGTTTATATAACTTCAATATTTAGTTAGTTTTGTTAAATGTACACATAGTATATATTGGGTCTGGACAACACAGCACAACAGCTGCAATATGTACATGTCGAGTATGAAAAGGTAACAGTGCTCACCATACTGTATTGCAGGATAGTTCAAATCAAGGCTTGTGTTTGTTACAATTTTACCACTCATATTTGCTTTTTTGGTCCTACTGTATACAACTGGTTTTAAACTAATCACCTGTCGCTCCCACTCGGCCATTGAATGGTTTTCTCGGCTTTTTCCGGAGAAAAAACGACTAGAAACCCGTTTTTTGCATCTTTTTGATGATGTCGGACAGGGTCAGACATTGGACCGGATAGGAATAATTGCAATGTCGGACCAGGTCCGACATAGGACCGCAAAGGGGTTAAAGAAAATAAGGAATTCTATCCAATTATATTTTATTCCTATTATAGCACACAGGTTCGAGACATCAACAGAGGGGAACAGCAACCAGCCCTCAACCCACACCAAGGAGGATAATGGGAAGTATAATCATTTTTTTATTTTATTTAGGCAGAATAGGTTCAATGAAAACAGTAATCCATATGTTGGTGAATAAATAATCAAGAGAGATATAAAAAGGCAACAATTAAACATAGAAATCAAATCACAGCTAGATATTGCACTTGCCCTGGCTGGATCTTCGGTGAAGAATGTGGTTCCAGTCTCCTGCCACCCAAATTTAGTAAAATCAATTACCCTTTCCCCAGCAGGGGGTGCCCCTCCACCACCAGGTCCCAGCTGACAAACTAAATAGCTCTGAGCCCACTCAATCTTATTTCCCCAGCAGGCAGCCCGATCAATGGTCACTCCCGCAGACTGGATTGGGTTCAATGGGGGGGTGATTCAGTGTTCTGTTAGAGCTGGGCCTCCACCTCAGATTCAAAGCCATTAGATAATGCACTCCCAGATCCTTAAATAATAATAATAATTCCTTAAAGAATAGTGCATTTACTTTCTAAACAATGCACTAATTTCTCTCTCAGTTAATTTATACCTGTTATAGCTATATATGTACTATATTACAAACATAAAACAATAACCTCCCCTCTATTTACATAGATTACAAATAAGTTAAAAACAAGTCATCCCAATTACTAAAAATGTGATCACCATAATTAAAAAGAATAATTATACCCTCCTAATTTGCTCATAAATAATGAATCGGTAGCAACAAGTATATCGAAGCAGCAAGTACCTCTAGCAGCAAATAGATCTAGCAGCAAGTAATGAAAGTGCAAATTGAAGATGTAGCAAATTGAAAGTAGCCTATCAGTTGAAAGCGCTTAGGTTATTTAAAACAATAAACATCGGTAGCAGTAAAGTATGTATATAGCAGCAATGATACAGCAATGAATTGAAAGCACTTAGGTTTTGTTTTAACAGCTAGATAGTATAGCAAAAAATTAAAAACACTTAGCTTTTGTTTTAACAGCTAGATAGTATTGCAATGAAACTGAACACACTTGGCTATTGTTCAGCAGCTAGTTATAGTAGCAACAGAGCTGTACCAATCACTGATGGCGCCCTGTGCTAAATATAAATTCAGTGCCCCCCGGGGAACTTGCACTCAGCGAATAAAAAAATCAAATAAAAACACGGTTCAAAATATTTGTAAATGTCCAGTGGAATGCACCAATGGAAACAAAACCTAGAACCTACCAATGTACATGTCTTGCCTTCGTTGATGCAAAGTTGATGACATGACCATAGTTCAGAGTTTGCCAATGCAAATTCAGTGGATATAATGGCTAGATTGGACAAGCATGCTTGGACCATGGAGGTTCGGAGATCATTTTGAATCAATTTCAGCTTTCTGAAACTACGTTGGATTGTAGGGAACTTGCAAATAAATTACCTACCTGCTTGAACACGTCTACTTTTTGTTGGATTGGAAAATTTGCATGTAAATAATTATATTGTGTGAAGATTGGAACAAAGTTTTAGGCTACCAATAATCAGGATAATAATTAGAATTAATAGTATAAGATGCTGAACTGGAAAATGCTGCCAATCTCTCTGTTGGGTAGATTTTCTATGGAAGGTTCCCATCCAGTCCAGTAAGGTGTACAGTGCTTCTCCGTCTCGTCTGCAAAACTTCCCTGCTCGTCTCAGGCCGACGCCGCTTCCTCGCATTCTCTTTAGTTTGTTCTGTTCGGCTACAGCTTCCCACACCTTGCTCTCATCCATATGCAGCTTTCAACGGCAACCCGAATCGCTCCTTTCTCTCCTTTCTCCTGGTTGTATGCTGCTTCCTGCAGCGCCCCGATCTCAAACTCAAACTCAAACTCAAACTTAAGCTTGAACTTGAACTTCTTCTTGTGACCCCCACCCCAGACTTCATAGTGAGTGGCCAATTAAACATTGTTTGCACCTGTAGTTGAATCAACAAGTCGTTCACTTCTTACAATTAATTTAAAATGACAGTTGGTCTGAGGAATGTCCAGCAGCAGTGTATAGAAAACACAATCAAGTTAGTGAAATGCAATAAAACACACACAGTGCAAAAATCGTGGTCAAAATAACAAATCAATTCAAATAGACGAATTGTGAAAAGAAAATACAATAATATCATAATAATACAAATTAAATAATAATCTACTGTACACACACTTTTGTCACCTGTAACATGACAATATGTGCAGATCAGAGAAATAAATCTTTTGCAATGCCATTACGGAAGCTACCCAAGCAAGGCACAAGCAAGAGCATTCTGCATTTCTTCTCAGGTTCTAATGAAGCAGAGATGTTTCATGTTATGTAGAGTGAAGAATGACTAGCAAGCAAAGACACAGAAGGTTTAATAAAACAAAGGAGATCTGTGCAATGTTCTTAGTGTGAACTGTAATCTATTAGATGCAAGTGATTACCAAGATTACCAAGACTTTCTGATCATTCCATGGTGCCACCCACAGTGACCCACAGCTAATGCCCTTATTTTCTGTTTTTTCGTGGTTTAGAGTTCTATTCATATGCTGTCCAATTGGATTTCCATTTGCTTCAATTATGGCAATAAGCCCTGAAATAAGCCCTGAAATCTTCATGGTGCAGTGGCATTGCTCTTATAGGCATACAATATTAATTAGGTATGTCAGAGTACAACCATTAACCGTTCCCCTCTGCAACACTCTGCCACTTGTGGAATGTAGAATTTCTTAATGCTGTATTTCTTACATTCTCTAGAGGCAGTGTTGCAGGGGAGAGAGGTTAATGGTACACTCTGGTGTACCACATAGTGGTTAGACATAATTCTGAGAGCTCTATTTAGGGTTTAGGGTGTTTTAAAAAATATTCACCAGGATGTGATGACTGAACATACAATCATGCCAAGGTAATCTAAACATCAAGAAGAATGCATTGCTTATGATTTGTCTGATATTTGACATCCATACCAAGCTGCTCTATAAACAAAAAGTACAGTTGGTCCCTGATGTGCTTGGCAGTTATAACTTTTTTTGATAATAACAGGGTTACATTCTGTATCGTTCAAACTTTAATTGTCTAATTAGGTACTTCAATTCTTGAAGACTGATAAATATTTTGTTAGCATTTTAATTTGTGGATTTTTTTTTTTTTTTTAAATCTTGCGCGGTATTCCCAAGTGATCAGAGGAAAGCAGGCTTGCTTTGTTGTCGACCAATTAAAGTTGATTGCTACAGGCTACTGGACTCCCAAGATATGGAACCATTCAACTCTGCAGCTGAAACTATATGATGGAAACCAATCGCCATAATATAATATGCCTTTTTTTCCCAATTAGACATGCACAAATGTTTTCTCTTAATTTGAACTCATGCCATGGGGCTGGAGTTTTCACTCTCCCTTGGTTATGTGAATTTGATTTCCTTATACAAATCATCTTAGCTGAGTAAAAGAGAGACCTTAATTTGTTCAGCTGCAAAGTGAAAATAAGATGTCTTCTTGTGTAGCCGTTTTTGACTGTCCCCTGGCTTCCCATGTACACTTTGATTACATGTCTGAAGGAAAAGAGAAGCAGTGTAATAGCCTTATCAGCAACAGATGATTGAGATCTTCAAAAGCCCTTTCCACAGCACTGCATTTTCACTTTCCCTGGTTGTCCACCCCAGTAATCAAAGCAGTCTAAATACAAAGAACACAATGCAACCACGACAGCAGTAGGTCAGTCTCGAGACTCCAATCCACACTGGGTCACTAAACATTAGATAGCCCATTGCTATGAATCTAAACTCTTAACAAGATCTTGAAATGCTCTTGATTTCCTAAAAAAAAAAAGGATTTAAAAAAAGCAGCTGATTGCATCAGCCTTTCATCTGTGGTGGCAAGGATTTGAATCCAACTGTACGTCAGTTTGTTTGTCTCAACTTATTCCTCAGTGGAAAGCACAACACCACCGTGCATTCAGCACAATTGGCACTTAAAAAGAGAGGCCAGTGGTAGGATGAGAATAAAGACTGAAACTTTCCTTCCCCCAGAAAGTGACCAGGGCAGGTTTGAGTTCCATTGTGACCAGAGTTGAATCGTTCTGATAGTTTTTTACATTAAGTTTTTTATCTTTTAAAGGTGGAAATAAGCAGCTAAGTAAACTATATAGAAGGCTGGTATGAGTCCAACACATAGCACAACAGGCTAAAGAAATACAGGTTTGATATTTCAAAAACAATATATGTATCTAATCCATTTTAAGAAACGTATAATTAAGGTTTTTGTAAGCTTTCCACCAGTAGTGTGTAATGATAATTATTTTGGAATATATATATATATATATATATATATATATATATATATATATATATATATATATATATATATATATATATATATTACTCACGATTAACCATTACCCCTTTGCGGTCTTATGTCGGACCAGGTCTGACGTTGCAAAATTCCCTTCCCGGTCCAATGTCAGACCCTGTCCGACATCATCAAAAAGGAGTTATGCACAGGTCCCTAGTTGTTTTTTCTCTGAAAAAAACAGAGAAAAGCTTAAACCTCTTCAACTCCAGATGCAAAAATGAACATGCACTCCAGGTACCAGATTTTGAAATTATTGTAATTTCTACCCCTGAAATTGGTATAAAATAATAATATTTGGAAAAAAGTCAATACAGTTATAACATTTTTTATGAACCCTTTTGGCTCCTGTGTACTAGACAGTCATATTTAATAAAGCAAAACAGACACATAAAAAGTTTTTTTTTGTTTTTACATTTTGTTTTTGTTTGAACAAAACAAACTCTATATATATATATATATATATATATATATATATATATATATATATATATATATATATATATATATATATATATATATATATAATTGGAAATGCAAGACTTGTACAAGACTATTTATATGCTGGGTTGTAAACAAAAAGTCTTTGTACAAAAGAACTGTGGTACGAAACAGTGTTAAACCTGTTAAAAAGGACAATAGGGTATGGAGTAATACAGCGGCATGGGATGCCAGTTAACATGTACCGAATTGAGATAACGCTATAAGATTGCAGTGAATCCTTCTAAACTGACTGTATACAAAGTGTGCTTGTGATAAATACACTTTCAGGAATGTGGACTGTTAAACACGTGGAGGCTCATTAAGCTGAGCAAGCAGAAGAAAGAACAGCAAGCCAAACACATTGGGGTTTTAAAGTGTATTTATTTACAATTGGATATTGTGAATGCTGCACCTCTGAACACCTGCTGGGCTGGAGCAATGGCAGGTGTAGGTGCTCCTGTTTCCCTGGAGCCATGTGATCCTGCAAAAAAGAGAAAAGACCATTGCAAACTTTTGGATTCAGGAAGTCTGTTAAAGCCTGTTGGACTTTTAAAAAGACAGTGCACCAAAAGCCTATTGTAAGCTTACTCGCAATAACCTCTTGGAAGGAACTGTCCACAAGAGGGCAGAGTCGAGTTCAACTACACACAGTTGGACCCCTTTACTCAGAGGGGCTCCACAGTTCACCAGCTGTCCTCAAGGGGTAGCATACTCACCTGTAACGCCAGCACGCTCTAGTGGAGAAAACACAGAAACCTGGAAAAAGGAAAAGAAAAAGATACAAAGAAAGTTATTTTACAACCAGTGGTCAAATAAAGTTACGTTTTACACTTACCTGGCCTGTAACCAAACTGAACTAGTTACAGCTTCAAGCTTGGAACCCAACGGGACCTGTTGTTTCTTTAATGGATTACAGTTATATTATTTATGTAACGACTTTTTAGTTGTGTTTATGATTTGGGCTCAGTACACAGGGGTCGCAGTCGGAGCGCTGTGTTTTTGTTTGTTTATTCGTGTAGCAGGGGACTAGCGAGTCAGGAGCTGCAGCCACGGAGCCAGCACGGACCCCTCAGCACGACTAGCAATGCACAGCACAGCATAACCCAGCACAACAGAGTACCACTGTACTACAACAGGGTATTTAATACATGTATGTAGGAAAAGACAACCGCATAACTTTCAGACACGCAGAGTAATTTAAAATGACTGCCGTGACGGTTCTAGTGTTAAGTGTGTTATATTTTATTTGTTTGTATTATTTGTCTTTGTCTTTGTTAATGAAAGGAGCTTGTTCTGCAATGTTTATGTACAGTATAATTATCTTCCTTCACAAAAACTTTGATGCTCTGGATATAGCTTTTTAGTCTATTTATATAAATTCTGTTTCTAAGACATAGTGTACCCAGTCACACAACTGAAGTATAGCAACACAGTATTAATTGTGGTTTGTGACTGAGGACGCTTTTAAAGATGAGTGAAAAATAATGGTTGTTTCTGAACATACCAAAACGACATGCAAAACTGAAATGTAGGTGATAATTGGGCTTGCTTGAGGGTTTCAGTCACTGTTCTAATTAAATGGCTGAATGTTGTTCATTAGGCATAATGCCCAGACACTCGGGTTATGACCTGTTAGTGCATTGGAAGACAGCAGGATACCAGTAAAAGCACTCTCCTCGTTTACAGGCCATTGGCTTTTATGACTTTGTTTAACCTCTCATTTGAAATTAAGTTAATGAATAAAAGTGTAGTGTGTAATTAAGGGAGTAAATGAAGCACTTAGCTAGAAATGCCATTAAAACTGTTTTTTTTACACCTTTTTTTTTTTTTAGCAATTTAGTAATTGTATCCATATAAATAATCTAACCCTCTAACCCTATTATTGATGAGGAGGACTGAAGATACAGCACACAGGCGACCTTCGTTCCCTCTGTCCACTCACGCTCCTGGAGGGCCTTTCCACTCCAGGTTTAACAGGTGAGATTTTATAATTTACTCCTTCAGAGTCTGGGGGGAGGGTTAATTGGTTTAACCTCTTCAACTCCAGATGCAAAAATAAACATGCCCTCCAGGTATCAGATTTTGAAATTATTATAATTGGTACTTTTACCTCTGAAATTGGTATAAAATAATAATAATATTTGGAACATTTTTATTAACCCTTTAGGCTCCTGCGTATGGGGGTAAAATAGTGGGTTTTCAATCCCAAACAAAAAGGTTTCACAAAATAATAACACAGTACAGAGATTATTATTAATTAAAAACTGACTACTTTGGTAATTATAAGACTGTTTGGACATTCACTTTGTCACCCACACCACTCACCTCCTGACAGGCATGTGTACAAAGAGATTAGATTGGAAAAAAAATCAGAGTGACTTTGAAGCTAATACGACTGTACATGTAACAAGACCATTCCAAGTCTGTCTGATTAACTGATTTATAGTATAAAAATCTGTTTTAGCTATTTGGAACTTTTAAAAAGCCTCTATAAGGAGAACAAGCATTAGAATTGAAATAATGTATTCTAAGGTTAGTTACGCTAATAAACACTGTGAAAATGAAATAAAAAATAACTAATAATAATAATAATAATAATAATAATAATGATAATAATAATAATAATAATAATAATAATAATAATAATAATAATAATAATAATAATAATCATCATCATCATCATATCTATGCATCTTATCCATGCATCTTCGAAAGTCCAGAAAACTAACATTGATGGCACCTAATTCCCCCATCTGAGTGCCAGGCGTCTGTGTTTACAGAGATATATAAAGCTCTCATTAAAGCAATGTCT
The DNA here is from genome assembly GCA_030684275.1 of Acipenser oxyrinchus oxyrinchus. NCBI lineage: Eukaryota > Metazoa > Chordata > Actinopteri > Acipenseriformes > Acipenseridae > Acipenser > Acipenser oxyrinchus. The sequence continues at coordinate 78,715,794 of CM060252.1, read as the reverse complement.
CATCTCAGCTGGTTGTTGCCTGTGGCTCTTTATGCTGTGTCCCTAAAGTTAGCTGACTAAAGGTTAACAGTGTGCAATGATACATTGAAAAAGACGTTGATACTTTTAAGTTGACTGCTTTTTTGGATGACAGTATCTTGGGCAGAGAACTAAATATTTCCTTGGCTCTTCACATTTTATTATATTGTATAGAGCAATTAAGCAGCTCAGTGAATTTAACACATAATCCATTCTAGAAAGCTTAATTATATAAACATTCATACTCCCTCTATTCTAAACGAGCCTTGTGTGACTTCTGAATTCAAGTGCAACTAGAATAAGCTAATGTGTCACAGTATTTTATAGAAGTAGAAACTAATCAGATTACTTTTTACAGCTGCTTCTGCAAATGTGTTTGTTTGTCTTTAATTTAACTGCAGTTGAAAACAAAATGCAGGAGGTATTTGTCTGCATGCAGTGGATACAGTTAATACAAAATGCAGGGAGCACAAACACAAGACCGCAGCTGTCTTCATACTGTGGATGTATTTACAACGTCATGAAATAACAAAATAAACTGTTAATTGGTTCAGTGCAACCATGTTTATATTCTAAACAAGCCAAGATATAAAAGTCACTTCTTATAAAGAAGAAAATACAAAGAAACAATAAAAACAACCATCAACTGGTTTTACAGCTTTCTTTTGACAATTCTTCCATCAATGTACACATCAGAGAATGAAGTCCACACACACGCCCCAATGCATGCAATGGTGATCTCTATTACTGGCTTTCTAAATTGCATTGCTTCACTAACTTGTGACACTGAGGCAAGAATAGTCAGTACAATTTCAGTTATCAGAGTGTAATGAATTGGCATCTCAGCCAATTGAATTGTATGAAAAGGCAAGGCATGGAAAGGCACGCAATCTGCAAACCATCCGGTTCAAAGACGAACAAATTACCATTCAACTAAAGAGCAAGCTTGTGTAGCACTGACAGTATAACATAACATGCTTGCAAAGTGAAGGTTTTAGTTTCAAATCCCACACATGCCAGGCCTTTTTTATGTTGATATATTAAAAAGTTATTTTTTGCAGGCAAATGTTCCATTTTAAAACATAAATAAATCATTTAATATAAATGATATAGACGTCACTATAATAACTGTGTTCCCTAGTATATTTTCAGGTTGACAAAATGTGTAATATACACCTGCATGGATAAAAGTGCCTGGGGTCTGCAAAAATGTACAAAAAAACGTGAGAAAAAGAAGGACATTTTTACCTTACTTTGGAGACTTATTACTCTTACTGTATTTTTGGCTGATTTACTTTTGCTGTGCCAATACCCTGAAAACACGTAAACTGTCCTTGCTGTATAGAGTCTCTGGCAGTTCTCACTGATAACTACCTTTCCTCTCATTGTCATCATCTCCAGTTTTATACCTCTGTAGTAAATTTCTAACTTCTGCTTCCTGGCTGTAACTGAGTCCTGGAAAGCATAGCTGGGCCAACTCACTGGCGATTCTGAATTACCTGTATTTCACGCTGTTCTACATCTAGCTCCAAATAGCCTACATAGGGGATATCTAACCTGTTGGCAGCCTTAAGCACATGCCAACCACATGTCTTCAACACAACCACTCCCATTGACTCAAAGTGCTCTTTAAAGCAAGTCTCTGTAATTTTGGTCACCATAGAACCCGTATCCAACAGACAAGAAACTCTAATGCCCCAATTAAAACAGAAACAATCAGACTTTATCCTACCAGTCTCCCATACAAATCTGCTTGAATGCTGTCCTCCAAGGTTGAGCCGGGCTGACCCCAATTAAATTTAAGTCCATTTAATTGTTCTTGTTGAGTTTTGATAGCGCCTAATAGTTAAATCAAAATTGAATCACTTCTGCCCTACCTTATCATTCTCTTAAGCTAATTGATCTCTCAAGACAGGATCTTTATCTGGGACTCCTTTAGAGTTACAACATATAACTCCCTCCAAAAGAGCCACCAGTGCATGGGAAAACTCCCTCAAGGATTCACCCTGGTTTTGCTTAAGATCAAAAAATTGCCTTTGTAATTTAGCAAAAGGCTGTGCACATCCATACATTTCTTGCAGTATATGCAGCACTCGTTTAGGGTTCTTTCAATCTTCTAAAAGACTATGTTTAATTTTCTCTTTAGCTTCCCCTTCCAAATGCTTTATATATATATATATATATATATATATATATATATATATATATATATATATATATATATATATATATATATATATATATATATATATATATATATATATATATATATATATATATATATATATATATATATATATATATATATACATATATATACAGTGCCTTGAAAGTATTGCCCCTTGAACTTTGCGACCTTTTGCCACATTTCAGGCTTCAAACATAAAGATATGAAACTGTAATTTTTTGTGAAGAATCAACAACAAGTGGGACACAATCATGAAGTGGAACGAAATTTATTGGATATTTCAAACTTTTTTAACAAATAAAAACTGAAAAATTGGTGCAAAATTATTCAGCCCCTTTACTTTCAGTGCAGCAAACTCTCTCCAGAAGTTCAGTGAGGATCTCTGAATGATCCAATGTTGACCTAAATGACTAATGATGATAAATAGAATCCACCTGTGTGTAATCAAGTCTCCGTATAAATGCACCTGCACTGTGATAGTCTCAGAGGTCCGTTTAAAGCGCCAGAGAGCATCATGAAGAACAAGGAACACACCAGGCAGGTCCGAGATACTGTTGTGGAGAAGTTTAAAGCCGGATTTGGATACAAAAGATTTCCCAAGCTTTAAACATCCCAAGGAGCACTGTGCAAGCGATAATATTGAAATGGAAGGAGTATCAGACCACTGCAAATCTACCAAGACCTGGCCGTCCCTCTAAACTTTCAGCTCATACAAGGAGAAGACTGATCAGAGATGCAGCCAAGAGGCCCATGATCACTCTGGATGAACTGCAGAGATCTACAGCTGAGGTGGGAGACTCTGTCCATAGGACAACAATCAGTCGTATACTGCACAAATCTGGCCTTTATGGAAGAGTGGCAAGAAGAAAGCCATTTCTTAAAGATATCCATAAAAGTGTCGTTTACAGTTTGCCACAAGCCACCTGGGAGACACACCAAACATGTGGAAGAAGGTGCTCTGGTCAGATGAAACCAAAATCGAACTTTTTGGCAACAATGCAAAACGTTATGTTTGGCGTAAAAGCAACACAGCTCATCACCCTGAACACACCATCCCCACTGTCAAACATGGTGGTGGCAGCATCATGGTTTGGGCCTGCTTTTCTTCAGCAGGGACAGGGAAGATGGTTAAAATTGATGGGAAGATGGATGGAGCCAAATACAGGACCATTCTGGAAGAAAACCTGATGGAGTCTGCAAAGACCTGAGACTGGGACGGAGATTTGTCTTCCAACAAGACAATGATCCAAAACATAAAGCAAAATCTACAATGGAATGGTTCACAAATAAACATATCCAGGTGTTAGAATGGCCAAGTCAAAGTCCAGACCTGAATCCAATCGAGAATCTGTGGAAAGAACTGAAAACTGCTGTTCACAAATGCTCTCCATCCAACCTCACTGAGCTCGAGCTGTTTTGCAAGGAGGAATGGGCAAAATTTCAGTCTCTCGATGTGCAAAACTGATAGAGACATACCCCAAGCGACTTACAGCTGTAATCGCAGCAAAGGTGGCGCTACAAAGTATTAACTTAAGGGGCTGAATAATTTTGCACCCAATTTTTCAGTTTTTTATTTGTTAAAAAAGTTTGAAATATCCAATAAATTTCGTTCCACTTCATGATTGTGTCCCACTTGTTGTTGATTCTTCACAAAAATTACAGTTTCATATCTTTATGTTTTGAAGCCTGAAATGTGGCAAAAGGTCGCAAAGTTCAAGGGGCGAATACTTTTAAGGCACTGTATATATATATATATATATATATATACAGTACTATTGCAAAAGTTTTAGGCAGGTGTGAAAAAATGCTGTAAAGTAAGAATGCTTACAAAAATAGACATGTTAATAGATTATATTTATCAATTAACTAAATGCAAAGTGAGTGAACAGAAGAAAAATCTAAATCAAATCCATATTTGGTGTGACCACCCTTTGCCTTCAAAACAGCATCAAGCATCAATTCTTCTAGGTACACTTGCACCCAGTTTTTGAAGGAACTCGGCAGGTAGGTTGACCCAAACTACTTGGAGAACTATGCACAGTTCTTCTGTGGATTTAGGCAGCCTCAGTTGCTTCTCTCTCTTCATGTAATCCCAAACAGACTCGATGATGTTGAGATCAGGGCTCTGTGGGGGCCATACCATCACTTCCAGGACTCCTTGTTCTTCTTTACACTGAAGATAGTTCTTAATGACTTTCGCTGTATGTTTGGGGTCATTGTCATGCTGCAGAATAAATTTGGGGCCAATCAGATGCCTCCCTGATGGTATTGCATGATGGATAAGTATCTGCCTGTACTTCTCAGCATTGAGGAGACCATTAATTCTGACCAAATCCCCAACTCCATTTGCAGAAATGCAGCCCCAAACTTGCAAGGAACCTCCACCATGCTTCACTGTTGCCTGCAGACACTCATTCGTGTACGCTCTCCATCCCTTCGGCGAACAAACTGCCTTCTGCTACAGCCAAATATTTCAAATTTTGACTCATCAGTCCAGAGCACCTGCTGCCATTTTTCTGCACCCCAGTTCCTGTGTTTTCGTGCATAGTTGAGTCGCTTGGCCTTGTTTCCACGTCGGAGGTATGGCTTTTTGGCCGCAAGTCTTCCATGAAGGCCACTTCTGACCAGACTTCTCGGACAGTAGATGGGTGTACCAGGGTCCCTCTGTTTTCTGCAGTTCTGAGCTGATGGCACTGCTGGACATCTTCCGATTGTGAAGGGAAGTAAGCATGATGTGTCTTTCATCTGCTGCAGTAAGTTTCCTTGGCCGACCACTGCGTCTCACGGTCCTCAACGTTGCCCGTTTCTTTGTGCTTCTTCAAAGAGCTTGGACAGCACATCTGGAAACCCCTGTCTGCCTTGAAATTTCTGCCTGGTAGAGACCTTGCTGATGCAGTATAACCACCTTGAGTCTTGTTGCTGTGCTCAGTCTTGCCATGGTGTATGACTTTTGACAGTAAACTGTCTTCAGCAACCTCACCTTGTTAGCTGAGTTTGGCTGTTCCTCACCCTGTTTTATTCCTCCTACACAGCTGTTTCTGTTTCAGTTAATGATTGTGTTTCAACCTACATATTGAATTGATGATCATTAGCACCTGTTTGGTATAATTGTTTAATCATACACCTGACTATATGCCTACAAAATCCCTGACTTTGTGCAAGTGTACCTAGAAGAATTGATGCTGTTTTGAAGGCAAAGGGTTGTCACACCAAATATGGATTTGATTTAGATTTTTCTTCTGTTCACTCACATTGCATTTAGTTAATTGATAAATATAATCTATTAACATGTCTATTTTTGAAAGCATTCTTACTTTACAGCATTTTTTCACACCTGCCTAAAACTTTTGCACAGTACTGTATATATATATATATATATATATATATATATATATTAATTAACCATTCGTTCAAGCTGTTACTCAACACTGGACATTTTAGCACAAACAATCCCCTCTATTAAATAAAACAATTAAATAATGAAAACTTACTTTACTAAAAACAACACATTTTTAAAAACACAACAATAAAATAAATAATAATTTAAAAAAATGTCTGATGGCCTTGTCCGGATCCTGATGGTCCAGCTCTAATGTTGGTTCCTCTGTTGGTTCCTCCAGTAGTTATCACAGTTTTATTTACAATGTCCCCCCAAAAAAAGCTGACTTACTATAGTCTCTGATGCAAACCATGCTTGCAGCGACAAATTCTGTAGCATGGGATGAACAGTTGTAATCAACCCTTTATTTCAATATAAAGGAATACATCAGAGATAGTAGTAAGTAATCAGAAGAAATATATATTTTATTTTTTAAAAAGTTCATAAAAACCTGTGACAATCCAATAACTTCCAGACTTCTTTAACTATTATTATTATTATTATTATTATTATTATTATTATTATTATTATTATTATTATTATTATTATTTAGCACACACCTTTATCCAAGGAGATTTACAGAGACCAGGGTTTGTGAACTATGAATCATTTACAACAACGTCTCACCCGAAAGACGGATCACAAAGAGGTTAAGTGACTTGTTCAAGGTCAAACAGTGAGTCAGTGAGTGAGCCGGGTTATGAACCGGGGACCCAACTGGTTACAAGTCCTTTTCTTTAATCAGCGGACCACACGGTGTTGTCCATTAAATTTGGGTGTATCAGGTTTAAAACAAAACAAAACACTTCAATAGTAAAAAACAAAGTCTCAAATTGTGTAATTAAAAAGTCTCAAATACTGCGGTATCAAAATATAAATAAATAAAACAAAGTGCAACACAAAAGCAAATAATCCAAATCATACATAAAAATCAACATGCAAATAAAACCGTGATAACACCGCGTTTCTTCTGTAAAAACAAAGGGGAGCTCAATCAATACAATTAGTTCATTAAAACCAGTTTCAGGTACCACATTATTAAAACAATCTTTAATACAATAAAATACAAAATTTATAAAAATCAGTTAAAACCCACTAAAAGGCATAAAACGTAGCAGCTGGTGGTTTTTCAATAAAAAAAGAAACTCCTTAATCTAAAACCTATTTCCCCATATTAAAAATAACTGAAAACGATAGGTTACTGATGTAACCCCGGTTCCCTGAAAGAGAAGACGGCCAACAACCACACTTTTGGGATATGCCTGCCACAGGTCAGTTATTTACTGAGCATTTATGTTAGAGCTGCCGATAGGCCCCTCCGGGGAGTGACATCCTCAGTCCCACCCACCGAGGGAACAGGTAGTCACTCCACAGAGATCACGTTCTCTTTTGCATCGCAAGATGTGTTGGTCATCTTCTCTTTCGGGGAACTGGGGTTACATCCGTAACCTATTGTTCCCTTTCAATTCAAAGACGACCAACAACCATGCTTTTGAGAATGTATATCAAAACCGTCGCAAGGGAGCGTGAGTGGAGACAGCAGACGAGGAACGTCTCGCTACTGCCAAACTACTGCCAAACTAATGTTGAGTCGGTAGAACCTGGTGAATGTACGAGGTGTAGCCCAGCTAGACGCAGCACAAATATCCGTCAATGAAGCTCCTCTAAAAAGGGCCCATGATGTAGCCACTCCTCTGATACAGTGCACTGCCACCCTTCCAGGTGGGGGTAAGCCGGCATTAGAATATATAGTCGAAACTGTGTCCACAATCCAGTGGGACAGTCGCTGATTCGAGAGGGCTGATGCAGCACTCTCATCCAAATCCACATAACCTCTCAATGCCCGAACATGCCAGAGGGAATTTAATCTTTGATCCTCCATCGAAGCAAAAGGAGGGAGATGGAAAGCCTCAAGTGGAAAGCTGTAACCACCTTAGGGAGGAAAGCAGGGCTTGTGTGTAACGACACCCTGTTTCCATCATCCCAAACATGCATACACGAACTGTATACTGACAGAGCCTGTAGCTCACTAACTATGGAAAGTATAGACAAACAGGGTCTTAGTGAGTGCCTCAATACCACGTCTAGACTCTACTCGGGGAGGACATAACCGCTGAACGCCTTTCAGAAAATGTGTCAATAGGGACATGGCATGCAGATATGGCTGCTAGGTACACTTTCAGTGTAGAGGGGGATCTACCCGCCTCTAGCAGATCTTGCAGAAACAGTAAAATAATTGCTATAGGGAAATAGATGGGGTCATGACCTCTGGTCATACACAAATTCTGAAAATACTTCCACTTATAGGCATACAACGCCCTTGTGGAGGAGGCCCTAGCATTCTGTAGTGTACTGACAACTGCATCTGAGAGCCCTAAGGCGGACAGATGGTCCCGTTCAGGGGCCAGACCCACAGTTGGAGTCTGCCCAGTTCTGGGAGTCACAGGGTGCCTCTCGTCTGACTGAGGAAATCCATGTGCAGCGAGATCTCCCAGGGCTGGCCTTGCAGCAGCTGGCAAAGGTTTGAAAACTAGATTCTCCTGGGCCATCTGGGGGCCACCAGGAGAACTGTCACCTCTTCTCTCTAGGAAGGCCAGGAGCAATGGTATTGGCGGGAAAATGTACAAGAACATCCTGGGCCACTCGTGGGCTAGGGCGTTGACTAGTGGACTTCCGCAGAAGTGGAGGGAGAACCATAGGGGGCAATGAGTCGCCTCTGCCGTGGCAAAGACATCGACTCGGGCTTCCCCAAAACCTTCCCAAATGCGGTGCACTACCTGAGGGTGCAGTCACCATTCTGACGGGTGAGGATCCTCCCTTGAGAGGAGGTCTGCCGCCCAATTCACCACTCCCAGGAGATAAACAGTCCGGAGGGATAACAAGTATTGCTGTGCCCAGATGAGCAGCCGAAAGGCTATGTGGTGTCACCCCGGGGACCAAAGCCCTCCCCGGTGGTTCACATACGCTACTATTGACATGTCTCCTCTGGAGCACAGTAAGGAAATGCTGTAAGAAAGAACAGAACTGACAGAAGGCACAAGTTTTGTTGTCCATCAAATCAACAGTATGAATGTCTTGAAATCAGGACTTAAATGATGTGTTGCAATAGAATACCTCTGTTAAGAGAGAAACACAGAAATTGGACTATGGAACAATGGTCAAAGGTGCTTTGGACTGTTGATGGATGGACAACGACACCTGTGCCTTCTGCCAGTTCTGATGCCAATTCAACGCTTGTCTTGTTTCTATTCCTTAAGGATATTGTCTTCAAGTATTGCTCATACTTGTTAGACAGCTTTTTGGGTCTTCCAGTCCTGGGTTTGTCAATTACAGATGATGTTTCTCTGTACTTGTTGATTATGCTTCGGATACCACACCTTGAAAATCGAGTGATGCAAGCTCTTTCACTCAATGTTTTTCCTTCTTTATGCAAGTCAAGGTTGTTATAATAGTAGAAAACACTAGTGGAGGCTTTGAGTAAATGGTTGATGCTCATGCAACACGTCTAAAAGTTTTGCACAGCAGTGTATATATTTTTTTTTAAACAAAAGCATTTAGCTCAGTCTTCCGAAGCTGAGTTTCTGATTCCACGGAAGTGGTGAGCCATCTTCCAGCAATAAACTGAGGGGAATTCCAGAAAACTCGAGTGAGAGCTCCTTTAATAGACTCAATCACAGCCACTGGAAGGTTAGTTATACCTACCTTACTTACCAGCTTCTGAGAAGCAAAAGAGAGTGTGATCTCTGTGGAGTGACTACTTAGTCCCTCGGTGGGTGGGACCGATGACGTCACTCCCTGGAGGAGCCTATCAGCAGCTCTGACATAAAATGCTCAGTAAATACCTGATCTGTGGCAGGCATATCCCAAAAGTATGGTTGTCTTCGAATGGAAAGGGAACTGCTGCATACCCGTACATCAGTGGTTCAGCGTTTTAATCAGGTTTTCATGAACTCTTGCCATTATCTTCCCTCACAGGCTTTAAAAAAATAAGGTTAGGCTTTAAATGTGAGTACACAAAAAAATAACGAAACAAGCATTGTTAAAATAATCACGTACTCAGCGGCCTCTCAAGTCCCCTTTAAGTAGCTTGATCAATACTCCTATTTCTTTCATTCAGGTCCCGTTGCTACCATCCAAACAATGCAATCTGGATACAATGCAATCCGTAGAAGACTTTTTTTTTTTTACCCCCGTGGTAAGTGCCCAAGAGTGAATGGTGAGCAAAGTATTCACCAGTCGGTTTATGACCACGACATGGTCACAGCAAAGACAACGCAAAGCGTTTCTTGTAAACTTTGCAGGGTGTACTGTAACACTTTAAATAACCTTTTTTTTAAACAAAGGAATTTGCTCAGATGTGTGATGTATGTATTTTAAATACTTAACCTTAGTAAATTATGTACTACATGCATTGTTTATTCATGCACAGTGAACATAAAAAAATGGGCATAATAGAGTTTATGCATTTATGTAAACATGTTTTTTATAAGGTTTAAAACTTGATTAAACGGAGCAAAGTACAATTTTTACAGTCGTGTGCAGAATGTTTGAAAGCTCCTCTCCTTGTTGCTGTCACAAGCATTAGCTGGTATGAATTTATTTTCCTTAATATGATTAATTATTTTGGAAAATTGCTCAGTGCAGTGGCACTGTTGATTTATCTTTGCAAAGAAGCCATAGTACTGTATCTGTCCTCTTCTGTAATTTTAAAAACCTCTAACTTTATACTGTCTGCTATTCCTTACCTTTGTACAATCCAAAAGTGCACTGAAGATTCAATTCCAAACTCCCACAGTTCTGAATTGTGTTGTACAATATTTGGTTCAAACCAAAACCTGAATGAATTCCTTCTCTGTGGCTTGGGATCTGTTTCTCGTACCGGTTATGGTGTGAAACCTACTTCAGGGTGGACACATGAGGGCTGGTTTTCAAAGCCTCTTACTCCAGAGTAATTAACTTTTTTCAGAAATAAGAAAAAACTCCTGTTACAAATTACAAAACAACATTTTTGATTTGGGCAGTTTAACTAGGGGCCGGACCAAATCAAACCCTGATCACTCTTGCGAAAGAGTGTTTATGTGATAATATTGCTAGTTTCCATATCACATTTTCTTTATCCCGAAACCAAAACTAGCCAGTTCCAATCCGTGAAAGGGGCGGAGATAAGTTTTGCAGCTGTTGACCAATCCCCAGCCAGTATTTGTGACCTTTTGAAGGGGCGGAAACAAGGCGGTAACATGCGAAAAGACAGGCGAAGACAGCCAGGGCAGAAAGAAATTAAAATCTGGCCCTTGGCGACAGCTCCGGAGCTGTGTTAGCTGTCTAGTAACGTACAAGACAAGACAATTGCAAACAAACAAAACACAACACTCACAATTTCAGTTTCTGTATTACTTTCACTGTCCTTCTCGGTTCTACTCACATTAAACCAAAGCGAAGGAACAGATTACGATTCTCCATCCCCTTTTATGCTGTCACACATGACCCCTTGGTAAACGAGTGCAACCGCCTCTCCAATCTGCGGCTGCCACGTCGTTTCCCTTCTCGGTCAATGCGTTATTGCAAAGGAGTCACCCCCTTCCTGGCTGGCTGACTTCCCTTGAACCCTGGGAAAGAACTGTCAGGTCAGCCCATCGAGGGAACTCTGTTCTCGCTGCTTAGTGCCCTCACAGGTCGGGAGGGTGATTTACAGCCAAGAATCATTGTATTTCTGTCACACCGACATTTTTTTTTTTTTAATCTTCATTCTTGTGCAGTTATAGCCTACTATACAGCCTTGTGCACATCAGGGCTCTGGGCAGCACCTTGCCAGTCAGGTATGAGGATGCTGGCATTGCATTGCTGACACAAGCCAGCAGACGGTATGGATTTTTGCAAAAATCATAAAAACAATGTGGCATGCATTCATAATAACCCGCCTCCGTTCAGTTTCTGTTTTGCTCAGCTGTTGGCGGACTTCACAAAAACACCCTGAACACAGTGATTGGTAGTGAGGCTGCTAGAATACATGATGATAAATAATATTATCTAATTAGCAGTGTAGACACAAATGAATGCATGTTTATGCTAGCTGACTAAATTTTACTTTTAAAAAGTGTTTCGCTACAGGGGCCACTATATCAATAATATCACAGTTCACCATGTGAATCGATGAATCGGCACACCCCTACATCATACTAGGGTGTTTTAAGGTGAGGTTTTGAGTTATAACATGTCATAACAAATCAGAGGCAGGAGACCACACTGCACATATTACTGCTACATGCCACTCAGAAGTCGGGATCTGCTGTAAATTTCACTGGTGAATGCAACAGAGGCCTCTGATGGTAAACCTTTTTGACTTGCCATATAATATTGTACAGCATTAAACATCTCAGTTATTACATTTTTAATGCCACAAACTTGGTGTTTTGATCTTTAAGGAAAATGAAAAGATCATTGCTGCTCAGAAAGCATCATTGAAACTTTTTTTTTTTTTTAATCGTTCCTTGTATACTATCCCAGAATAAAAAATTATATTATACAGCAAATTCACAGACAAAAAATAATAGGTAACACTTTACATAGTAAATACATGTGTACTTACACATAATTATAATGTTATTATGCATAGTTACAATGTACTTAGCATGTCAAGCTTTTGCATGATATATGTAAGTACACAATTGTATCAGAAAAGGGTTTGGGTTCTAATCCTGTCAGTAGTGATTTGGAAAAGTGATTTTAGTCACAGCATATAGCTATGGCCAAATGTTTTGCATTGCCTAGAATTTTAGGCTTGAGCCCTAATTTAAAAAAAAAAGAAAAAAAGCTGTATGAACAGAATTTTATTAAAATTCTTTCAGAAGTTCATGTTTCATGTTAGATTTTAAAATGTCACATTTTTCAATTTTAGTCAGTGTTTCCATAAGTACTATGGGAACCTGCAAAGCTGTATGTAATTCAATATGTTAACATAGCATTATTCTATGGGTTGTATTCAACTTCATGAAGCAAAATTAGTTAATTCCATAGGGTGATGCAAAACATTAGGCTATAGCTGTATAGGTAGATAGGTAGATAGATAGAAAGATGTAGAGATTGCTTCCTTAGTGTAATGTATGGTTGTGTGAATGTACACTAATTTGCTTCTGGCTGTTGGCCCATAAAGTAAGCAAGGACTGCAGTAGTATCTCCATTAAGTAGATATCCATATAATAGCCTATTTAGTGAACTATCTGCTCATGACTTGAGCCTGCTGGTTTTCTCATTGAGCCCTGTTGTAGTTCATGATGTCGCTCTGATTGGACCAGATGTACTTCATGCTGGGCTTGTTGTATTCCCAGCAGGGATTTCAATCAAACTTGTCTTATTTGTTGTGTTTGTTCCTTGTGACCCCTTTTGCCTCTGCAGTAGTGGTTCTGTGACAAGGCCGTTAACAGACTGACCTTTGGGGTTCCAGTAATCCAGAAATCCTGCCCGCTCCTGTGGGAACATGTTCATACTGCAAAAAAAAACAAAAAAAACTTTGGGCCTAATGTGGGAAAATAAAATATTAATTTGACTAACTTCTCCTGCAGACTCTTATTAAAGAGTCAGATTAAACTTTGTTTTTGTGTTATTGTACATTGTGAAGACATCAATAATTTATTTTCAGCTCTAAATATAAATAAGCCAATAGTTCCACCTTTTTCTGAGCCAACTAGTTTGGACAATTTTACTCTATTTATATTTCTCAGCAGGTGGTTGGGTTCTTTGGCTCAGTTTGTGAGCACATTGATTAAATCATGTCTTGAGTTAAAGCAAAAATGTCTCTCTTTCAAACAGAAACTGTGGTGGATGAACTAATCAATTGATTCATTATAGAGATCACAGCATATTAAAGTGTTTCTCTGCAAGCCATTAAAAAAACCAAAAGCTAGTTGTCAGAGTGTGGTGGTGAGTGAACTTAGTTGCTTTGTGTACAATCCAAAAAAGTATTTGCATGATAGATACATCTAAAATATATGCAGTAGTGTGCAGATTTATTAGAACACCTCTATATTTGTCATTTATATCCTTTATATAGCTACCTGCATGAGAACTTCTGGGAGTGAGACTTTACATTTTCAGTCAGTAATCAGTGACATAAAAAATAAGCACTCATGTGAAAACGTTAGACCACTTTATGCTTTAATTGGGCATTTTAAACAACTTCAGAAGGTCTCAGCAATTTTATCATGGGTGGCTACATGTTCCATTTCTCTTATTATTTTAAATTTATTGTGTGTGGCTGTCACAAAGACGGCAGCAGTGGGTGACGTCAGACCAGAAACAGGAAATAAATAAACAAAAGACTTGGGGTTTTGGTGAAGCTGAGCGCGTGATCGCGCTCAGCATTTAATAATTAAACAGAAAATAAAAGGTTGGTACACAAAACAGGACACGGCACTTACGCCAAAATAAACAGACATAAACAAAACGGACTATACAGACACTGACACACGGGGACGAACAAACACGGTGAGCACAAACTAATCTTCTGCTTATCTTTATCTCTCCTTCTCCACACCCGTTCTCCACTCTCGAACACCCAACCCCGAGTGAGTGAAAACATACAGCTTTTATGCAGTTGTACCGAGACTCGATTGCTAGTCAATCATTCAATTGGAATCTCGGTACAACTGCACGTGAATTAATTAAAGTGCAATTCCCCGTGCTCACATATTATTACTTTTTACTTGCACGTGATGTGATTTGTGCAATCCCGTGCCTAAATACAATTACATCTTAAACACACGTGAAACACACACCCGTTTATATCCCGTGTACCAATCGCTATACACCAACATTAACACATGCAACATGCAACATATAACACAAACTACGCACAAGGGCGCGGCCACATCGCCACAGTGGCCTATTAAAGTCACTAAACAATCACTAATTTGCCTATTTTGACAATTTTCCAAGATTTTCAGTTAAGGCGTGCTAGGAGCTCTGCATGCACCTCTGCAAATCACTTTGAAAATGGATGTTCATTTGTATGATTTGGAACAATCCGGCATTTTAAGTTGTGTTGTGAGATCATTTAAAATTATTTTTCTCAATTACGGAGTTGATTTTAAAAAAATGTGTTCTCATTAATTTGGTATTAGTTCTCAGTTTTATAGTTTGAATTAAAAAGCCTTGCATTGGTATTTATTATTGTTGTTATTTATTTCTTAGCAGACACCCTTATCCAGGATGACTTACAGTTGTTACAAACTATCATATTACAGATAAGAGCAGTTATAAAATACAATAAAATCAGTGATAAGTAAGAGCAAATGTTTTCTGTAGTCATGTTTTTTTGCTGATGTTTTTGTTGCAAACTTTTAATAAAACCCACAGTCTTTTTTTCTGTATCCATCTTGATTTTTTTCTGCTTCTTAATCTTTTCTTCATTTCTGTTCTTGTTTTCTTGCTCAAAGCTTTATAAAAATGATTGTGTGGCGCAGGCTAGCTACAAATAGAGTCAATTGCAATGCGGTTCTAATTTAAGTAAATACCTAGACCAACACACTGCAGTAATGCTGTATTTTTATTTATTTATTTTTATTTCAATGTCAATTGGTGTTTCTTATTGTATTACATTGTTTTCTTATCTGGACTGAAAATGACAGGAATTACTGTTTGCTGTCCATTAAGCTCTACAGGCATATTGCTTTTTAAAAGGTTTTGTTTTGACTAGTAAATAATTAAACGGTAAATGCAAATGGAAATGGACTTTATTCCATGTAATTAGCCACTATGGTCTTACATTTATGTCACTAAAGGTGCAGTGGGTTGATTAAACAGTGTTATTAGGGGTTGGTTTTGATGTGGTGGCTATAAATTGAGAATACTTGGGGAAAAAAAAGCAATTGGATTTTTGGTCAAGGTTACACATTTTTGCAAAAGAAAGAAAAAGACTTAAGTTTCTAATGAGACCCTTGAAACACATTCTCTTCCCTTGAGTTTAATGAGGGAAACTGCACTCTGTCAACTGCTGTGCAGAAGGTATAAGCACAATTGACGCATTTTCCTCACAATTCAGCTGATGTAACTTGCTTAAAATATAATTGAATTCTCTACAATGTATCTTTGTAATTTTCTTAAGATTAAGGTGAATTGGTTAGCCAAGACTTCAAGCTTTCAAAGCATCAACAGGATTAACCCCTTTTGACTCCAGCTAAATTAGAATTAGAAATACTTATTGTAAATTTGCAAAGATACATACAATAGAGGGGACAAAGAATACTACTGTGACTCTATATACAGAACTAAGCTTAATTGGAAAATGTGTCTATTGCCATAGCTATTAGAAACATTGACATTCTATTATTTGTACTAAACTGTACTTGTCCGTAGTCATCTCTGTTTCTCAGCACTCAGCCTTTTGGATCTGTGTAAATACATTTCGTTTGGATTTGTGCAAATACATTTAATTGGCAATGCTCAGGAGTTAAAAATCAACAATCTAAAAGCATTTACTTGATTTACAGATCAAATATAAAAGCAGAGCAATTCAAATAATACTGAAATACTGAAAACAGTGTGTATTAATCCTCCTTGGAAAGTATGACAGCTCATTCAATAGCAAAGTTACAGGCATCTATTAATGTACCCTTGCACACACATGACTAACAATGACTTTGCAAGAGACACAGTTAGACAACTAACTATGCCAACACTAATTGTTCTCATTGCTCTCCAGTTTTAGTTCCAACAGATCAGCTATCACTGCAATACTTAAGGTAACATATGGGCAACTGTCAACTAATTACTTCTAAGGAAACTTGGAAATTATGGGCGATCATCTTCAGCAACCTATTGGTTTAATGCCTATTTAACTGAACACTGTACTGTATATATGAAATGTGTCATAATTTTAAGTTTAGGGTTATAACATATTATTAAATGTTAACGTATAATACGTTGTACTTACTTCTTCATGATAGATCCTATTTTTAAAAAATGCCAGCCAAAGTATCACTATTCTGTGACAATTATATTCAGTACTTCAGATTTTCAGAAAGTATAGCCCAGAAATGAGAATGGGGGGTTCAAGTTACTTATAAAATGGTACAACTAACTTGAAATCTGCAGCTGTTAAGAGCTGAAAACAATTAAACATGTCAAATTAATCAAATTATCAGTTAAATTAAGGTTCTAGTTAAGTAATTGATAGCTTAGTTGGAATGAAAACCAGCAGACACAGTGGGTCCCCAGGACCAGGGTTGGGAACCACTGCCCTATAGAACTAAATCATTTAGTTTCATAAAGTTGAATGAAACCTGCTCAATAATGTAGCGTTAACATATTGAATTACATACCACTTTGTAGGTTTCCATATACTTAAAGAAAAACTGACAAAAATTAAAAGATGTTACATTTCGAAATCTAACATAAAATGCTGTACTAATATTATGGCTTCCGGTAGGCATTTTGTAGTTTCTTTGATTATATAATGTTAAATAAAATATCTAAATTATGTTCATTTTTTCCCTACAATTCTAGGTGATGCAAAACCTTTAGCCATAGCTGTACAGTAGTTCTGCTGGGAATGTGTGATGCATCCACCCAAAAAAGCCTACTATGTTTTAGCAATGAAAAATTTCAACATCCAATAAAATAGGTTCAGGGACTTGTGATTGTATTGAGCATCGGGAATTTAAAGAGAATCTGATTGTCATTTTACAACAGTATATACAGCACTTATAAAGACAGGGGACAGTAATGCGCCAGAATAATGTTTTTTACGGGGGACAAGGATAACATTCTTTCCTATTTTCCTATCATGTCATATTAACGTCAGCCAGATCATTGCCCCTGGTGCTGTGAAGATTTTCACTTTCTCCAATCTCTTAAAGCTGGGGTCAAATGGTATCATTCGCTTTCATAAGCACCGGGAATTGAAATAGGGCTACCAGTTCTTATTTCTAAAGTGGCTTTTTGGTAGCTATTTAGAGTGGAAATTGAATGTTTACCTGTTTAGAAAAAGGGTTGGTTGCAGACCTATATGAACATAACTTAGATATTTTATTTAACATAATGTAATCTAAGAAACTACAAAATGATATCGCAAAAGTCTACCTGATCAAGAAACATGAATGCTTTTGATCTTTCTAATCAGGAAATTATTTTTTAAAGTAATTACTGATAGAGTAGATATAAAGTCATTTAAAATTAAATGTTCCATCTCAATGTACTTCCCAGTAAAATACATTTGAATAACTAAATTAATACATGTCCATGTTGAAGTGGTGTAGCAGGACTCAGCTCTGGGAAAGACATTGAAAAAAATGATGTCACTCCTTTGGGGAAATAAAGTGTTATCTTTTCTCAAAATACAAGATTACACATCCCGGAACTACATCTAAAATGAAGAACAAATGTTTCTCTGCATGTCTATACCAACTCCCCCTACATTCTCCATGGAATGTTACATATGTTGTGCAATATCTTATGTAATGTGATTTATTATTGATATGCGTATGCATGTAGGAAGAAAAATAAGACACTT
The DNA here is from genome assembly GCA_030684275.1 of Acipenser oxyrinchus oxyrinchus. Lineage (NCBI taxonomy): Eukaryota > Metazoa > Chordata > Actinopteri > Acipenseriformes > Acipenseridae > Acipenser > Acipenser oxyrinchus. The sequence continues at coordinate 78,697,704 of CM060252.1, read as the reverse complement.
GTTAATCTGCATGAATTGTAAAAACATGTTTAAAGAATGGGTTGGGTTAGTTATATTTCTGTGGTCTTCCATTTGAATTCATTATGGATTTGTGCCAATTTGATATTCTCTTCAAGACCACAAATATCATAACAGTCATTAAAATATTTGTTTTTCGGATGTTACTCACATGCTATCCTATGAAACTATTGAAATTATTTTGAATATCGGCTATATGTATAAGACACATGTGCAGAGAATTCTGGGTAACACATGGAGTATCTCTAATTACTGTGCATTTACATAGCAGTTATATGGTAAATACATGTGTACTTAAACATAATTACAAAGTTATTATGCATAGCTACAATGTACTTAGCATTTTCTTTTGCATGATATAAACCTAATCCTAATCCTAACCCTAACACTAACTCTAAACCTAATCCTAACCCCCTTAACCCTAACACTAACCCTTTTCTGATACAATTCTGTACTTACATATACTGTGCAAAATGATGTAGACATTAAATTCTGTTTTGTGGAGTAGCATGTATGACCTCTTTGAGCAGCAAGGAGTGTTTTTCTTTGCTGAAGAATGATGTCCCACTGCAGAATTAACACCCACTGCTGCAGAACCACTGTCTCTGACATGCTGATCCCGTTCCTTTGCAGGTGAAAGGTTGCGGGAAATCTAAACTCATTGCAGAAAAGCACCATCTGTCAATTGTTTCATGTCTATCATTGCTGATGTTATTGGCCTCATTGGAGTAAAGCTGTACCGTGCAAAGGTATGAAAACCAGTCTCCTGGTGGATCTGGCAGCTTACAGCAGCAGCTTTTCTCAGTCAGTGTCAAATCTCACACATGCTAATTAGATGTTGCACAGATTACTGAAGTAATAATGTATACATGCATGTACTCTGCTGACAAAGTAAGGTGTTGGCGATTTATAGACCAAGGCTGTAGTTTGAGTATTTCAACCAACAACAGCCACCCTGAACATGCAGGTGGAGCATTGAATTACTATTCCCTTATACTACAGGAATTAATATAGATGTGTATGTAACAGGGCAGAGGCTGGGAGCGAACCGGTGTCTCAAGCACAATGCAAAAGAGCTGAGCTCATCTGCATTCATGATTTTAGAGCTTTTAACCTCATCTAATCTCACCGACAGGGGAATCCGCAGTGTATCACACAACACAACACTGTATCAAAGAAGTACATTCTATAATGAATCAGCAGGGTGCAGAGGGCTTTATTCCAAATGTAAGCAGATATGGATTAGGAAAGACTACAACAGCCATTAGCAAGGCCTTTAAACATTTTCATTGGAGCAAGGTAGCAGATGTTGTGCAGTGTTAATTCTAAATGGATTTTAGGCAGCGCTTTCAGTCTGTCTATGATAATGGACCTAAAATGAAGTAGTTCACTAAGCAAATGACTTGTAATGATGTCATTTAAGCGGGGAGGCTGTGTGGTCCAGTGGTTAAAGAAAAGGGCTTGTAACCAGGAGGTCCCCAGTTCAAATCCCACCTCAGCCACTGACTCATTGTGTGACCCTGAGCAAGTCACTTAACCTCCTTGTGCTCAGTCTTTCGGGTGAGACGTAATTGTAAGTGACTCTGCAGCTGATGCATAGTTCACACACCCTAGTCTCTGTAAGTCGCCTTGGATAAAGGCGTCTGCTAAATAAATAAATAATAATAATAATAATAATTTCAGGACCATTATCTCTGTAATGGACCTTGAAGTTGGCCAATTGATTGAGCTAGTCTGAAAGTTCTGAGGTATATAACATTTTATAATCTTTTATAACCTCTTTAATGCATACGAATATTATTTCAGATATCTTTTTTTATTTTCAGAGTAGATTGTAATTCTTGTCCCTTCATTCCGAGGCATGAGAACAATAAAATGACACAGGTTGAGAGAAGTGGAGAGGCTGGCCGTAGGGAGGCCATGGGTAGGGGCAAACTAGAGACAAACTAGCACACAGCGGGGACGTAATGGCTTGAGGTAAGATATAAATCCTTTCCTTGCTGATCATTGGATGTATTGTTTATCAAAGGACAAATAAGATACTAGGTTTTCAAATGACAAGTGCCTAAAATATGCTTGATGTTTATATGATTTGATGTAACGTTAAAGTGAGTTCACTACCAGAACCACCACTTTTATTAAATAATAATAATAATAATAATAATAATAATAATAATAATAATAATAATACGTGTTAATTATTGTAATAACACATTTATAACATACCCCTAAATGACGCTGTTACTGATTCTAATACAATTATAATACAGTCGTAAGAGGAATGCATTTCATACAATGTCCTTTTTCTCTTCTGTGGAATATGCAAGAGTTAAATGGTGAAGTGCTTAAGCATTGTCAGTGATTTGACTTGGACTGGTTTTCTGCTTTGTTGATTTATTGAGACCACTGTTAACTAAGACAAGCAGTTATACAGTTTTAAATTAAGAATTGTGTTGGAAAAAGTACTGGTGGAAATGTCAATGATTATAGATTGCTCCCTTGAAGGATGTATATGATTTCACAGATATCCCTTTAACTGCAATGCATACGAATATAAAGAACTACAGAAGAAGGAAGGTTACAGATACATGTAGATGATGTGTTATTGTGTGATATAACACATATTTGAGCAGAGTTGGGCACGTTACTGAAAAAAAAAACTTATTACCAAGAAACTGCATGCAAATGAGGGTGCAACATTTTAATAAGCAATTAATCTATCAATTAAAAAAAAATAATAAATGCAGGACACGCTTTATTACAATCACTATTCGTAATTGTAGAAACATGAATAAAGACTAGTCACTTCTTAAAATGTTGCGCTCTCGTTTCAGCATTCTTCATTTAATGAAAAAGTAAAGTGTTGCACGATTTAAAATTCCATTTGGTTGTTTCACATTAAAACCCTGTGAATTAAAGTGATTTTACTATTATTTTTGCAATATACATTTTATATGACGGTCTGGTCTCACTAACGTCTTACAAGAACAGTGCTTTTAATCTACAATCATAATATTTCTGCTTACAAGTATTGAAACAAAGTTACATTTGTTTAAAGGCACTTTTACATTATGTAATAAATAACATATTGCTAGTGAGGTTTGCCTGTGCAAAATGTAGATAAACTGGCCAAAGACAAATTAACACACTGCAAGTCTCCTATATATAGACAGTGTCATCAAGGGCCAAAATGATCAACTGGCCATATCTTCTGACACCAACAGTTTAAATAAGGTTTAAACAAATCTCCTTTGAAATGTATTTTTTTATTGTAACAATGAGATACATTAATGTGGTGTTGGGTGTGTGTGATTCTGATTGGATGTGTTATTAATCATGTTGTGTCAATCATGGCAGAGATTTCATGTTAAAAAAACACAGCGTTTTGCTAGAACTGCCCATATATATATATATATATATATATATATATATATATATATATATATATATATATATATATATATGATATAGCCAATCACAGCACACTCTTCACCACCTGTATTCCACGACTCATCACGGAGAAACCCAATTCAGAATTCCATTCAGCTGCAAACGCCATTCAAAACGGTGACGTCACAGCCTCCTCAGCCACTTACCGATATCCTCTTCGACAACATTTTCCCGCTTTGCAACAAAATTGACAAGGGACTAAATAAAGGTTGGTAAAGATTAGAAAACAAATATAGCTGGAAAAAAATAAAGGACAACTAAAATAAAACATATGCAAGACATTTTCTTCAATGGATATGGAAATGTGAGAATAAGCATGGGATACATTTGGTTTGCAGGTTTGCCGTTTCTTACCGTTAAGAAAGCATTGGGATAACCCATAATAAATCATTGTCTGCTGCTATCTCAGATGTAGAACTATCCTGTGTCTACAGATAACCTGTTATCATTCAAGTGTGCATTCTTTTGTTTTAAGTGGTGAGGGGCAAGTTCAGAACCGATGTGCATTGTGTCAAAACTAGAAGAAGTCAACATATTGCATACCTGCCTAGAGGTTTCAGCTTGTTCGTTAAAAGGTGTATAGTAAAACAAGCCTAGTCCCTAGTGTACTGCAGTCTTTCGTGTGGCAGTAACTGCAGTTTTTAAAATGTTATGGCAGATGTTCGACTTACAAGAAAATAAAGGAAAATACACCATCACTGCCATTGTTTTCACCTCTGATGCTGGAAAATGCAGCCATTTTCTTTGAAAAGCTATGAAGATCAAGTAATAGAAAGAACTCATTCATAATTAATATCAAACCCTGAATCAATATAGATGCACGCTTCAGAACATGCAATATTCAGAATGAGAATTTTGAAGATACTGCTGCAATTAGAAAGGAGTTTGTACTCTACATTACACAACAGCACAATGATTTAAATGAGAATTTATTCTTCTACCATGATAATCTTCTGAACTACCACAGGCATTTCATATGAGGGGAATGTCCCTTTTGTTTGATGCTGCATATCATGTTACTATCATTATGCTCTTTTTGTTTGTTATGTCTGGTCCACTTAGAGAATCTACAGCCCTCATAAGGTTAGAGAAGGTCTCTTTTAAAGTGGCTCCCTGCGGCAGAGCAAGAGCTCTGCCTGTAAATAGTGTGGGTGTTTGTGAGTGTTTTGGTAGTGGTTGGCAGGGATGGGGTCACGGCCAAACACATGTGAGAATGTTGCTGTTCCTAGTGGAATAATTGGTGTTAATTAGGAACAGCCACATCCTATAAAATGAGAGCCCACAACTCCATTAGGGGGACTACCAGGGAGCTGGGAACAGAGAGGTTTGCCGCTGAAGGAAGAGAAACAAAAGCTCATGTATTTTTATTTAAAAACCCACCTTGATAGTGCAAGGGATTTTCTGTTTCATTTTGTGTTCATGACTTGTTTTTGTTTAACCTTTTTATTTTGGCTCTGTGAGCTGTGTTTTTGTTTATAATTTGATTTTGGAAAAATGAAAGTCTCCTTTCTGCCTCCTGACCACCATAGTGCCCAGCGTTGCCTCCCGAGGGTCCACCTCTGCCATCGCCTCCTGAGGGTCCACCGCTGCCATCGCCTCCCGAGGGTCTGCCGCTGCCATCTCCTCCGGAGGGTCCGCCGCTGCCATCGCCTCCCGAGGGTCCACCGCTGCCATCGCCTCCCGAGGGTCCGCCGCTGCCATCTCCTCCGGAGGGTCCGCCGCTGCCATCTCCTCCGGAGGGTCCGCCGCTGCCATCGCCTCCCGAAGGTCCATCACTGCCATCGCCTCCCGAGGGTCCGTCGCTGCCATCGCTTCCCGAGGGTCCACCGCTGCCATCGCCTCCCGACGGTCTGCCGCTGCCATCTCCTCCGGAGGGTCTGCCGCTGCCATCTCCTCCGGAGGGTCCGCCGCTGCCATCGCCTCCCGAGGGTCCACCACTGCCATCACCTCCCGAGTGTCTGCCGCTGCCATCTCCTCCGGAGGGTCCGCCGCTGCCATCGCCTCCTGAGGTCCACCGCTGCCATCGCCTCCAGAGGGTGTTGTTATTACAAGCGGCAGTTTTGTTGCCGGAAATTCTGTGGTCGGAGCCCAAGAAGATGGGCCACTGGTTACAGAGAAAGGGGAGGTGAAAAGACCACTTCCACCCATAACCATTTCACTGTCAGTGCCGCTGCCACTGCCAAAATGTCCCATGCTTAGGGCAGCATTACCGCTGCCAGCACCACCGCCATGACTGGAGGAGCCAGTTGTGCTGCTGTCAGCCTTTCCGCTGCCAGCCTTTCTGCTGCCAGCATTTCCTTTGCTGGAGGAGCCAGCATGGCCACTGTTAGCATTTCAGCTGCCAGCGCCACCCCTAGTAGCATTACCACTGCTGCCTATAGGCCTAGTGAAGGATGGCCTCCCACCATAGCCGCCATCCATGGACCCATTGTTGCCCCTGTTCCTGGGCCGGGACTACAACTGGGACTTTAAAGGGGGAAGTGGCCTCCTTTCCTGAGTCTCCTTTCTGCCTCCTGACCACCACAGACACCTGGCCACTCTACCACACTCCCCTTCACATAACCAGTGGCACTAGTACTTACTGTCCTTTGCTTGCTTTTTCCTTTTTCAGAAATACTAAGTACTTACTTAAATACTTACCATTGCAGAAGTGCTGAATTTAAATAAAAACAAACTATAATATCAACATTTTCTCAAAGACACTGAAGCAAAATCCTTTGATTTTCAAGGAATGGTTGGAGAACAAGGTTGACAAATAAAATGTAACAATTCCGCTTCAGTAGTTCGGGACAAACACCAATCACAAAATGTTTTAGTACAAATATTTATTGTAGAGAATGCAGAGTATGCGATTTTACAGAAAAGTATGCTGTATATACACATTCATTTGGCATCAAACCTAACTTGGTTTGAGGGTTCGCTGCCTGGCCGACTGGACGAGGCTGAGACCCCCATTGATAAAACATAAAAATTGTTATCAAGAACGGTGGAGATGGGGAGGTGGTGGGTTACGATGAAATCAAAACGCAACTGAGAGATAAGTGAAGAGGGTATTTATAGTGCTAACAATTTAATTAGCTAATGTGTAAATTGAATGATTCAATTTGGTGACGCTGGAGATTGGTGTCTGACCCTCCTCCCGAACTTTAATTATAAATTTCATTTCAGTAGTTCGGGACAAACACCAATCACAAAATGTTTTAGTACAAATATTTATAGTAGAGAATGCGGAGTATGCGATTTTACAGAAAAGTATGCTGTATATACACATTCATTTGGCATCAAACCTAACTTGGTTTGAGGGTTCGCTGCCTGGCCGACTGGACGAGGCTGAGACCCCAAAAAGAACAAGCCGGTCTCAATGCCACAATTAGAATTGAATATAGCCCACTTGAAGGTTTAGCCAACCTTTAACAAATGATCATCAGCACGCAGGAGAGGAAAACAAAACCCATTTTGGGAAATAAACCTCTGGGAATCCATGGCTGATTCGATTGCCCTTCCTCCAGGCAGGCTACTAACACTTAAGAGCACATTTCTGTAAAAGCATTTTTAGGCTCCGTAATATTTGTTATAATGTAAACTTGGTAAGCACTGGAGGATCAACAACCTAACCGTTTGATAAGAGAGTTTGGAACTCCGTGGGAAGAAGCTGCTACGATTCTGAAGGAATGACCGGAAAACTGCTCAGCTGCGAATCCGGACCTGGAAATAAATCAGGTGAAAAGGTGAAAGAAGAACAAATGTTGGGTGACGATTGTTCCGTTTTCGTTAATAAACAGCGGGCCTGAGGGTGATGCGCCCTGAGAAAGATGGAGATGGGTAAGAGAGAAAGGGGTCATATAGGCCAACATGGGAGTTTAATTTATAAACAAATTGAAAAGCTTTCCCTAATCTTCCTGGTCAGTTTGACTTCTTTTGAGCAGGAAGGAAAGGGTATCAGATGAGGCGATTGCTAGGACAGAGATTAAGGGTGAATCTGGGGGTTGAATTTGACAGCGATGTAGACTCTGAGCACCTATGGGAACCCAAGAAGGCTAAGAGAAAGAGCTTTAAGGTTTTATCTAAAACAGGCAGGAGTAGCTGGAGCAGATGAGAGGCACCAAGAGAGTACGTTGATGGCGATAGGTAGGCAAGCAGGGGGATAGTTGAAGCCCTTTCAGGATTAGTGAAATTTGTGAGTTGCAGAGTGTAGAGCTGGGACACCGAAATTGAGTTGAGTTTGTAGAAAAACTGGATGCCGGAAATTCAAATCTTATAGCTGTATTCTTAAGGGACATAATATAGGATGTTGCCACGGGCACTGAAAATGATGGAAAGGAATGTTGAATGCAAAGTGAAATTTTAAAGCAATTCCAGGATGACCAGTACGTTTGCAGTGAGAGGGAAGTGATGCTGAGAAGAGTTGTTTCTTGAGCCTGCAGAATCAGGGAATGCAGCAGGTGGCTCACATGAATGTCAGGTCTGAAAAGGGAGGAATCTGAATAGGCAGGAGGTTGTCTTCGGGAGCTAATGCTCTGAATCTCTGCGTTTGGAAACGAGAAAGAGAATCGATTATATTCAGGTGGCCGAGAATGTGTTGAGCTCTGAAAATAAACTGATGAGTAACAGATAAACAGGTAATCCTTCTGAATATTCATTATATGGTGGGAGAATGAATGACCTTGTTAAAGATTTAGACTGTAGGTGAATTATGTGAGCGGAGAAGAATGGATTTTGAGTCCAGGAAGACCCCCAAAAGGAATGCGGCTTCAGCAAATGGACACATTTTGCGCAATGACGAGGAGTGATCGGTTATAGGAATGATACTGAATTAGTCGGGCCATGGAGCAGAAAACCAATTTTCCCTTGTAGTATCCTCCAAAGCCAAGAGAGGGAGCTGCATCTTTGAACGGTTGAATGTCTTTGTGCAGCAGGAGACAGTTGTCGTAAAAGAAAGTACTGCCAATCCTTTCTTTTAGTAGGAGCTCCCACGGGCGGATTTCCTTGCGAAAAAAAAAAAAAAAAAAAGATCCATGAGTATGACATCATTGAGGGAATCGACAGAAAGGATCAAATCAAGAGAAGGTAAGAGATAAAAGCTCTGCCTTGACATAGTTTATTTAAATTTCCAGAAAGCTTTTGACAAAGTCCCACATAAAAGATTAATTTCTCAAACTGAATGCAGTAGGGATTCGAGGAAATGCATGCACGTGGATTAGGGAGTAGTTAACATGTAGAAAACAGAAGGCCTCCAGGAGTATGCATTATTGCGGCCCTGACTGATATTCAAAGAAATGGGAACGGTTTTGAAAGTGTTTGAATAAACTGCCGATAAGCTGAAAGAAGAAAAGCATCTCACAGAGAAGAGACCACTATGGGGTCCTGCTGGACACCCATAGCGGCCAGGGAGGTCACTGCAGGGGCCTGCTGAATGCATGCAGTGAGGGAGGGTAACCTTAAAGGTTACATTTGGAAGACCGCTGAGGTAAGGAATAGAAGGGGCTGTGGGGCCCTGTTGAAGCTCGCAGCTGGTAAAAACCGTTTGACAGAGAAGGGAGCACTATGGGGCCTGCTGGACGCCCATAGTGGCCAGCGAGGTCACTGCAGGGGGCTGCTGGACGCCTGCAGTGAGGAGAGGTAACCTGAAAGGTTATAGTTGGAGGTGAAGGGAGCACTATGGGGGCCTGCTGGACGCCCATAGTGGTCAGCGAGGTCACTGCAGGGGCCTGCTCGATGCCTGCAGTGATGGGGGGTGGGGAACGCGGGAGCAGCCGCTCCCAACTGTAATTACTGATTAGAGGAGACATCAAAATGGAGCGAGGTAACCAGTGGTGTATCACAGGGATCAGTATTAGGTCCTCTGCTATTCCTAATCTACATAATGATTTAGATTCTGGCATAGTAAGCAAACTTGTTAAATTTGCACACGACACAAAAATAGGTGGAGTGGCACACACTGTTGCGGCAGCGAAGGTCATTCAAAATGATCTAGACAGCATTCAAAACTGGGCAAGCACATGGCAAATGACATTTAGTAGAGAAGTGTAAAGAACTGCACACAGGCAAAAAAAATGTGCATTATAAATATCATATGGAAGATACTGAAATTGAAGGAATTTTTGAAAAAGAGCTAGGAGTTTATGTTGACTCAGATATGTCTTCATCTAGACAATGTGGGGAAGCTGTAAAAAGGCCAACAAGATGCTCAGATATATTGTGAGAAGTTTTGAATTTAAATCAAGGGAAGTAATGTTAAAATTTACAATGCATTAGTAAGACCTCACCTAGAATTTTGTGTTCAGTTCTGGTCACCTCGTTAAAAAAGGATATTGCTGCTCTAGAAAGAGTGCAAAGAACAGCGACCAGAATTATCCCGGTTTAAAAGGCATGTCGTATGCAGACAGGCTAAAAGAAATGAAGCTATTCAGACTTGAACAAAGAAGACTACGCGGTGATCTGATTCAAGCATTCAAAATCCTAAAAGGTATTGACAAAGTCAACCCAGGAGACTTTTTGAACCAGGACCAGGGGTCACAAATGGAAATTAGATAAAGGGGCATTCAGAACAGAAAATAGGAGGCGCTTTTTTACACAGAGAATTGTGAGGGTCTGGAACCAACTTAGTAATGTTGAAGCTGACACCCTGGGATCCTTCAAGAAGCTGCTTGATGAGATTCTGGGATCAATAAGCTACTAACAACCAAACGAGCAAGATGGGCTGAATGGCCTCCTCTTGTTTGCAAATCCTCCCATGCTCCCATGTAGTTTAAATGATCTTGGAGGGACAGAAGATTGCGTTTAGTAGGAGGGGGACCGGACAGAAAAGTGGAAATATAAAAAATACAATCCCCTGAAGACAGGCTCAATGGGCATGATTTTAAATGTGTTTGATATATTGGCTTTAGCCAGTCATGCGTTTTCCCAGCAATTTTGATTAAGAATATGGCGTGGTCGATTTGCATATTGCAGGGAGCAATCTTCGTGAGAGACTGTTGATGCTGGGTGTGGTGGAGTTACGGTGAGCGGAAATGAAGGAAGTTACAGGCAGAATAGCACAGGTTCCTTCAATGAAGTTATTACAAATCTGGCAAAACAATCTCTGGATACAAATGCTCAAAACTGCTGATGAGCAGAAAGAAAAGCATTTCACAGAGAAAGAATCACTTTGAGGGCCTGCTGGACGCCCATAGTGGCCAAAGAGGTCACTGCAGGGGCCTGCTGGACGCCTGCAGTGAGGGGAGGTAACCTGAAAGGTTATAGTTGGAGGTGAAGGGAGCACTATGGGGGCCTGCTGGATGCCCATAGTGGCCAAAGAGGTCGCTGCAGGGGCCTGCTGGACGCCTGCAGTGAGGGGAGGTAACCTGAAAGGTTATAGTTGGAGGTGAAGGGAGCACTATGGGGGCCTGCTGGACGCCCATAGTGGCTAAAGAGGTCACTGCAGGGGCCTGCTGGACGCCTGCAGTGAGGGGAGGTAACCTGAAAGGTTATAGTTGGAGGTGAAGGGAGCACTATGGGGGCCTGCTGGACGCCCATAGTGGCCAAAGAGGTCGCTGCAGGGGCCTGCAGTGAGGGGAGGTAACCTGAAAGGTTATAGTTGGAGGTGAAGGGAGCACTATGGGGGCCTGCTGGACGCCCATAGTGGCTAAAGAGGTCACTGCAGGGGCCTGCTGGACGCCTGTAGTGAGGGGAGGTAACCTGAAAGGTTATAGTTGGAGCCAGCATGCTCAGGAACTCCTGAATGAGCCTTTGATTGACAGGTGCTGTGGTCCCGCCTTCGCTGTAGACGCGCTTCGTGGAGATGCAGTCGGTGCGCGGCGAGGTGTTTCAAGTCCGCTTATAATAAGCGGAAATTGGGCTTGTTTCTTGAGAGTCACAGGTTGGAATTTGTAGAAACACCTGTTTTGTCGTGAGACTTGGCAACACTGGGTAAAGCAACGATCTGTGATGACGTCATAGCGCCTGCGACGGGAAGGATGAAATAAAGTAAACAAATTCTCCTTACGTGCTGTAGATTTGAATGGGATGTTGTTGCTACGAAGATAAAGCTGGAGCCGGAGATCGTCCAGTCTCTGATGTCAGGAGTTGCGGAGGAACGAGTGGCCAGGCGGGAGCCACGGCAGACAGGAGAAGCAGACATCTGGGCAGAGAAGTTTGGAGTGGTAATACCGCCGACCGAAGTTGTCGTGGAGTTGGCCCGGGAAGGGCTGGTTGAACTGGTTGCGTGGATCTCGGCTCCGGGGAAACAGCAAACAGATCATCATCCGTCGAAACGGAATAATCCAAAATGCAGACCATGATGCGTGCATGTACGATGAAATCAAAACGCAACTGAGAGATAAGTGAAGAGGGTATTTATAGTGCTAACAATTTAATTAGCTAATGTGTAAATTGAATGATTCAATTTGGTGACGCGGAGATTGGTGTCTGACCCTCCTCCCGAACTTTAATTATAAATTTCATTTTATTTAAATTCAGCATGCGGTATTTCCAGTTTCCTATAAAGGTCTTCAGTGTAATAAGAAATATCCATTTAAAAAAGCATGATCGTATTTGAACAAGTAATAATATAATTATTCACTGAATAAAGTTTTCAAACGTCCTTGTCTTTGTACATCCCAATGGAACACAGCAGCAGCAACAGTCCTCCTTCATAATATATTTCACTAGCGCTTATCTTCAGTGATTAATGGCATCCCACCCCATGAATAAAGAAGGTTGTCTTTCTCTTCTGGCCTCATTGAATCTGCAAGTGCCCTATCAATTAAGTGCCAGTGATAAACTTTTCGACCTGAGTGGCTCCAGGAGTCTTTGCCACCTCCAGAAATGAGGCAGCAGATGGCGAAGGCTTTTTCCTCCCATCAGTTGCATACATCAAAACAGCAATGTATAATTCCAGATAGACAAGATCTTTAGAATATCGGAGGTTTGGACCCTCCAAGTAACCACATAGATGTAATATAACTGGTGGCCAAAAGCGATAAAGGAGGTGCCAGTGTACAATAATTAATTGCAATATTTAAGAAAGAATTAATTAAACAATAGAACCTCTGATGGGAAGGCACTAGGATCATGTGAGGGTATATATTCATTGCAAAAAACGACGTTAATGCAGCAGTTAGGGTTGAACTCATTGCCACAAAAGCAAGGTAATATGGCGTTAGGGTTTTTAACCCTAATTTGCCATTTCCAATCCCACACAAGCAGCCAAAGAAACCAGACAACACAAGCAACTGCAAACTGCCATACGACATTGAACGTGCAACTCTTTCCAGGTGACACAAGACACCCATGCTCCTACCCACCCGTGTGGTATCCTCCTCAGCACAGGCCTGTGACATCAGATCTCACATGCTGGAAGCAAGAATCGGTGTGCCATATGCCAGGGGAGGTCAGGTGGGTTGTTTGTTGTGCATCATGTACCACTCCTAGAACTATGGTTAATTGATTAACCATTTCCAGTGTTTTCCTGTGTTTATTGTCTATACACCGATTTCATTTTTTTTGTATTGGGGGTGTTTTATCGTTTTTTATCGGTTAAAACGAAAATCAGTAGCCCTATTTATAATGCAATCTTCATTAACGGTAAAAAAATAAATAAATAATCATGACCATACTGTACATAAATGAAAATAATTGTTTTTTACAATTGAAAGCACTCTTATGAAGGTTATATTGTTATTACAAAATGGATGTGTTAAAAAAATAACTTCTACAGCTTTTCTGTTAATTTTTGTCATGATTTTATGCAGCACTAGTTTTTGTTGCTAATGAATACAAACATTCTCCTCATTATTCTATGAGTGATGCAGTTTGCTCAGAATTCCATCTGAGGTCTGGTAGCCTTCACTCTTGCTTCATCCCAGCGGTGGACACTTTGTGGGTATTTAACGTGGTAAAGCGAGCATTTTAAACTAAAATCATTTAGTTTCAATTTTAAATCATTTTTATTCGGTATTCATTTGATTTTACTACTGTACAGAAATAAAAACGAAGTGAGGTTATCAAAAAACTGTAAAGGGAAATTGCTATCCAAGCTTAAATTAACCTTATGCTATCTGCACAAAATACACAATTGACTGAGTCTGCTTTTGCACTGGTAACATTGGTGACCTCAATAGGAAAAAAACAGCTTTTTAATAAATTCTGAGGCATAATAGGGCTTTGGCAATGGTTTGGTTTCCTCTGAATAAAGGGAGACAGCTCTTGTTTCAATTATTATTTCTATTTCTCAGAATACTGATGTTCAATCTGAATTCAGAAATACTCCGAACCCCCACAGTTTCTGTATGAGAAAAACTCTGAGATCTGCAATTAAAATACAGATGAAATACATCACTGTGCGTGAGTGTGAGAGCTGCTAGAAATCTTTAATGCCATAGCAACAGAACATTTGTAATGAAGCAATTTCATGTTATTGAGGAAATATAAAGGAAGAACGGAAACCTGGTTATAATTTCTTGCAACTTTACAATTATGTTTGAAAGAAATGCATTTGAAGGATGCAAGGTATTGTCTTTCCCACACTGGTAATTTTTTATAGATGAAATAAAATGTAATACTTGTGAAACTGTTTTTAGCTATCTACAGCCTATAAATGCATTTCTTGAATAGCATTTTATTCATAAAAAGTCCCTTATTGGGTGACCAGCTTATTCAGTTTTTAAAAAATAAAATGAATAAGCATATCTGATGTATAAAAAAACAACTTAATTCCTTAAGAGGACCTTCATTGCAAAGAACATGTTCATTCCAAGTGTCTGTAGTTCCGAAAACGGTTATATTTATATTTAATAAACCTTGGTTGATCAGGGCAAACTTCAGCAAAACAGGTTCCCTTTAAATAAAGAACAGTACTGTATAGGAAATAAAAACTGAAATCCCAGAAATAAAAATGTATTGAGGTTACCAAAAAACTGTAAAGGGAAATTGCTATCCAAGTTTAAATTATCCTTATGCTATCTGCACAAAATACAGAATTGACTGAGTCTGCTTTTGCACTGGTAACATCAGTGACCTCTAGAGGAAAAAAAACAAATTCTGAGGCATAATGGAGCATTGGCAATGATTTGGTTTCCTCTCTGAATAAAGGGAGACAGCTCTTGTTTCAATTATTAATATTGTGATTCGTTTAAGCACCATATTGCAGTTTGCACTATAGCCTCAGAAGTCCTTAACAACAAGTTTTAACTCTTGATTTATTTAATAAAGTTTTCATGAAACTTGTAATGAATTAGAAGTCAAATGCTGTATTTTAAAGGCCACTTGAATTGTTCAGACTAGTCCAACAGATGTTTCCCTGCATGCTGTTAGAAGCTGCATTTTATTCACTGTGTGGAGTACTGAATTCTGTCTCTGCCACCTGGCAGTGTCAGCAGTACTTGCCCTTTATCAACCATCTACAGATGATTCATCCAGCCCAGCCAGTCCTACTGAATACCCCTGCAAATGCCCACGTACCTGCATCCTTTTCTGGGTTACTTATTTCTTTCTCAAGCCACTTCTTGGCAAGAGACCAAGTCACACCAGCTGGCACTGGCTGTACTGAAATGGTCAACCATCTGCTGCCAGTTTCATTTTCCAACCACCCCTATGGCATACAGGCATGGCAAGCGGTTTTAACATGTGATCCCTCAATTAGTGATATCAAATATTTATTTCTTGATCATATTTTGAATGTCCTACAAAATTATGTTCAATATAATATATCATTGTTTTGGAGTTATTTCATGGGGAATATGTTTTGTTTTATTATTTTTAAAATGCACTTTAAAAGCTGATGTTTAAATGTTTTTGTGGTTGTGTGTTTATTAATGTGTTTAAGATCAGTAGCAATAATAACAAGAACCAGGTAACATTGAAAAATGTGTTCTTTAATGATTTCATCAGTGTAATGAAGTTGTTTAAAAAAAAAGAAATAAAAAAGCTTTTAATCAACATGAATGCAAAATACTCCCAAATGCAAAGCCTGAATGCTTAAAGTACATAAAGCAAACACATTAGATCCAGTAAACCTTGCTTAATATATACATCATTTAGCAGATATGCCATGTTCTTACATGAAAGATGGTTCCTTGCACAACAGGTAGTTCTTTGACATAAATACTAAGGGAAAGAAAAAAGTCACCAGAGTGGTGGATATAAATGGAAAATGTTGTGGGGTGTGGCAACCCACACCAACAATATCACCAATGTTTGGGAGAGTTTCTCATTGAAGATATCACCACCCTAGAGTTTCCAGTTTGAAGTTGTTTCCAAAGGCACAAACAAGGTTTATTTGTGCAGTTTAAAACCAAGAAGGCCTACTGGGTCAGTTTGATATATGAAGGTCTGAAAGCCAGAAGGAAAAAGAACCCAGTGATGTCATAAACCAGTAACAACAACCAAGGTACACTCCTGAGTTTTTATACCTTATTGCTTTCTTGTTACACTGTTGTTATAAACAAACACAAATTGTAATTACTAAATCGAGACCACAAAATGTGGAACTCAAACAGGTACATCAATGCCATGCTGGACTTTTTAAGCAACACCTGAATTTTCCGTTAACTTTGTTTGAAGTACACACTGGAGAGGTAGATTGATATTCGCAGTTGGGTCTTTATTTTTTTTTCTCACTCTCTTCCTGTGAACCCTTAGGAAAGAAGGTTATGCTGCCTTGTAGTTATTACAAGAAATTGAATATTTGCAGCTGAAATCACATAAAAACAGTTGGAAGCTTGAGTCCTACGAGTATGTAAACTGCTGGATAGAAAATAAATATTGTATATCTCAAAGATGACAGGTCTGTCTTTGCTTATACATGTTTGATGACAGAATGGAATCTAGGGCAATCTGTGGGAATCCAGAATCTAAAGCTCTCCGAGTAGAACTTCAAAACCAATTTCTAAGTTCTTCTTGTGGCCTTGAAATTCTGAGTTATACCAGGGGAATTTATACTCACCTGTGGAATTCGAATCTGTGAAGAATTATCATTTTTTGAAAGTTTCTGCTAGGATCATTTCAGATCACCCTAGATCTCATTCTGCCTTCTAACATACATAAATATTTATATACTATACCACAGAACTTGAATACTCCCTTAATCAAATAGCCAACTAAAGTGCCTTAATCAAACAGGCAGACTGAAGTGCAGTTCCTTTAAGAACTACATGCTTTGGGGTGCATTACCACAGATCGGCTCACATGCTCAGCCCAGTAAGTTTAAATCTATCAGTACTCAGCAACTGCCACTTTGCTCTGATAGCGAAGCATAAAAAGACACTTTAAAATGTTTTTTGGCACTTACTAGAGTGGTTTTAGTCTTTCTTGATCCATATCAATACAGAAGTCCTCTGCCTACCACTGATTCATGGCATAATTTACCTCAAGCAGCAGAAGTTATATCTCTCTGCTGCCTGCCTCTCAGTTTTTTATTTTTCCTTCAGCCTCATTATCACATGATACAGCATTGGCCATTAGTCTTTATTCAATGACATAAGCACACAGGTAGGATAATCTGTTAATAATCAAGGACCAACGGCTGTTATCCTGAAGCTGCAATTAAAGGTTAACCCTTTGCAGTCCATTGTCGGACCTGGTCCGACATTGCAATTATTCCTATCCGGTCCATTGTTGGACCCTGTCCAACATCATCAAAAAAACGCAAAAAAAGGCGTATCTCATGAATAGTCATACTTGCCCCTGATATCACATAGGGGCGGTCATAAGGAAACAAGCTGGCTGTTACTGTATCAGCGCACAGAGACTATCACGGACATTTGCAGAACTTTTTTGGATGTTATAGCAATAAAATAATGACTTGGATCGCATTACTGAGGAGTTTGGTGATAAAACGAGTGATCAGGAGATGATTGATCGGTATGTACGACTATTATTATTATTATTTATTTATTAGCATATGTGAAAGCGATAGCGAACGAAAGGGTGGGGCGGGGCTGGAGATGCCTAGTGAGTGCTTTGTTGATATGAGGGCCTTTTAAACCCGTTTGACTGTGGGGGAAAAAATACTTTTAAACAGCGCGTTTAAAATTAACTGCGCCTGTGAAAATAAATTGGACCTGACTCGTCTGACGCGCACTTAATAAATGGACTGCAAAGGGTTAAACCCTTGTATATAGAGAGAGAGAGAGAGAGAGAGAGAGAGAGAGAGAGAGAGAGAGAGAGAGAGAGAATAAATAATAATATATACCTGGCATCAAAATAAACTTATCACTATTAAAACACATTTATTTTCGAAAAAAATAAGGTACATAAATGATGGCCATTGACGAAACATTTTTGGTTTCTTTTTAATCACTCGATCATTCATCCTTGACCATGACACTCTTGAGTGACTATGACTGAAGCATATGCACTTAATCACCTAATTAGTGAGACAATTGATTGGACACTGGATATGGAGTGATTTCAGCTGTTGAATTGCAAGCTTGAATAAAAGCAATAAAGAAAATCACAGAAAAACACCAATATGCCACATCTGTCAAGAGCAGCGCCTTTGTGCAATCAGCATGTTGGAGTCTGGACTAGAGCAGTGTGCTGTGGCTCAGCGTCTTGGGTGCTCACAGCCAGCAATTTCAAACCTGGCAAGATGGTATAACCAGACACACTTTGTCAATGACAGGCCTCGAACTGGGAGACAAAGAGTCACAATACCTGCCCGAGATCGACAGATCATTTTGCAGCATCTTTGTGATGTCAATTGTTAATCAGAACAATAAAAAGTCACTGTACCTGCTCTAAAACAGTTTGTCATTTTTCGATCATATCTAGTGAATTTTATCCAAATATAAGTGATGCTCAAATATAAGTGACAAGTTTCTGTTGATGCTCAGTATATATTATAACATTCTTAGAACATGTTAGGGCAAACAAATTAGTAACATGTTTATTTATTGTATATAATGTAAGGATATTTGTCAAGTTATAATGTATGAATTATTATAGACTATTCTTTGCTGTTATGGAGCCAGACTGAATTTTGGGGGTTGTGTGAACCGACATTCTGTGAGTCCTGGGAGAATTGCAAATATAGTCTCACAGTCATTGTCTGACTAACATATCTTCAATGGTACTGCACCCACTTTTCATTGCACTTTGAAACAGTCTTTTGTATCTCCGATCAGTACATTGTTTGCCAGACATGTCTCCTCATTGCCATTGTTGCACACCACAAAATAGTGCCACACCTATTTCAAAGAGTCTGATTGCCCTCTTGTCAGTCTTTTCTCAAGCAAGACAGACAGACCTGTCTGTCCCAAATATATATGTCTATATACCTGTATGTATATGTATGCTTCACTCACAATCAACATTCGAGTCCTGGAGAGGGAACAGTGCTCTTCAGTAAAATAACCTGCCAATTGCCCTGCAGCCTGTCTTACCTGGCTGATACTGGAATATACAATGACGTTTCTTTAAGTTTGAAAGCATTTTGCGTCAGGACGTTCATTTTGAAGAAGGAACCTGTTTTTGAAGAAAACTAACCTTACAATAACCACTTTTACTGGACTGCCAGCATTTTACAAAATATTGTTATGTGGATGGGAAATATATTTTCCATTAGCTATGTTCCCCTAAACCAAAGAAAAATAGTGTCAACTTCCCAAGGGAATCTCTTAAACTACTGTTTCCTAGCTGTCATTTCACATTATTGCCAACTCTATAATAATTTTTTTTTAAACAGTGACTTCTGAAACACTGTATGATTATTATTAACTGTTCTGTGTGTTTGATTAGCTTTTCAGTCAAGTATAAAGACTAATCCTAATGGCTATTCCTGTTTGAACTTGGTTTAATTAGCATAACCCATTATAGTTTTAAGACTGTGCAGTCTTGGTTTTATAATTATTCATATTTATGTATTGCCATTCATACTTTCAGGCTTTTATTTAAATATAATTTCACAATTATCTGACTCCTCCTCATTTACATTTAGGTTTATTCCTGAAAAGGCGTTTACCTTATTTAAAAATATGCAAATATGAATACTGCATTTTCATTAATCTGCCTATGGTCTAAACACAATGTTCTTTCTCTGTGGCCAAATAGTTTTTATACTGGTACTGTAAAAGGAATTCCCATTCTCTAAAAATAAATTCTTGCATATAATTTCCATGTTTGCCTTTACAATAGGTTAAGTATTTAGTAAGTTAGTTATTTTTTATTGATATGACCTTACATTTGAAGCCATTTAATTTTACATATTGGACCCTTACAAATTTCTGTTTCACAAAAAAGTCACAAATCTTGCAAATGATGACAACAGTAAGTATTATTTGATATTTTCTATGTGACCACCAAGCAGCCTGCTGAAAAACTAAAATATATTTAAACGTAATCTGAATGACCTGATATGGTATTGAACAGAACCCCACTGTTTCCTCTGCCTTTCTCAGTTAATTAAGGTTTTTTTGGTTTAAATATGCTAAAATGGTACCAAGCGAAAACAAGGCACATGGCATTGCAGGTCATGCGAGCAATCATTTAACCATTTGAGCACCCAGCAGACCATAAACACTGGAGCTATCCTGTTGCTGAGATGATTCGATTTTAATCAGTAAAGCTCGTTAAACATTGAATACCCCAAAAATATGATTTTGACTGAAATAAATTAATATAGCATAAATGTCGGTAAAACCACTTGCTATTTTTTGATTTCTTACCAAAAATAATAATTTAGAAATCATTTCTAGCTTGCATAGTTTTTATACTTGCTGTCTGTCCTGTCTCCGTTCCACTCTGAATGGCTAGGGGTCGCTGTTAGTTATCTCAGTGGTCCCTTTAGGATACTGTAGTTTCACTGTCAGTCATTTTTATCCTGTTCTGACAGAGCTTGTTGACTGAAGCAGTGCTAGAATGCTCTCATTTGTTTAAATGACTGTCAATCATCAAGACTTGCACCGATTGTGCACTTTCATTTGCCAGCTACAGCGCCTGTCATTCAAAGCGCCTACTTTGAAATTAGCAGGTTAAGGTGTAGGTAAGTTGTAGGTGTAGGTATACAGTGACAGTTACTAGTTTGATTTGAAAATGGGGCGCAAGAGGAAAACACAGGGACCTATTCATAAAAGTACTTGCCGACTGCCGTAATAAAACAAATTTTGTTTAAAACTAACGAATGTCATCCATATTGCTATTCACAAAATGATCTGATAATAAGGGTGGCTGTCGCAAAGCAATTTATGAATGGGTATACAGTTGTTCAACAATGAAAATTCGCCTCTTTTTGATGACATCATCAGTATTATTAATGTTCCCTAGGTGGCGTCGATAGCTGTTGCAAAAAGTAAAACGGAATCCACCGACAGTTCTACCGAAACCCGAGTCTGCAGATGCCAGTCACGGGCAGTTTGCAAAACCTGATTCCGATGCCCCTGTCACATCTGCCAAAAACTCAGGACAAATTTTTTAAATAAATACTTTGTATTTTGTTTTGTTTGGCAACGCTGGTAAACACATTTCCATACACACACATAAGATTTCCATCTTAACTGCAGAACCAAAAAAGAAAAAAAGCACTGTAGGAGGACTTTTGAATATTACTGTAATTCTAATAATAATAATAATAATTCTGAAAACTTTAAATGTTAATCTTACAAATTCTCAATTATTATTATTATTATTATTATTATTATTATTATTATTATTATTATTAAGGGCCTCATGCACTAAACAGCGGTAACGAGTTTACCATGCAGTAAACCCGTTACTGCGTGCGTTGTACACCTGCTATATTCACTAACCAGCGGCAAATTACTTTGCATGTGAAATGAATCGCTTGTAAAAAGATACCGCGTGTGAGTCATTTACATACAATTAATAATGGTAATCCATGGAAATGTATTCAGAGTATCTCCCCTAATACCACAAGGGAGGGACTTGATATAAAAACCATATTTACTTAAAGCGTGACTTAAGTTTACCACTTATTGAAACCAGGCGGTGTCTGTCTAAATCACAATATAAATAGAGCAGACCACAAGTAGTGCTGTGTGGGAAACATGATAAAAACGTATATCTGCTTTCCGGTACTGTATTTAATTTTGTCCAGGATAAACGATTGCCTGTGTTCCACAGAACACTACAAATAAAATTATAGGTTACATAGGATGCATTTCATTGGTTTTGTGGATTAACGGCAATATGGTAATAATACTTCTGAACTGAAAAGCTACTGGTAGAGTATAATTAGTTAATTAATGTTGTGTTATTAGAAAATGTCACTTAGATTAATGTGTAATATAACTAGGTTTCTGGTTTTCTGTGTTTTACTTTTATACTCTCCTTTATAATTGCGTGTGAAACAGAAGGCAGTATATTGCGACACTTTTTTGCAGTTATGTTAATACTAGCCACTGTGTTATAAAGCAAAGAATAAACTCGCTCTAGATTTTTATGTTCTGCCTTTTTTATGCTAAAGCAAGTCAGTGGTACTTCATGTCATTCCAAGATGAATAAATCCAAGCTTAAAACTGCTCACTGAAGCATTTCTAATGTCCCTTTCAATTTATGGAGAATGTAAAGTAACTGAAGCATGTCCATTCGTAATTGTAAAAAATGTCCAGTTGACAGATAAAAAAAAAACCCCACTTGATTTCTACACTATGATCCTCCAAAAAAATTGCTCCTCAGTCATCCATAAAAGAAATAGGACATTTTGGCTTAAGCTGCTATTCCCCAGTAGATCAGACCAGAGTGTTTCCATAACGCTCACACAATACGCTAAAACTGATAATGTGCATTGATTTCATCTTCCTTGTTCTAATAGCATTTCCATATCACAGAATTCCAATACAGTTTCTTCAGAAAATAGCAATCTCTTCTGTAGAATTCTGCAGTAAACTGAACTAACCATCACGACCCTTCTAACCAGTAAGATCATTCCGTTGCAGTAGATTATGTCACAATACACTGATGCTTTTTTCTTTTCTTTTTTTTTGTTGCTTTTGTAAGAATTGAATGAAAAAAAACATTCATCACTAAGACAACCATGGAGAATACCACAGGAGAGAACAAAATAAAACTGCAAATGTCAATATTTATTCAAGGATGCGGAAATAAATAAATAAATAAATAAATAAATAAATAAATAAATGTTTACACCCCATCCTCTACATAAGTAAAAACAATGCTCCCCCAGGAACCTAACTACTCCGTCATTGAAAAGGAATGTCTGGCCATTAAATGGGCCACTCAGGCCTTACACTACTACCTATTGGGACATTCATTCAATCTCATCTTGCAGTGCAGGGGAGAAGGGCGTTCCTTCAAACAGGGGCGGGACTGACAGTGATGTGAACCAATCACATGACAGAGGGAGACAATTGCCCAGTGGTGTAAGGCTATCAGGGCAGTAGTTCAATCTATTTTTGCTCCTCTGATATATATGGACTCGAGAGGAGGGCTATATCAGTTTGTATTGAATCTGGGTCTCAGCCTTCACTTGTGTGTATGCGTTCTTTAAACGTAAACAATTCAACAGAGTAACAGAGAGTGTGATAACAAGAGTGCATCTAATGTAGGCATACTTTTTTTAGTAATTAAACTAAAAGTTACAAAAATAAAATCACAAGATATGTCTTTTCCCTACTTGTACTGTTTTGCTTTAATAAATAGGCTCCTGGTAAGCTGGTTAGAAGAGACCTTTGTAACCTGTCACGGTAGCTGACAGTTTATCAGACATATGGTCATCTTCAGAGCTATCCGTTAGCCCTGGGGATGAAGCCCTGGGGATGGAGCCTACTAGCTGTCTCAACCCTGACTGTATGCTGATGAGGCCCAACTTACACACTTGTATTCCAAACTTGTCACAAGTTGATGATTTTGACCTTGTAAATGCCTCAAAACACATTAGTAGAAATTTATCCCTGACTGCATTATTGATTATACCTGACATACTGAGCACTATGGAACTACATTTCTGTTCATTTATGTAAAAATAAAAAAACAAATAACAGAAGAACAGCTTAAATGTTCTTGTCTATGTTTTAAAATGCAATCAGGAACTATCAAAAGATAAAACAGATGAAAAAGAACATTGATAAGCATGTTTGTCCCATTCATGCGCCCTGAGAGATGTCTGTTGTTCAGCATCTTCATTTGACTTGCAGAATCTCTGTTCTGTACTAGGAGTAAGTGGTTTTACAACTCCACCAAGTGTGGTGTACTCACCCATTTACCAGCTGCTAGCAACAATAACTCTGACTGTGACATCAGCGCTCCATTGACACCAGTAATTCATTGACAGCAGTAATCTATTGACACAGTTTTGACTTCAAATTCTATTTTAAAAAAACAGTATATCTTTGAATTAGTATTGCTTTGTATGTCTCTCAAGTTGCACAGGACATGCATGAAATCATGTTGTGTGACAGAGAATAAAATAAAATACATTGCACATAGGAACATTTTTATTGAAGACCCACATAGTGATTTGATCCCCCTACAAGCACCAGAACAAGATGATCGCATGTTGTACGTCAGGTCCATTCAGGTACTTGGGAACACAATTGGTATTGTCAGAAGATTTACAGCCCGTTTGTGCTTACTGTCCACTTCATATACTGTAAAATTATACATGCTCAAATTGTGTGAGTAATACATACTCCTGACATTAATCCAATGGCTCGTTAAACTGTATCTAAGATCAAATGTGACAGAGTTTATAGCTGTGCCTTTCTTTGCCTTCCCCTCTGTGAAATTTCCCAGGCTATCGTCTTGATGGGTTTCTGTTCCCTGTTTCTCTTTGTTTTCCACTCCTCCTGTAAGCCATTTCTTCTGCTTAGAATTAGCATTTGGCAACAGCATACACTCATAAAAGTAAGAAACACATGCCCTTCAGGTAAAATGCTGTATTAAATGCGCTTGTTGATGCTTGGGCATCTCTGGTTCTGGTCTTTTCTGATCTGAGCAATTGTGGAATGAAGGCATCCTTTACCCATCCAAACTCTTTAAAATGATTCTCCCAAACATTGGCTTATAGTGACAAAGAATACCTCATTGATTATAATCTCTTAAATTTATGGGTAAGCACAGTAAGTGCAAATATAGCATTTTAAATGGTATTTTGCATAACAATAGTATGACAGAGGTTTGAACCAATAACACTGATAATCCATTGCAGTACCATTGTGTTGTCATTGATGGTTATGAAGTGTTCTGCTAATGATTGTGTCAGGGTTTCTACAGGGGAAGCCACTGATATTATAATGGCATTCCTACAGTATGCTACTTACTATTCATTTTTTGGAGTAAAAAAACACTCTCCTTTTTTTAGCAGGACCCTTTTATTAAATGTTGCATACAATCCCCTCTCTTTTAAACGTCATTATGAATTATGCATGTTCTGTATCCCGTAATGCTGTAAATTCATTTACATTTTTCTCTCTTATGTGTTCTTGTGATATAAACATCTAGGTCATTTAAAGCTCCATGTGCCCATGTTTGCTTCCAATAATTTATACATATATTTAACTTTAATGACCTTCACCAGAAAGCAACTCAGGAAAACTAGGAAACACCTACATCGCTTATGAATCTGGGCTCCCTGTCAAGAGCATGTACTGTATAATGTTGAGTAAATTTCATGTTTAAGAGCATGTGAGTAACTTATTCTGCCAGCTGTCTTGCATTTGAGTTCGGGGCCATATGTACTTAATCGATAACTGAAGAATGCACTAAGACCACCAAAGATGCACCCATGGAATAAAAAGTTGCAACCAAGAAAAAAAAAAATTCTCGTTCTCCTGTGTGGAGGGTTTAAATGTCAATAAAATGTCACAGTTAAACCTCTTGTGTGCTACAGACGTACCTGGTACGTCCAAAAAATCGCTTCCCCAGTGCTAAGGACGTACCAGGTACATCCAATTGAAATACATGATAAAAAATAAAATAATAAAAAAAAATTAAAAATCTGGATTGCCGTTTTTTCACTCGAGGTAACTCATCGAGGCGTTATTATATTACACAGTTAAAATATCGTTGATGTGACAAAGTTGCTAAATGTAATGAAGAGCCTATTTCAATGGAACCCGGCGCCCTGTGTTTGGCTTGTACTGTGAAACATTGAGTGAATTTAAAAAAAAAAAAATCTATGTGTAACTTTTGTTTTCTTTTCAATGTGGATTGATAGTAAAAAAAAGTTTACATTTGATTAGTAGCTGTTTTATCAAGCTATGCTTCATGAAATCAACTTTGAAGTAACATCTGACTATTTGTCTGACTCTGATCACATGACACCACTGTAACGTATCAAGTGTGTGGGAGGTACTGTAGTTGCAACTTTTTTTTTTGTCCAGTGGCATAAATTCAGCGATCAGAGGGTAAAAATAAACATTAGGAACCACATGTTTTTTGTATATAGTTACTGTGTGTGACATCTTGTATCTCAGACTTGTTGTGTCTGGTTGGAGAGAAACCGTTAGCATAAAGGTGCACATATTTGGTATTTTTGAATTCGGGACACTCGAGGCAAGTCAAAAGCACTGTCTTTTGAACAGTGGAACAAAAGCTGTCAGATTCACAGGTCCAAATATAAGGAAAAACAAGTGATGTTTGCTATACACAGTGGCATTACCTCAAATTGCAGAAAGATTATGGGTATTATTATTATTATTATTATTATTATTATTATTATTATTATTATTTATTTATTTATTTATTTCTTAGCAGACGCCCTTATCCAGGGCGACTTACAATTGTTTCAAGACATCACATTATGTTTACATACAATTACCCATTTATACAGTTGGGTTTTTCCTGGAGCAATCTAGGTAAATCTAGCCCAGAGCCCTAACCACTACTCCACACTGCTGCCTGGGGTCATGCAAGGACATGCAATGTCATGTTACCCATTTCTAAAATCCTTATTTTGTGCAATTTCAAAAAATGTATACTTATGCCAGGGTATGTCATTCTTTGGTGGCATACTGGGCACATTAAATTGGGGTGAGTGCTATGGACCATGGGCTGCATATTTGAGTGCTATGGACCATGGGCTGCATATTTGAGTGCTATGGACCATGGGCTGCATATTTGAGTGCTATGGACCATGGGTTGCATATTTGAGTGCTATGGACCATGGGCTGCATATTTGAGTGCTAGGGACCATGGGTTGCATATTTGAGTGCTATGGACCATGGGTTGCATATTTGAGTGCTATGGACCATGGGTTGCATATTTGAGTGCTATGGACCATGGGCTGCATATTTGAGTGCTATGGACCATGGGTTGCATATTTGAGTGCTATGGACCATGGGCTGCATATTTGAGTGCTATGGACCATGGGCTGCATATTTGAGTGCTATGGACCATGGGCTGCATATTTGAGTGCTATGGACCATGGGCTGCATATTTGAGTGCTATGGACCATGGGCTGCATATTTGAGTGCTATGGACCATGGGCTGCATATTTGAGTGCTATGGACCATGGGCTGCATATTTGAGTGCTATGGACCATGGGCTGCATATTTCGAAGTGGAACAGTCACTGAGCTCTAAATTACTTAATTAGACCAATAATTGGTAATAATTGATCCAATTAAGTAATTTACAGCAACGTTGGAGCAAAAGCCAGGAGGGACACCGACCCTCCAGGACCGGAATTGCCCAGCCCTGGTCTAGACCATGTAAACCCCCCAAAACCAATGCAAATATTTCCGCATAGGATCAGACACATCCAGCAGCTTAAAAGTTTCTACATTTTCCATCAAACATTCGCATGATAGTGACTAAATGTGATGCAGGTATAATAAATTTTATTTTTTATTTTACAATAATAGATGTATTTTGTGGTCACATGACCAAATAAACCACAATAATTTGGCACCAATAGAAACTTCAGAGTCTGACAAAAAAAACAAAAAAACAATGTATGGTTTGCCAGGGGTATCTGTAAAGGAAAGTAGTGTAATTTTTATGTAAAACAGGAGAGTCACAAATTCACAAAATGCCTCCAGCACAGGGAATTACCAGGGCCTTAGTACAGAAGGGATTTTAAAGTAATACGATTTTCCACATTGTGTTTGCTTGTTTAATCAATTGCTTAGCTAAGTGTTTATAATTATCATAGCAATTTTCATTTCTTTCCAAGACAGGGATCAAAGCTGTTTGTGTTTCAGTGTCTCCTACCTGGCAGAGCAGACATTATCAACATCTGGTCTCCTCCTCAGGCATTTAACGTAATAATCATTTCCTGACAAATCACACCATTAGCATGCAGTATTTAATACTTCCATATGCAAGAGTACAGGAGTACCTTAGTGAATTGTGTCCTTAGCAACCAAAATTATATATTGTTTTTTGCATAATTTTGTTTAATCATGTCATGAATTTATTAAAGTTCAATATGGTATATACCAGTATTTTTTTTTCTCCAGTCGCCAATGTTTGTGAACAATTTTATTAGTTTGGAAACATACTATATATATATATATATATATATATATATATATATATATATATATATATATATATATATATATATATAAAAAATGCACCTTTTGTATTGTTTAATTGTTTTACTTTATTGTGTAATTGATTTGGTAATTGTTTTATTATGAATCATTCCCTGCACCTGGTGCTTATTATTAAATTAGAGCCAGGTGCAGGGAAGCAGTCAGTCTGCTCAAGGCTGCTGAGTAGAAGGAAGCAGGAGAGGTGCTCTGCTTCCGAGCAGTCCTAGAAGTAAGTGCTGTGTAAACCTGTGGGGTTTTTTGTTTGTATGCCAGGTAAACGGCTTAGACGTCCTGCAAGTTAGTCAGGGAAATTGCCTGTGTAGTAAGTGCTCCAAATCGGAGTTAGGTGTTTGTTTTGTTTTGCTGTATTTATTTTTGTGTTTATTAAAATATTAGCGCAACCGCGCTTGAAAATCCATTTCTGTGTGCTGGGTTGTGGTTTTTAAAGGGGCACGAACCTGTGGGTGGTGCAATCGTTTCACAATATATATATATATACAGTACTGTGCAAAAGTTTTAGGCAGGTGTGAAAAAATGCTGTAAAGTAAGAATGCTTTCAAAAATAGACATGTTAATAGATTATATTTATCAATTAACTAAATGCAAAGTGAGTGAACAGAAGAAAAATCTAAATCAAATCCATATTTGGTGTGACAACCCTTTGCCTTCAAAACAGCATCAATTCTTCTTGGTACACTTGCACAAAGTCAGGGATTTTGTAGGCATATAGTCAGGTGTATGATTAAACAATTATACCAAACAGGTGCTAATGATCATCAATTCAATATGTAGGTTGAAACACAATCATTAACTGAAACAGAAACAGCTGTGTAAGAGGAATAAAACTGGGTGAGGAACAGCCAAACTCAGCTAACAAGGTGAGGTTGCTGAAGACAGTTTACTGTCAAAAGTCATACACCATGGCAAGACTGAGCACAGCAACAAGACACAAGGTAGTTATACTGCATCAACAAGGTCTCTCCCAGGCAGAAATTTCAAGGCAGACCGGGGTTTCCAGATGTGCTGTCCAAGCTCTTTTGAAGAAGCACAAAGAAACAGGCAACGTTGAGGACCGTAGACGCAGTGGTCGGCCAAGGAAACTTACTGCAGCAGATGAAAGACACATCATGCTTACTTCCCTTCGCAATCGAAGATGTCCAGCAGTGCCATCAGCTCAGAACTGGCAGAAAACAGTGGGACCCTGGTACACCCATCTACTGTCCGGAGAAGTCTGGTCAGAAGTGGCCTTCATGGAAGACTTGTGGCCAAAAAGCCATACCTCCGACGTGGAAACAAGGCCAAGCGACTCAACTATGCACGAAAACACAGGAACTGGGGTGCAGAAAATGGCAGCAGGTGCTCTGGACTGATGAGTCAAAATTTGAAATATTTGGCTGTAGCAGAAGGCAGTTTGTTCACCGGCTGGAGAGCGTAACGAATGAGTGTCTGCAGGCAACAGTGAAGCATGGTGGAGGTTCCTTGCAAGTTTGGGGCTGCATTTCTGCAAATGGAGTTGGGGATTTGGTCAGAATTAATGGTCTCCTCAATGCTGAGAAGTACAGGCAGATACTTATCCATCATGCAATACCATCAGGGAGGCATCTGATTGGCCCAAATTTATTCTGCAGCATGACAACGACCCCAAACATACAGCAAAAAGTCATTAAGAACTATCTTCAGCGTAAAGAAGAAGAAGGAGTCCTGGAAGTGATGGTATGGCCCCCATGAGCCCTGATCTCAACATCATCGAGTCTGTCTGGGATTACATGAAGAGAGAGAAGCAACTGAGGCTGCCTAAATCCACAGAAGAACTGTGGTTAGTTCTCCAAGATGTTTGGGCCAACCTACCTGCCGAGTTCCTTCAAAAACTGTGTGCAAGTGTACCTAGAAGAATTGATGCTTGATGCTGTTTTGAAGGCAAAGGGTGGTCACACCAAATATGGATTTGATGTAGATTTTTCTTCTGTTCACTCACTTTGCATTTTGTTAATTGATAAATATAAGCTATTAACATGTCTATTTTTGAAAGCATTCTTACTTTACAGCATTTTTCACACCTGCCTAAAACTTTTGCACAGTACTGTATATATATATATATATATATATATATATATATAGTGACAAATGTGTAAGCTATGCAAGAATACAACCTAGAAAGGGTGGGTTCCTGTGGTTGTGTTGTTACAGATCGATTTGTCACAGAGAAATTCTATAGTCTTTAAAAAAAAAAAACTCCAAAAAAACCCTACAGGTTAAACTGCCATAGAACTCCACTTCCCAAGGGTGCAAATAGATTAATTAATAGCAGCTGGTACGGGGGGAAAGGAGTGTTGTATAAGAGGTGTGTTACTTGTGTTGAGAGGAGACGAGTGAAACCAGGTGTGATACATTGGTGAATCGACAGTGTCAGAGTGAGTCCACAGTGGGGTAGCATTGGCTAAGGGTGACCTGAGGCATTACAAAGCGTGAAGGTAGTCTTTGGCACCAGCAGCAACTACATGGGTACTGCACCTGAGAACAAGTGTAAGTTTTAAACATATGGAAGATTGAGAGAGGACAGCATTAAGCTTTAGTGTGGATTACTGACAACAGCTTTGCGAGCGCTGGCTTCCGTGAGTGTGGACGCCAACCAAACAAAGAGCAGGAAAAGAACGACAAAGCAGCCTGGGAAATCAGCACTTCAACACGGTAAACAAAGGAGGACAACTTCACTCCAGCAAGGTAGCTGGACAGTTTATTTTTGAAGTTTTTTTTATTTATTGTTGTCCACCCATGAGTTACTTTTCTGGCACCAGCAGAGGGCGCTGGTAAACATACTCTTTGGGATTACTGCACACTATTCGGACCACAGCCAAACCCCACCACCTGCAACTTACCTGAAGGGGGCACTATACTTACCTGTGAAAGAAAGAAAGCAACTTTACCAGACCAGTATTTGAAAATAGTAATGGAAAAAGTTAAAAAGACTGTTCCCTTACCTGTGAGTATCCTGGAGGTCGTCTTGGGAACTGCAGCAAGATTGAAAACTCCCTACGAAGGAATTATCTTTTGTTTTAGTTTAGGTTGGGACTAGCCCTTCCCAAACTCTTAGTTAGGGCTGGAAGAAGTGAGCGTAGGGGCCGGGAGTGGGCTAGGTTTTATTTTCTTTATTTAGCCCTTGTGGTTATTATTTTTTTCTTGAATGCACTTCATTTCTGCCTTCTGTCTGGTTTCTCACGCTGTTACCACCCCAAAACAGAGCCCCAAGCTCACTATATATATATATATATATATATATATATATATATATATATATATATATATATATATATATATAATAGATAGATGGGCTTCAGTGACTTACAGGAAAATAATTCCATCTAGTGCTTCTGTGACGTCATAATTTCTAAGACCGAAGGTCGAGTAATTTATAAACTGTCACAGAAACCCGAGATGGAATTGTTTTCCTGTAACTCACTGAAGAGGCCCATCTATTATTTTTTATAATACATGGATACCCCTGTGATGCTAATATTAAAGAAGACGAGGTTCAGCAGTATAGTTGTTTTTTTTTTAAAAGTAGTGTTTCAGTGCTGTAGAGACGTTCTATGTCGTTATCCATTAGTGCTTCAGCTATATTTGGATGATTGCCTTTACCTTGTTTTAATTTCCTGTTAATCTCCAGTTTCTCTGAGATATGAATGTAACAGCTTTACATCATTTTTTTAACGTATTCTCATTATGTTGATCATTAATGAACATTTCTGTACTGTGGGTATATTGTCGAGTGATTGAAAATGAGACATTTTGTGTTTGAATTGAAAGTAATGGTCTCGAGGAGTTGAATGGGTCAAAGTTCAAGTATATTTTCCTCTAGAGGAAACTAGAGCATGTGGAATTAATTTCTTCTATATATTTATATGTAAGTGATATAGGAAGCACGGAGAACAAAAAGTTGATTCGTGGAAGAACATTCATCTTTATAACCAAAATTCTGCCACGCAGAGTGAGTTGCAGGGGTCACATCTGAGTAAGTCAGATTTGATTTTAGTCAAAGCCTTATAAAGTTTTCTTTGCACATTTGTTGCAAATGAGTGCATATCCTGATGCCCAGAGAAGTAAAACCAGTGGACTGAAGCTGAAGAGGAAGATCAAGATGTAGAGGGGACTTTTTAGACACAGAGCTCTGAGGCATCAAGACTCATTTTGGACCAATTTATTTTACAGCCAGAAATTGAACCAAATTCATCAAATAATAGCTTAGGGAAGTGACTTAGATATATCTGAGAGGAATAACAGTATATCGTTTGCGTAGAGTGATATGTGATGTTCAGAGCCCTTTACATCAATAGGAGTGACCAAAGGGTTTTGCCTAACAGCCTGAGCGAGGGGCTCCAACGAGAGAGCAAACAAAAGAGGAGAGAGTGTACAGCATTGCTGTGTGCCCCTGGCAAGCACACATTGAGAGGATGCAATGGGGCCTGTCTGCACACATGAAGTCGGGTTGTTATATAAAGCATGTATCATATTAATGACCGTCCAACCAAAGCCAAAACGCTCCAAGACTGCCCATAAGTAATTCCATTGCAACCGATCAAAGGCCTTCTCAACATCCAGAAATAGAAAAGCACAGGATGCAGACTGATGAGGGGCCTAGTCAGTTACATGAAGGAGGCTACGCAGACTCTTGGATGCTAGGCGGCCCTTCATTATTATTATTTATAATAATAGAAGACATCCTTACCCAGAGCGACTTACAGTTGTATACAAAAAAATACATATCAAGAATTACAGTGCAAGAATTAAGAGCAAAATACAAAATACAATGACTTCAGCCCTAATACGAGCAAATACAAAACACAGTACGATTTGATATCAGGGCAGTTCAAGAGCAGATAACAGTGTTGACAGTTACATCAGGGTTAGATACGAGTGCAAGTGAAATACAAAATACTACAGATTGTGTTATGTGTAGGATTAAATACAGTAAAATAGGGAGCAGATAAGCGCAAGTTAAAGTGATTTAAGGCAGAGTGCTATATTGTCCAGATGTATGATTTGGCCTATGCTGACTTCGAGCCTTTTGGTTATCACCTTAGCATACAATTTTAGATCGGAGATTAGGGGCAACAAGAGTCTGCAAGTAGAACATTCACCCTTTTTAACAAAGAGCAAAATTAGAGCTAATTTTTTTATCTCTATCAAAAGAGCCGACTTGAAGGGAGTAGTTAATTGGCTCAATATCAAAGGGCCAACCTGATTCCAAACTGCCAGTACTAATTCAGACGGGACGCCGTCTAGACCAGGAGATTTACACGTTTGCATGGAATGTGCAGCAGGTTTTAATTCGTCTAGAGTAAGTGGGCGATCTAGCTGGTCAGCCTGTTCAGCCGAGATGATGGGTAGCTTTAATGCATTAAAAATCCTCAGTTTTATTCAAATCTATGTTGGCTTCTGACTTAAAAGGTTTTTAAGAAGTTATTGACCTGGGCGGGTTGAGTAAAAAGTGTACCCTTGGAGTCTTTTATTGCATCGATAGAGGCCAATCGTTCTGACTGTTTAACCCTTAGAGTTAACTGTCTACTGGGTCGCTCTGCATTTTCATAATATGTTTTTCTAGTCTTGTGTAATAGAAACTCTACCTTAGTCCTTGACACGTTTTTGTATTCAGCTTTTACACCAGCAAGTTGTCTTGCCCTATCTTCCTACAAGTTCTTTTTTTGTTCCTTTTCCTGCTTCAGTCAGCCACTTCCACTTGGGAAAACTGTTTCTTTCTTGTCCTATTTGAATTGGATGCAAAAAAGTACAATTACCTCTGATAAAGGATCTTGTAACTTCCCATAATGAGTGTGGGTTGATTTCTGGGGTGGAATTATTTCTAAGAAAGCGGTTAAACCAGATAATTTTTTTTAAAGAATTCTTTGTTCTGAAGAAGAAAGGAATAAAACATCATTATTTACAGACTGGTCCCATATAAAATTGGTGCATGATCAGAAATTAGAATCTGCATTTTTGTGCAGTGAGTAATAAACTTGAGGCTGTGTGGTCCAGTGGTTAAAGAAAAGGGCTTGTAACTAGGAGGTCCCCAGTTCAATTCCCACCTCAGCCACTGACTCATGTGACCTTGAGCAAGTCACTTAACCTCCTTGTGCTCCATCTTTCAGGTGAGATGTATTTGTAAGTGACTCTGCAGCTGATGCATAGTTCACGCACCCTAGTCTCTGTAAGTCACCTTGGATAAAGGTGTCTGCTAAATAAACAAATAATAATAAGTATACGTGGAGAGATAAAAATGTAGTCAATTCTGGAATATGTTTTATGTCTGTGAGAAGAAAGAGTAATCTTTAACTTTGGGGTTCTCCAATCGTCATGAATCATAAATATTTAAGTCATGTGTACATTTTTTGAAGTGTTTGGTGGCTGGAGAGTTAACAGCAGTGATGTGTGACAAGTCTGTTTTAGAATCAAAGGGCAAATTAAAATCCCCTCCAATTATAAATGGAGTGTCTAACACAGCAGATAATCTGAGCCTAACATCATCAAGAAATTGAGTGTCAAATACATTGGGAGCATAGAGAGAGAAACAGAGCTTGCACCCATTTAACATAATAACAGAAAAGCAAAATCTACCCTCCCCATCATTACCCAGGTAAATATATTTATATTGAGCTTTCTATTCACCAGAATTAAACCCCCCTGGTTTTTTTTTTTTTTAAAGTGGTGCAATAATTCTATAATGTCTGTTTTGAAATCTTTGAACATCTGCAGATTTGAGATGAGTCTCTTCAGTGAGTGCTATTGTAACTCGCTTTTGGTGTAAAACATCGAGAGAGATTTATATCTTTTGATAGGTGAGTTCAAGCCACGCACATTCCATATGAAAATAGAGGAGTCATTCATTATACATACAAGAATTCACAGTAGAGAACAAATCACTCACTGGGAAAGCTTTCACTACCTGAAACACTAAACAACCATGCATAAGAGATTTACAAAACCTACACCAGATTAAACATGTAGTACCAATGGAGAGAATACAGCAACATACCACCAGACCAGTAATATTGATAGAGACCTGCCCCTTTCTAAAAGTAAGCCAACAAATAGAAACCCCAATCAGAAAAAGAGACAATAACACCAAGTAACCAAAGAAAGAAAGAAAAGAAAAATGTATGCACATGTGCGCCAATAGCTCCAACGTGCCTCAATTTAACTGGCAAAAAAGAACAATCAGTCTCTTCGGTTAGATTAAGGCTAACGCAACATTGGTGCACCAGCACACACTTGTTTGATCAGTAGTAAAAGCATACAGGAATAATATACAATACTATCCTACATGAATATTCCAACATTAGTGACAAGCAAGGAACAAGTATTCATTTCTTTCAGTCGTTGTTAGATAGCACAACAACCCCTACCAAAATCCATAAGTAAATAATAATGTAAATAAGTAAATTAAATAGCTCAATAATAGTAATTTGACTCACTTGTCGCATATATATCAGCAAATTATTATACTGACTGACTATATAATTACCAGTGACCTTCAGGTATACCTAGCGCTAATAGCACTGCTATCATGCTTTAATAATTCAACATTGTAATGTAAAATAAATGAGTATTAAACCTTTGAGTGATCGTTTATTCTGTTACAGTAGCTGTTAAATAAGAGGAAACACAAACCTCTATTTAAAACTAATGATGATAATAATAATGGGGATAAAATAATACTAATATTAAAAATAATAATAATGATACCAATAGCAATATTTGTCAGAAATAGACATAGTCGATGTAGGAGGCTAAGTGAACAATGTAAACAGTTACCAAAACAAAACACTCAGTTCAGGAATAATTCTGGTCGCTCCTCTTTGCACTCTTTCTAGAGCAGAAATACCCTTTTTTGTAGCGAGGTGACCAGAACTGAACACAATATTTTAGATGAGGTCTTACTAATGCATTTGAGTTGTATGCGACAGTTTGTCTTTCATTTTAATATTGATGTTGTTTAAAATGTAACCGTCATAATGACTGCCGGCGGCAGTTTTAGGTATGAGTATACCTAACACCAAACAGTCAGTTTGGTATGGGCCTTGGTGTAATTAATCAATCTGCCTAAGGTTATCATGGATGTATTATTATTATTTATTATTAATTTATTTAGCAGGCATGCTTTATCCAAGGTGACTTACAGAGACTAGGGTGTGTGAACTATGCATGAGCTGCAGAGTCACTTACAATTACGTCTCACCCGAAAGATGGAAGGAAGGCAGCTCATTGGAAACTGGGTATGTATGAAAATATATTTGAACTGTTTTTTAGATTTCATGTTCCTAATTTAAATTAATGTAAAAATGGTGTTCTGTGTGACCTTTGTTGCAGTTTGGGTGCTTAATGTGTTTTTATGCAGTTATCCACCTTTACGAAATCTAATCATTTATTTCTCCAATACTGAGAGATATTAATAATTTATTATTATTATTATTATTATTATTTTACAATATTGTATTGTATTTGTTTGACACGAGCGAACTGCGCTGTGCAGGCCTACGGTTCTCAAATAACTGAGTTTTTCTTTATAAGAACCACATATCACCATCTGTCTACGATGTGATTTTACAATGCACTGTGGGAGATTTCTTTGGAATAAGTGTGATATGCTTTCGGTTCGCCAGTATGAAACCAGTTGGTTCATCAAATTTAATGTGCGGCTCTAACGCCACTTACTTTCAATTGAGTTTGGCACGCATCCATCTGAAACTGGCTCTGGCTCTGAATCTATATTATTTACACGTACTCAAAAATGTATTTGTTTCCCCGCTACAGGCATTTGCTGACTAGCCAAATATTGTATTACTAAGGAATCAGACGAGCATTTGAGACTGGACCAAAGCCACTGACCAAAGCCATTTGCAAGCAGTGCCTTCTCAACACTAATATCATTCGACAAACAATGTCACAGTAATAAATGCAGAATTCAGTGGAAATTCAGCAGCACCCCTCTTAACTTAATTCCACCCATATTGATGTGAACCTTTTGATAGCATTAATAATGTAGTGTTATTTGAAGACAACAGATCCTCAATTGCATTTAATATTGCAGTAAGAACAAAAGTGGTTACATCTGCTCTGAGAGGACAGCATGCTTGGGTTCCTATTACCCTTTTGCTCCACCTCAAGGGCTCCATAAATAAACAGGCGGGCAAACTCACTGTTGATTTTGTTTTTGCAGAGGAAAGCCTAGGGTTACAAACTTAATAAACTTTCTGCTTATTTGACAATCCTTACAAATATAATTACATGTGTTTCTCAGGAGTGTATTTTTAATAACTTGAACACAACAGGAATCAAATTGAAAATGATAACAGTGTAGTGTCAACAGGGTGAATCAAGGGAGGTGATGCAATATATTAAGTTTACCACATTGTATTATTATGTTATTTGTCGTAGTAGTAGGCATATCCAGAGTTTGGGCAAGTTGTTAATAAAGTAACACATTACTGTAATAATATTACTTTTGTCAATAACGAGGTAATATAACAAGTTCAATTTTTAATGGGAGTAATAATATTACAATTACTTTCTGCAAAAAATAAACAAGCTTGTCTCGTTACCTTTTTTCTGTTGTGCACCAACATTGGTGGTCTTTTTTTTTATCAACAAATACATGTGTTTGGGCTCCCGAGTGGCGTATCCAGTAAAAGCACTTGTGTACCTCCTACCTTCTTTATCATCCCAGTTATGTTTTGTCTACATATCTCACAATATTATTCCAGTTTTAATTAAAGTGGATGTCTGTAACCGAGAAATGTCAAGCTCCATTATTTGGAGATGACCTTTCCAGGTTAATTACAGCAAGTCAGCAAAATGTGAAATGCCTTAGTGTCATTGACCTCTTCAACATTAGTGTTGAAGGCTCCTTAAACACTATTTTCAGTTTACACTAGTGTCACTGAATTTTAGGTCAAATGAGAAGAGAAAGATACTTAATGCTATACATCAGTTTAAGAAAAAACGTATAACTTGTGTTCAGCCCAGACTATCCTGGTATTATTATTATTTATTTATTAGCAGACACCCTTATCCAGGGCGACTTACAATTGTTACAAGATATCACATTATTTTCACATGCAATTAACCATTTATACAGTTGGGTTTTTACTGGAGCAATCTAGGTAAAGTACCTTGCTCAAGGGTACAGCAGCAGTGTCCCCCACCTGGGATTGAACCCACGACCCTCCGGTCAAGAGTCCAGAGCTCTACTCCACACTGCTGCCCGAGCATATACAATAGTAGCATATACAATATGTTTTTTTGGGGTTTTTTTACGTTAGAAAAGCATTTGGTAATATAAAAAGCTGGTACAAGTAAAAGTCTTGGTTTGGCTGTACTTTTCGGAAGACTAAATAAAGCACTTTGTAAAAAAAAAATAATAAAGGGAGCCTAACACCACTTCCAAGAGTATGCCTACAAAAGATGTTTAATTTAGTAATACTATTGTCACAAGGGGTTTAATGGTGTCATGAGTAATACATAAAAACAACATATTTGTTGGAGTAATTAATCTTTTAAGTGGTTAGACAAAAAGCCTCTGAACTGCCTGTGAAACAATTTAGTTTTGTATACAGAAGGATGGATGCAGTGCCAATCTGGTGGAATCGAAAAAAAATGGCATTGAAGCTGGGCTGAAACGAGAAAGATCATGAAAAGGAGTTATACCATGCGCTTAAAGTGTAAGTAGCACTCAGGGTGACCAATATAGAACGAAAATGACTGAAATTTATCAATAATTCCGGAAAGTGCCGCGCACTCTCCAAACGTTCGCAGAGTTTCAGTGACGTCAGTTCTAGTAACTGACAGATGAGGAAATGGAATCCAATACAGAAACTGATAGCAATACCAGTGACAGGTATTCAGATTACAGTAATTTGTACAACAGTGATAGCGAAAATGAAAGTGACCCAGGACATGAAGATTCCCAAGTCTGAAGATGGAAGAAATAGTAACGGAGCAGTGCCTTGCCGGCTTGTCTCATTGTCTTTTTCCCGGAACTCAGCTGGTCCTCCGTAGGGATCGGTTGAATAGTGGGGACAGCCCCACTTTTCTTGCAGTAACCCCATGGAAAATTGAACGTCATTTTTAAAACTGTCGGGCGAGAAATGCTCTCCACAAAGAAATAACTGAACAACTAGTAGCTTCATTGAAGTCTTTTCTCTTTATTTGTACAAACTTGACCCACAGACGCCTTGTTGAGGGATCGTTCGGAAATGCGTGGATGCTATGTCCAGTATTATAAAGAGTTCCCACAGAACTGTCTGAATAACACACACCACTATACCACTTTTGTACAGTACAGTAGGGTTGGACGATAATGACATTTTCAGCTATCGATTAGTGTCTGTGTAAATATCACCATAATCGTGATTATCGGCCGAATAAATAAAATATTTTAAATTCTTGTAATTTATCAAATTTGTACTTGAGCTGCATGACAATCGCCAGTCTTAAATCAGAGTTTAGAAAAAAAACTAGACAGTATATGCCCCGAGTTTTTGCATGTCTGTTGGGTGCCCAGAACAAACGTGAGTATTACACTGTAATTTGTACAGTATATTAATAAATTATGTTGTTTTCCTATAAAATAATACGTACATATTTTTTTAAATCTTATTTAAACATTTATGTTAATTCGAGAATGTTTACTTTCATAAAAAAGTGCCACCAAATGTATTAATATAACAAAAAAAATTGCTAAGGTTACCTGGAAGCATTTGTTTTCTTTACTTCTGTGGCGAATCTGCCATTAAGAGAATCAAACGGTGTGTGTGTCTCTGTATATAGAGTTGTATACTATTAGGAACATATTGAGTTTTGCACATGGCTGCTTGTATGCAGACAGTTCAATAAAATAAACCGCCTACCCTTCCATTAAAAGTGAACTCTCTTCTATTTATGCGACTACCCTTTTTTACAACAGCAACACCATGGGAACAGATATATACGGGTTCTGAGCACCCGCTTAATTTTCCACATGTGGTATATAGGCTGCAATATAGTACTCATGTCTTTAAATAAAGAAGCAACACATTGTTTAGGCTATATTAAACGTTTGCCATATGGTTGTGTTTTTTTGTGTTTTAAATTTTTATTTTACAAACAACACTATTTGTATTTTATGTTTGAAAATCACCTTGATGTAACCCTCAGCATATTGTTTAAAATCAATACTTTCAGTAACTTCCCAATGTATCAGTACTCACACAGATCATGTTTTCGCCTCACGCAAAGAATTCAGACTAGTGCCGCTTGCTGATTCATTGGGTCACGGACGATAATTCTGATTATCGGTAAGAATTTTTCAATGCAATAAAATTCTCTGCAAAAAAATGATCATGATTATCGATATTGGCGATTATTGTTCCAACCCTACAGTAGAGAACAAAATACCTTCACAGTTTGATAAACAAGCCAGATCCAATGCGGGCTTCTGCAGTACACAGCCTGTTTGTTCTCAAACTGACGTCACTGGCAGCAGTTGCCGGATCGCGTTGTTTTTTGGTTGGGCCGCTCGGGAGAGACTTCAAATCCATTTTTATTAGAATTTAAGCAAAAAAATATAAACCATGTATATGATTTTAGAAAAGGTATTATAACATGCTGTATGTATATGTTGTCAACAAAAAAAGTATTTTACATACTGCTTACACTTTAAGTATCAGGATCCAAAGATAAAAAAATGTTCTGAAAATAGTGAATCTGACCAATGAGAAGCACTCAAGTGGCACATAGTTTGAAGACTTTGGCTGTCAGCATTTTATAGTCACCTGTTTTAAGAAGTTTACACATTATACTGCATGTGCAATGATGTTGACCTATATTAATATGTACAATATATACATAAGAACTAGGACAATTTGTTCAGAGTGTGGATGCTACTGCCAGTCTCTGCTCTCACTGGTCACTGTCCAGGGTGCTGATCCTTCTGTCTGTCTTTGTTCTCATTGGTCACTGTCCAGGGTGCTGATCCTGCTGTCTGTCGCTACTCTCACTGGTCACTGTCCAGAGTGCTGATCCTGCTGTCTGTCTCTACTCTCATTGGTTGCTGTGTGAAGTGCTGATCTAGCTACTTGACTGTACTGCTGCTGACTGTACTGCTGACTGTATCGTGGGGCACATTTTAATTGTATTGGTTTTAAGTGTTATGTTTAGGAATCAAAAAACTTGGAGCTAGTAATTTAGGTTCATAGGAACCAATTTCACTCTGCACCAATCAATTTACCGACTGCTTATTTTACACTCCACCAAAATAAAAATGATTTATCAAAGTCCAGGCAGGATTGATAATTTAGTTACATTCCTCAATTAATTTAAAGGATGGACCTTTGCTTATATTTCAAAAGCTGGATCCTGTAAAGGTCAGGTTTTAAATGCGTACTGCTATGTTTTCCTCTTGTAAGTCTAATCACATATTCCACCTTGCCTTTTTAACTGTATGATGTCTGATTGTTCATGTATTGTAATTGTAAAGCTGCTATTTATACCAGAGATATGTATGCAA
This sequence comes from Acipenser oxyrinchus oxyrinchus, assembly GCA_030684275.1. Classification (NCBI taxonomy): domain Eukaryota; kingdom Metazoa; phylum Chordata; class Actinopteri; order Acipenseriformes; family Acipenseridae; genus Acipenser; species Acipenser oxyrinchus. The sequence goes on along the minus strand of CM060252.1, from coordinate 78,656,266 downwards.
TAATACACAAGAAGATGTGCATTTGTACTGAGATAACCAAATGGCTCAGTGGTGCTATTAACAGTACAATCACATGCCTTTGAATGCATTATTTAGCATATAACATAGCTCATTGTTGCTTTAAAATAAAAATAGCTTATGTGGTTACATGGTGTGATGAGGCTGTTCGAAACCATGTGGTTGTACTGAAATATTTACATGGTTTGGAATCCCTTCCAGTCTGTCAGAGCACTTTCTTTACCAAGCCATTTTATAGCCTTGGTAATAATAAATTTCATCAGGGGGCTATGGAGAGTGACAGTAAAGCAAAGTCTATAACATTCACATAAGCGGGCAAAATCATTTCGAGAACAAGCTCTTAAAGCTTTAAAGTCTGCCTTTTGGGGCTCTGTATTGTAAGAGCTTGTTAGCAGGGCTGAATAGGATCAGGTATCCTGCACAACATTTTTATAAGAAGAGTGTTCTCTGCCATCGGCAAATTTACTGTAGGATCACAGTGGGTTGTCATAGGGTACACTAATCATGTTTTATTTTTTAAGTCAGCACTAAACTAATTGTATTGCTGTTGCCTAGGGTCTTGTTCTGTTGTTAAAAAATATAGTATGTTTTTGATAAACAAAGCAGTATTGGGATGCAATACAGAGACCATTTTTGAGCTGCTAAATCTAGTTTGTGTTAAAGTTGGTTGCTACATTTCATGTCTGGCAGAGAGCAAGAAGACTCAGAGATTTCTGCCTTATAAAAAGTTACAGAACTTCCAAGAACACATTGTCTGAGCACACAGGATGTTACAAAGCAGGCTTTGCCTCATTATAAATTATGCTAAACATTGAGAAAGCCACACAAGCAAGAAATCAGATGCTTCACATCAGCACGGTACACAGGCATTCTGTGCTTCCTGGTGCACAATTTGCTGGCATGTGATATGGAAATGGAGATTTGAATGAGTGGAACAGCACATTACACATAATTTGTCCACCTGTAAATACATTAATAATGCCAGAATTTCTTTTTCTACGGAAATGAAGATTTTTTCAGTTATTTAAATACAAAATGAAAGCTGGCAGTTCACCCTTCAATCTCCTTTCAACATTTCTGATCACTGCCATGCATGATCCTGAAAGGGTGGCTTAGAGCTGCACTGATATGAGCATTCAGTAGTATATTGTATCCAGGTGTCAAACTGACACATTGGGGTTGGGAGATATGGCCACATTAAGATTACCAAAAAACAGTAAGAAACCTGATATTATATGATGCTGATAGAAAACCTCATGCCGTACATTTTATAGAGGAAACCTCTGCATATACTGTACTACAAAACAGAAATTCCAGCTACTATTAAGAGGTTTCAGCTAAATATATAAGATGGCTTAGTCTGTTTAATCAGTTATTGGTTCAGCCATCTTTTTTTCTGTAAGCTATTATTAACTTTTTTTTTTTAAGTAAAAAGTATGTACTGTATTATAGTCCATGTGTTGTCTCTTTTTAGCAATCGATATTTTCAGAATCATATTGTTATACTTCTTCTGTTAAAAATATAGTACTGTACCAACAAAACCAACTACAGTATATCTAAATTGAAGCCTACCTATTTTAAAACACAGTCCTTTCAGCTATGTATTATATAACTCTTATTGATATAATACATTGTTTTGCTATTGTTTTAGAACCTGTTTGATTAGCATACTTATAAAATGTGTGTATGGACTGTAGGGTGATATATAGTATATGCATACTTACTAATCTTTTACTTTCTCTTGCTGTCCTTGTTTTCAACAGCTTGGATGCTCTCATGCTGATCAGTCTGCACCAGACTTACTTCAGTATCTCTTTCGACCATTGAAACCCACAGGACTTGACCTTGGCCGACTGACACACACTGCAAGCAAAGCGATGTCCAGTACAATGTACTGCTTCTTGCTTTTCTTTACTGCTGACTTGGTACAGTGCATTTGCAGGTCCACCAACACATACGTTTGGTGCCACGTGATCGAAAAGCCATCCTAAAGTGATGCAACTGGTGCATGGGTTGATGTGACGGTAGATGAAACGTTCAAGTTCATCATTTACATGGGTGTCACTAGTCTCTCGAATTCCATATTACTGGTGTACAGAAACTCTGCAGCATGACCTATAGGTTTGTGCCTTCATGTCAAGGGATCGGTTCATGGCAATCTTGGCAATGCTGCATGTTGTCGATCCTGATGCTGAGACTGCCTACAAAAGCTACACTACCTGCTTGACCACATAAAGGCTACATGTCAAGATCTCTACCAGCCTCAGCAAAATATGGCAGTTGATGAAAGAATGATGAGGTCCAAGGGACGGTCGAGAATGAAGCAATTCATGAAAGAGAAACCAACATGATGGGACTACAAGAAGTGGGGAAAGAAGGCACAGCGTGGGGATATGAGGTGGCAAAGAATTCAGGAAGGAAATATTCTGGCCCTTCAATGGAAGGATTCCAGAACTGATACAGTACTGTCCACCATCCACAATGCCACAGAGTCTGTCACAGTTCAGAGGAATGCTAGAAGCCATGGCAAATGGGATGTGAAGAATGTGAGGCAACCTTTTGCCATTCATAAATACAACCACACATGGGAGGAGTAGACAGACCAGATCAGTTGATACAGAAGTATAACGTTCAGATCAGGTGGAAGATACTCTTCTGTCTTGAAACGCCTACATCTTGTTTCAAGAGTGGGGGACTAGTAATCCACAAAATGAAAAACTTAGAAGGAATTCCGAATACTTCCAGGTGGAATTCAGAGAAGAACTAGCACGTCAACTGGGAAGCATTCCTAACGATGCTGATGTGCCTTTATATGAGCCCAAAATCGGCAAAAGAAGAACACCAGATGATTCTTTCCCTCTTAGCCATGTTCCAGAAGTGTCAGAGCTATAAAAGTAAAAAAAGAGGTAAAGACCTATATCTGCTGCAGTGGAGCAGGATGCGATGGCAATTCCTTCTGTCTCAAGAAATCAAGAAACTGCTTCAAGGCTTGGCACTCAGCAGCGGAATACAGAAAAAAAGAGTCAGAGTGAAATACAGAGACATTTATATAAGAGAGTCTCATAAAACCTGAATCAATTCAAAACAATGTTAGTGTTATATTTTTTGTTTTTATTAGTTATATTATTCTACTCTTTTGCATTGTTATAGTGTGTTTTGTACACTGTTCGCTTTTGTACACATTTGCTTATATTTTTCTTTTTTTTTTTTTATACTGTTGATTGTTATCACGTTTGCTCTTTTTTTTTGTAAAAACATATATAGAATACATTAATGCAAATATATATTTGTTTTACATAGTTTATATGTTTACACTGTACATAATGTTTCATAAGGGTCCAGAGATTACATTTTTTGTTTACTTTATTGTCAGATGTGAATAAATTACAGTTTTGTTGCATTTAAAAAAAAATTGTGACTCCTTTTTTTAGGTTTTGTTCTGTCTTTGTACCTATATAATTTCACAGGTATTTCATCTGACATATGTAACTATTTCAGAATTTGATTCTACATGGCCCTGGCTTTTTAGAAAGGTATAATACTTCATATGTATCACAATTCAATTAAATGTTATTCCCTTAAAGAAAAAAAACATACCGTTCAGCTGTAAAAAAAAAAAAAAAAAAAAAAAAAAAAAGCCTCAGTTATGGCAGGAGTGAAAGGGTTAAAATTGCCACATATTTGAGAATACCTTAATAATACTTTCATTTTATAAAAGTTAGGGTGTGAAACCAGGCATATCTCTTGCTGGGTATAGATGTTTTGCTACTTTCTAAGTCAACATGTGCATGCTTCATTTTTGCAGGTAGTTTGGCTTTCCTTGCAGATTAATATGTTTTGAGTAACTCAGAATGATCTTAAGTAAAGATGTATAAAGCCAACACATCCAACGATGATGCATCAAATGGTGCCATGACTGAGATTAACTGGTTAGCAGCTCTGCATCCTTTCCGCTAATGAGTATTGTGCTTCTCAGGGTATCTGTCAGACCCCACTGCAAATTGGAAGGCCATTGGTATTCTCTAAGAAAATTCCTTATAGGTACCAGCCATGTTTAAAATGGAGCAGAAGCTATTAATACTTGTTATGAACTCATGACTAATAGCACTCTTCTGACTATGACCTCTGGGACCATTCCAAGCAACATACATTGCTTGATAAGTTGAATATTTTGCAGAAAGATTATGATCGATAGTAAGTAGAATTTTACAATGTGACCTCGCAATGCTTGCAATGCAATCACAGAACACACACATATCTGAACTCTTCTTTTGCCTTTGGGTGAAAAATGTACAGTGCATGTTATTTATTCTTTGTAAAATTAAGGAACAATTTTGTTCCAGTATATTTAACCTCAAACCTTCTGCCTGCTTCACTTATGTGGTACTAAAGCACTGCAAGAAAGCTACAGACTGTGCATCAAGGTTAACATAAACTATGCGCTAACGTGCTAGACAGATTCTGTAGCATGTCATTTTCAACAGCTTGAGAGCCAGTGCTACAGCATGGTAACACTGTTTGTTTTTGTTAAACATGTTTATGTATTTTATTTTATCTCTATTTGTGCAGTCTCAACAAGGGCTGATTCTGCAAGCATTGCATTGTGGATCTATTTATTAAAACATGTATTAATCAATTAGTTCATTATCCACCAAGGCAATTAATCAGTCCACCGATAATGGTTGTCGTGGATAATGTAGTAGAACCTTGAAAACCCACCATCTTGCGTTGCAGGTGAATTATTTTTAAAGGTTGTATAAAACAGATATTGACTGGACTTTACACATTACAGTGATCAAAATAATTGAAAAGGTGACCTTGAATGGATAATAATTATGTAACTGTCTCATTCGCAAGCCTAGGGCAATCATTTTCCACTATAAACCTTTACTTCAGTGAATACTAGCCATCCTTAGAGGTTAATGTTAAATTATCAGATTTGCAGGTTATTTCTTTCCATCAATTGTAGGGAAATGCATTTATTCTTTTAAAACAAACTAAGATATATAAGATGGCTTGGAAAACTTCCTGAATCCTGATTAGCTTCTTACGTTACATTTCAGAGTGCACCCAATTGTTCTGAACTCATTTCATTCCAATCAGCAAAACCACAGTTGCATTTCCATGCACAATGTGCCATTTTCTGAGCACATTTACACACTTCAAGACATGAGCTTGTACTGATGCAACCCACTACTTGTGTGGTTGAACCCATGCCTGTTTGTATGTTATTGTATACTGTGATAAGGGTCTGAGGTATCTGCTGGCAGATGGGAGACATGGCAGATAAACCCTGTGGCTTCCTCTTATACCAAGACTCCACCAGAACAGGCCCATCAGCCGGTTAAGGAACCACAGCCATCCAGTCTTCATTCATCAGAGTCACCGGCAGAGCATCTGCCTGTCTCCCCTCGCCCAATGAGCTAGCACAACCAATGCTAGTATTTATTTATTTATTTATTTATGTTTTGCCACTTTGAGTCACCCTCCTTCCTCCAGCCACAATCAAGAAACGTTGCAAGAAAATGCCATAATCAGCAAATTGAAGTACAGCTATGGCCAAAGGTTTTGCATTACCTACAATTTTAGGATTGGCTGTGCAAAAGTCTTAGACATGTAGCATTTTTCTACTCTGGTGCAATATGAGCATCAGCAATTTACTCAAACCCTCCACTAGTTGTTTTCTACTATTATAACAACCTTGACTTGCATAAAGAAGGAATAACATTGAGTGAAATAGCTTGCATCACTCGATTTTCAAGGTGTGGTATCCGAAGCATAATCAACAAGTACAGAGAAACATCATCTGTAATTGACAAACTCAGGAAGACCCAGAAAGCTGCATAACAAGGATGAGCAACACTTGAAGTTAATATCCTTTAGGAATAGAAAGAAGACCAGCATTGAATTGACAACAGAACTGGCAAAAGGCCATGGTTGCAGTTTGTGTGAAGATGGCAACGGCTGCAGACGTCACACATGATTCACACTACAAGGTTATCTATGAATCAGCCTTATCTTTGAATTAGCCTACCAAGGTCTTTGTTTTAACTGAGAGAAAGTAACACATTCACACTGGAGAAAGTTCAGTGTCAGTGTGAACGTGTGGGTTGCAGTGCGTAGTGAAAGGGGGGATGTAGGTGCTCCAGACAAAGACAAACACAAAGTTCACGGTACAAGTTACTTTTTATTCTTGACCCGTATTTAAATAATAAAGCTGGCTCTACCCATCAATGGGTATTGCCAGCGCCAAAACGAGGGGTTGCAGTCCCGAAATAATAAATCCAAACACAGACAAGAAACACAGACACGAAACACAGACACGTCTCCGGACAGTGAGTGCTCGAGTGCAGGTGCGGTGCTGGATACAACGATGCCGGTTCAGTGCAGGTGCGGTGAAGTCTGGGTGAATCGCTGGCCTCAGGCTGCAGCTCCCAGATCCGTGCTTAACTAGTCTGCCAAAGACAAAACACACACGGTTGCACAAACAAACAAAACACTTAATTCTCCTCCCAAAACAGTCCTCGTTTCCTCCCATCAACCACAACAAAGGAACCGATTATGGCGTCACGTCCCCTAAAGTACCCTCAGCCCGCCCCTCCGATAGCTAGTTCAATCACGTCTCCTCCAATTCATGAATGAAACTTTGCTTACCGTACTAGGGCGGGGACTCCTGGTACCGTGGCGCCATCCCTTTCCTGAATGGCGGCTTCCGACTGCCCCGGAATGAACTGCGAAACATTCAGTGCGGGCACGCAATTCCTGCTGTACAGTGCTCTCACAGGTCGAGAGGAGATTGTTGATTCAGATTCATTCGCTCTTTGTCACATATCCCACCGCTCAGAGTGGAGCCGAAGGAACACTCGGCTGAATCTACCTTGCCCATTACACCCCCTCCGGGAAAAGTAATCCGCATTTTGATGATCTCTCCTGCACGGTGTGTCATGAAATACATGAAGGGTTGCAGCGCCAGATACCACCGAGTTATCCGGGCGTTGCTATCCTTCATCGTGCTTAACCATCTGAGTGGGGCGTGGTCAGTGACAAGATTGAATGAATGACCCAATAGGTAATAGCGTAAGGTCTGAGTGGCCCATTTAATGGCCAGACATTCCTTTTCTATGGCGGAGTAGTTGCGCTCCGAGGGAGCATTTTTTGCTTATATACAGGATAGGGTGTTCTACTCCATCAACCCGCTGGGACAAGACCGCCCCAGACCAACATCCGAGCGTCGGTGTGGAGGAGGAATTCCTTATCAAAATCTGGTGTGATTAGGGCGGGGCTTGGCAGAGTCGTTGCTTAATGGTATCAAAGGCCCCTGACATTCTCCTGTCCATTTAATTAAATTTGGTGCGCTCTTTTTAGTGAGGTTCACTAGAGGGTTTACCACTGTGGCGTACTCGGGGATGAATCGGCGGTAATAACCAGCCAACCCCAAGAGAGACCTCACCTGGGACTTGGTTTTGGGATTGCCGCGTCCATCAAAGCCTGGACTTTGGTGGCGGCGGGTTTCACCTGCCCATGTCCCATAATGAATCCTAAATATTGGGTTTCTTCTTTGGCAAATGCACATTTACCCAAGTTGGCTGTCAGCGGGCTACCCTCAGAGACTGCAAGGCGGCTGCGACCCTAGCCAAATGCTCCCGCCAGGTGGAGCTGTAAATCACCACATCATCAATATACGCTGCTGCATATTCACGATGTGGGCGTAAAACCTGGTCCATTAGTCTCTGAAAGGCAGCGGGCCCCATGTAGCCCAAGCGGCATGGTTGTGAAATGAAACAGACCATCAGGGGTAGAAAATGCAGTTTTCTCACATGATCTGCGGGTTAAGGGGATCTGCCAGTATCCCTTCGTCAGGTCCAAAGTCGAAATGAACCTCGCCGTTCCCAGTCTGTCGAAGCTTCGTCGACCCGAGGCATGGGATATGCATCGAACTTGGCAATAGCGTTTACCTTGCGGAAATCAGCGCAGAAGCGGTTGGTGCCGTCCTTTTGGCCACTATCACAATTGGACTGCACCACTCGCTCCTGGAAGGCTCAATCACCCCAAGTTCAAGCATCGCCCGCACCTCTTTGCGAACGCCACCTCGTCGACTTTCCGGGATCGGTAGGGTCTCTCTCGCACTGTGACACCTGGGGAGAGATAATGTCATATTCAACGAGATTAGTCCTGCGGGCACATCAGAAAAACATCCCTGAACTCCTCAATTAACCTGCGCAGATCTCTCTGCTGATCTGGGAGTAACTGTTCCCCATCGGAATGTTCTGTATGCTAGAAGCCTCTATACAGGGTCCAAAATCATCCTCTACCTCGCCTGGGGCTATAAATAAGGCTTCCCTTGCCTGCCAGGGCTTTAATAAATTGACATGGTAAATTTCCCGTTCGTTCGCGGCGATCGGGCTGCCGAATTTCATAATTCACTTTCCCTATAGCACGAATCACCTCATATGGCCCCTGCCATTTAGCATATAGCTTGGATTCCGGCGTGGGAAGAAGCAGCATTACCTTGTCTCCTGGCGAAAGGTCGAATCCGTGCATTTTGGTTGTAATGCTGCTGTTGCGGTGCTGAGCCGATTTTAGATTGTCCTGGGCCAAGCGACCGACCAAATCCAGGCGATCACGGGTAGGAGCACATGCTGCACTACGTTTTGGGCGAGCCTTTGTGTTCTTCCCACCCTCTCTCAACAGATCGAGGATGCCGCGAGGCTGTCGGCGTACAAGAGCTCAAAGGGGAGAACCCTGTCGAACTCTGCGGCACCTCTCTCACTGCAAAAGGAGGTAGGGGAGAAGCGATGCCCAATGTTTCTGCTCCTGATTCACAAACCGTCTCAGCATCTGCTTTAATGTTTGGTTAAAGCGTTCCACCAAACCGTCCGACTGTGGATGATAAACAGATGTCTGGATGGGGCGTATTTTTAGTATTTTATACACCTGCTGTAGCGTTTGAGACAGAAAGTTAGTTCCATGATCAGTCAGTATCTCTTTGGGGATCCCTACTCTCGACATAATCTGCACTAGTTCTTTGGCTATTGCAGCGGCACTAGTGGACCTCAAAGGAACTGCCTCCGGGTATCGCGTTGCATAATCCACCACTACTAATATGTGCGTATACCGGAGTCAGAAGGTAGCAAAGGGCCCACTATGTCCATTGCAATGCGCTCAAAGGGAGTGGAAATTATTGGCAGTGGGACCAAAGGGCGGGCGCTTTCGACCGGCGCTACTCGCTGGCAGTCTGGGCATGTGGCTACATATTTCGACACTTCGCTATGAAGCCCTACCCAATAAAATCGAGCCAATATCGTTCCCTTGTCTTGTCGGCTCCTAAGTGTCCTGCAAAGGGATGTCATCGCCAGCCTCATGACCTCAGGCCGACAGGACGGAGGAACCATCAATTGTGTTACAGGCTGTCCTGTGCCGGGGCAGGGTTTACCCTATACAGTAATTGCCCCTTGATAATGAAGTGCGGATATACCAGCGCCCCAGCGCCTTCAACATCCTTACCTTCAATAGACCGGACCTGTCCCCAAGCGTGCACCAGTGTGGGGTCGTTTTCTGGTCCCACACTAGGTCGCGCTTGAGCCCCACATGTCCGGTACATTGAGAGGGGCTGGAGTAACATCTGCCCTGGATGGCCCAGTAACCCGCCCTCTCGGTCACACTGCGTACCGACTCCCTTTGAGTGGCGTTTGATACCATCCGCTCTCTCCCACCAGTCCCCAGCCTCGTTTCAGAGGCGCCCCTTCCCATTTCTCGATCCGTCTCTCTTTCTTTGTTTTCCTAGGACGGAAAAGGGAAGAGAACAGGTCAGCTTGCAGGGGAAAATCTCACCAATCGTTTCCCCTGCTCTGTCTGCCACGGTTACGTGTGCGGTCGGGACTGCCTTTTGGATTAATTGCCGATACTGTGGCCAGTCCGGCCCAGAATTACGGGTGCGGCAGCCTTTCCACCACCCCAACTGTGAGGTGGCGTTGTGTCTGACCTACCGACACGTATGCTTTTAGGGTGGGATATGTCACCGTGTCTCCATGGATGCAGGAGATCGCCACCTTGCCTTGTGGCTGCCACGACATACCGCCTAAGAGAGACGTTTGAATTAAGGTCTGTGCACACCCTGAGTCCACTAAAGCCTGGGTACTCACATTACCAACCACCACATCAATAATACAAGGCCCCTCCTGACCATTTCCCCGTTCCTTACCTGCTTCAGATGCCAGATAGCATGTCGCCACGTTGCACTCCATTGCTGAGGGGCACATGCGGGCGATGTGTCCTGGTTCATGGCACCTAAAACAGATGATACTAGGGGCAGAAGGCACTGGGGTTAACGATCTGTCCCGCTGCTGATAAGGCAGCGGGTCGGGGGTAGCAAATCTACCCCAGCTGGGGGCCAACCGCTGCCTCCATGGTGAGGAGGTGGGTCGGCCCATTGGGATCGGTGGTTTGGCCAGTCGGGGTCCCAGGGGAGGAGGAGATGTTGGTGGTACTGCGGCGCTGCTCCTCGGCTGGTGAGAGGAAGAAGAGGGTCAGTAGTCCGGTTTTGATGGAGACCGGGAGTCCTCAAAGTCCTCCGCCAGTTTGTGGCGGCCTCCAGGGTGTCGGGGTTGTGGCGCCGTATCCAGTCCTGTGTCTCCGTGCCGACCACATGGCAGAACTGCTCCAGGACTATTGCCTCGCCCATCTGTGCACCGGTCTTTTGTGCAGGGCTAAGCCAGTGCACCATGTGGTCACACAGTTTCTGGGCGACCACCCTGGGACGGGTCTCCCGTGGTCTCCGGTATTCCCGGAAGCGCAGCCGATGGGTTTCCCCGTGATGTTGAGGCGCTGGAGGATGCCCGCTTGACTAGGTCGTACTGGCTAGCCTCCTCGTCAGTCATGGCTTGGTATGCTGCCTGAGCCTCCCCACTCAGACAGGGACCCAATTGACTAGCCCAGTACTCCTTTGGCCATTGCGCAGTGGTGGCCAACCGCTCAAAGGCAACCAAGTGCGCCTCAGGGTCATCCTCTGCTGTCATCTTCTGCGCCCGTGCTTTAGGGGCGCCATCACGAGTACCGTTGGTGCCTGGCGTGCGTCCCGAGCCCGACCCTCTCTATCAGCGCCGTGAATCTCTCCTCTCGTCGTCTCTCCTCCGTCTCCCGTCTCTGTTCCAGCGCTTGCAACAGCGCAGTAAGCGTGGCAGCGTCCATCTCCCGTACTGACACCACGTGTGAGCGTGTGGGTTGCAGTCGCGTAGTGAAAGGGGGATGTAGGTGCTCCAGACAAAGACAAACACAAAGTTCACGGTACAAGTTACTTTTATTCTTGACCCGTATTTAAATAATAAAGCTGGCTCTACCCATCAATGGGTATTGCCAGCGCCAAAACGAGGGGTTGCAGTCGAAATAATAAATCCAAACACAGACAAGAAACACAGACACGAAACACAGACACGTCTCCGGACAGTGAGTGCTCGAGTGCAGGTGCGGTGCTGGATACAACGATGCGGTTAAGTGCAGGTGCGGTGAAGTCTGGGTGAATCGCTGGCCTCAGGCTACAGCTCCCAGACCCGTGCTTAACTAATCTGCCAAAGACAAAACACACACGGTTGCACAAACAAACAAAACACTTAACGCTCCTTCCAAAACAGTCCTCGTCTCCTCCCATCAACCACAACAAAGGAACCGATTATGGCGTCACGTCCCCTAAAGTACCCTCAGCCCGCCCCTCCGATAGCTAGTTCAATCACGTCTCCTCCAATTCATGAATGAAACTTTGCTTACCGTACTAGGGCGGGGACTCCTGGTACCGTGGCGCCATCCCTTTCCTGAATGGCGGCTTCCGACTGCCCCGGAATGAACTGCCGAAACATTCAGTACGGGGCACGCAATTCCTGCTGTACAGTGCTCTCACAGGTCGAGAGGGAGATTGTTGATTCAGATTCATTCGCTCTTTGTCACAGTCAGTCACTACCAAGATCGTTTTATTCAGATAGATTTTGGAAAAGTTCTAATAGGGCTAATTTCCATTGAAAAAAAACATTCTTGCTGCTTGGATTGTTAAAAAAAGAGGGTTTGTTATAGAAGGGTTTGTTGTAGTGAAGTTAGACTGTATATATAATGTAAATATTTTATTTAATATCATGCAATCAAATAAACTACAAAATTATATTGCAAAAGTCTAAAAGAAGTCATAATAGCAGTACAGTATTTCATGTCAGATTTTGAAATGCCACATTTTTATTTATTTTTGTCAGTTTACATAACATTATTCAGCAGGTTTCATTCAACTTTAAAATTGGTTAATTCTATAGGGTAATGCAAAACTTTTGGCCATAACTGTAGACACAGCAATAGGGAGATATTATCCATTTATGAAAAATGTGTGTTAGTTATGCCATAAATAGAAGAAAAAAAACTTGAAAGATACAGCCGAATTGCAAAGAGGGTCACAAGGGCAACAGCTGTATAATCGACGTTTGATCTTATAGAACTTGATAATAGAATCTGAACGTTAGGAATAGACTTGGGTTGAAAGAGAATTTCAAACTGGAGTGTTTTAAACTGACAGGATCAACTTATCACTCAAAAAGATATTACTCAGGAGAGCATAAGAGGCTGTCAAGGAATATGTGACCTGGAGATGTAAATAACATATTATTTGCTGATGAGAGCTCTTCAGCTGCAGGTTTCACTGAGGAGATGAGGAGGAGAAGGTGGCTGTATGTACAGAGAGGCCAGATGTCCAAATTTAATAAGACATTGACAGTGTGGACGGGTGCGACATTTAATAACAGGAAGGATATTATCCTGGTAGCACAGCTTGGGGATCAATGGAGACATACAGTACACAATAAAGGAATCAGGTTACTTTGTAGTAAGACATAGAATAGCTATCCTCTGACCTGGCTGAGCACACAAAGACAGAGACACTCAGACTATCATCAAAGAGAACTCCCTGGACTTTACATAGCAGCTTATGGAAAAAGCTCACCCTTATGGCCTACAGGACTGGGGAAATTCAGGGACATGAGTGTGGTCAATGCTTTGCAACAGAATGCAGGATGAATCCATCTAGCCCTTACAAAGGTGCTGCAGTGCTAATACTGGGTACATTTGCGGTACCTCTGTAAGTGTCGCTATCGATACTGCACATTATAAATAAAACTTACATCCAATAAAATGGAAACTTACATCAAACCTCCTCTAAAAAGTAAATATACAATACAATTGTCTTTCAGTTAAGACACTACTCAAATTCAGGTAGGAAGCAGTTTTTTACACATGCATGGAATAGCATACCAGGTGATGTAGTAGGATCTAAAACACTGGGAACTAGATTATGTGCTTTTAAATTAGATCCCCCCAGTACAGTAGAATTGTGGGATAACAAGGGACGAGCCTTGATGGGCTGAACCTTCCTATATTCTTATGCTGTTAAGAGTCTTCTGCAAAGTGTGAATAAGTTAAGTACTGATATAACTGAAAGAATGATCGGACCCGGAGTCTCCTATGCCCTGTGTACTCAAATAAAAAGAGAAAAGCTGCTACAGTCGTACCTCCAGCTGATGTTATTCCCTGTGTACTCAAATAAAATGAGAAAAGCTGCTACAAGGGCTCCCAAGTGGCACATCCAGTAAAGGCGCTCCGCGTGGAGTGCAGGATGCGCTCTATAGTCTGGACGTCGCGAGTTCGAGTCCAGGCTATTCCTTTGCCGACCGAGGACGGGAGCTCCCAGTGGCGCTCAATTGGCCGAGCGCCGCCCAGGGGGAGGGAGGATTAGGTCGGCCTGGGTGTCCTCGGCTCACCGTGCACTAGCGACCCCTGTCGTCTGACCGGGCACCTGTGGGCTTGCCTGTAAGCTGCCCGAGAGCTGCGTTGTCCTCCGACGCTGTAGCTCTTGGGTGGCTGCATGGTGAGTCCGCAGTGTGAAAAAAAGCGGTCGGCTGACGGCAGCACGCTTCGGAGGACAGTGTGTGTTCGTCTTCGCCCTCCCGAGTCAGCGCAGGGGTGGTAGCGGTGAGCTGAGCATAATAAAATAATTGGCCATTCCAAATTGGGAGAAAATAATTTTAAAAAACTAATAATAATTGGCAACGACTAAATTTATAAAAATAAAAAAAAAGCTGCTACAGTTGTACCTCAGCTGATGTTATTCCCTGTGTACTCAAATAAAATGAGAAAAGCTGCTACAGTCGTACCTCCAGCTGATGTTATTCCCTGTGTACTCAAATAAAAAGAGAAAAGCTGCTACAGTTGTACCTCAGCTGATGTTATTCCCTGTGTACTCAAATAAAAAGAGAAAAGCTGCTACAGTTGTACCTCAGCTGATGTTATTCCCTGTGTACTCAAATAAAAAGAGAAAAGCTGCTACAGTCGTACCTCCAGCTGATGTTATTCCCTGTGTACTCAAATAAAAAGAGAAAAGCTGCTACAGTCGTACCTCCAGCTGATGTTATTCCTAAACTGGCAGCTACCCAGCTGGCCAGCTAGCCCTATCCTCAGTGAGGACCCTCCCCTGCAGTACAGGCTAAGGGCAGATTTAATGTCATATAGACTGCTGCTTTGTAATAAATGGCAAGATGAACGTACTAAAGGGACATCCTTCTTGGTAGGCTCAGTGTCCAGTACATTTTGCCTACTGTGAAGCCTTGAGGCCAGGTTACAAGATATGTCGGGATGCAGTGTTAGAAATGAAGCCAGTGATATCCTCACAAATGGAGGATATCAGGTCCAAGGAAGAAAAGTAATCAGTTCTGTACACAGGCATGCTGTTCCTCCTGGTGCACAGTGTACTGGCTAAGTGTTTGTCTTACAAGAGCTTAATGATGCAAAACCCTTTGCATAACTCAGCATAGTGGAAAGATAGGTGAACAACATGGCATGACCTCCATTGCTGGGTAGCACATTCTCAGACACATATGGCAGGATACATTTTATAGCCAAATAAAGCAGACTAATGCAGCCAAATGAAGACATACCATGTGTGTATGTGGGCACTGGCTCCCAAATGTCAAATATTTGCTAGAGGGGAGGCACTGGGAACCTGCTGTCCACACATCAGTAGGTCATTGATGTGTAAGGGCTAATGTTCTGTGGGTTTCCCTGCTGTCTGATGACTTTACACAGTTGTGTGAGCAGTGTTAAAAAGCAAGAGCAACGTTTTCTTTTAGAAATGCCAAAGGACAAAGAACAAAGAAAAATCTTCAACAGGACAGTGATATATAATATAATATAATATACTCACAGCCGTCATGTTCAGCCTATATATATATATATATATATATATATATATATATATATATATATATATATATATATATATATATATATATATACGCCATATATATAGCTATACTTTCAAGGAAATATTGGAGATATTAATCAGAAATCAGAAATCTGTCCTGTTGCAGATTGGATTGGAGACTGCAGGTGGAGCCGCCCCAGTTTGATACTGGGAACAAAGATGAGATTGAGTTTTACTCACTGCTTTCCTCATGCAGATGGAAATGTGGCATAAACAACTTAAACCTTACCAGTTGGCACAGAAATTAAGTTTCATGGTCAATAATCAGAGCAGGAACCTGTTAACAGTCTGTGACAAATGAACATCTTTTTTTTTTTCTCAGTGATGGCTTAATTTGAAAGTTGTCATTTTTATCAATTGGTTTTTACCCAGGCCAAGGTGCTGTACATTATTTCTCCCTTTCGCCAGTATTTCTTTGTGTTGCAGATTACTAATGTGGTGACAGAGCAACGGTCTCCTCTTAACTGCCCTTAAAATTACACAGTGACAGCCACAGTTAATAACAGCAGGGACTAAAATACCTGCTTGCATGAGATTTATTTCACATGACAAGGACAGAAGTCCCCCCCCGAAATATCCTCACCACTAACAAACTATTTTTGATTTCTGTGCCGATTTAAACACCTAGGAGCTATGCTTTGCTAGTACATGTTAAAGTCGTTTTGTGCCACTGGTACATTTATCTGACCTATGAGAAGCAGTTCTGACATAGGTTAATGTGCCATGTCTCAGTCAGGTGGAAGATACATTATTCAATTACCCCAGACTTGGGGTCTATTAATAGTCATGCACTTGCTCATAATCCAGACACACAGAACAGTAAACATGCAGATTTAATCAGGTACTGGAATCATTAGCTCTCTCAGTGTAGTTTGAACTGTTGCCATAGTAACAGAAAAGCCCAAAGCAGAGTTATCTTGCCATGGTATTTTAGTCCTTAAATATTAATCTTAATTAACTTAGCCTTTTGTCTCGAAAAGGTTGCATCCAATCTGGGTTCACCTTAAGAAATAGCAGTTTTGCACTGGCTTTCCAGCTCAGACACAGCACACATAATCAAGCTATTGTGTATTATTTTAGTGCTCAGTGACAATGTTGGTTTTAAACTCTGTTTACAATAGCAGATGATTACTTAGTTATCTGTCTGGGTCTGCTCAGTGCTTTCTGCTTTACTTGCTGGTCATTGCCTAATGATAATATCTATATTTATAGATGTTATTTATTGAATCAGCAATCAACCTCTTTGACATTATACATCTGATAATAAACTCTGCAATAACCTTTACTTCTAATTGAAGTCAACAAGAGCTAATTAAACCCATATGGAAACCCACTGCACTCAAGCTGAAGTAAATGAGCAACCCTATACTCTGATGACTGCTGTGTAGTAGCGGCACTGCAATAATAACTCCATAACCTTTACCTTTACATGCTGCCCTCCCCTTGAGAAATAATCTCCAGTGGTAATGTAGTTGTCACACTTAAATAATAATGCAATTGTTCAGTAATTCTGTAATGGTTGTTTCTGACAATTAACATAAATAAACACTTAAAAATACATCATAATATCATAATGGTACCCTAATTAAATAAAGCACTCTTGCTTCTATTCTGTACAGCCAAAATGCTGACTGGCAAACCTAAACCTTTAGAGTAGTATCACTGGGTAACACTTTAAAATAATGGACGTAAATGCATAATGAATTCCGGCTGAATACCACAGGAATAACACCTGAATATTGTATGCAGTTCCTCTGAGTTCTGAAATAATTCATTTTGAATTCTGCCCTGTTAATTCATTTGGATTTAATTACCCATGTTCACTCCATGTTCCTTTTGTAACAAATGGTGTTGATCACATGTATAAAACATGCATTCATGCATGAATTAACACAACCCCCCTGGTGGGCAAGTAAGGGGGTATACATTAGTGAAGAATGAAGAGTGAATTCATTAGGAACGGATGGAGGGCAAAGGAGAATGCAAATGTTTTTAAATCATGATGAATTTACAGGGCTGATTTCAAAATGAATTACTTCAGAACTCAGGGGAAGTACATAAGATATTAAGGCGTTATTCCCATGGTATTCAGCCGGAAATTCATTAAGAATATGTGGCCATTATTTTAAAGTGTTATTGCAAAAATAATAAAAATGTTCTAACTACATCGGTCGTTAAATTGCAGTTCCTCTGTCATTAACCCTGCGGTCTGTGCTCTGCTGCAGACTGTGCCAATCCATTACACGTGCACTGTTGTGTTTCATAAGGAAAGAAGCCCTTATCAAGTCCTAATCTATATTATATATTAGGTTGCAATAAAAACAGGCCTTGTATCAAGCTCTTGTCATTGAATGCCAGGCTATGTGCTCCTTCATCCTTGAAAAGGTGATATATATGATGATATACAGATGAAGCTCCAGAGTGTCATTTATACATTGAGGGACTCTCACTGTGGAAAGCTGCTTATTTTCCACACCACAGGGGATTTGCTAATCTTTTTGGTTTAATGTTCTGTGGTATATGAGCCTCAAAATCTATGTGCAGACTTTACATCTGATTTCCCCATTAAGAGAGCACTAAACACAGTTTTCTCTAAAAAAATAAAATAAAGTCAGCGCAATTACTATTATGTTATAGTCCCATTATTCGCATTATAATCAAAGTCAAATAATTATGCTTTTTTTTTCTTAGCCTGCTAATAGATTATATTTAAAATGTATGTCAAAAGGATTCTTTCTATTCTGATGTAATATTATTGTTTGACTATCAGGGGTTTTCCATAGAGCATAGTGACACTGGTGACCAACTGTCATTTCTTGGGGATTTTAACAAAGCGTTCACTTGGTTTAGTAATTCAAGTGGAACACTGATTGAATTAGATTAAGTCACAGATGGAGGAGGGGAGGAAGAGGAAAAGCCATCTACATGTGCAATAGACAGGGTTTTTTTTTTTTTTTACAAAGGAAGTCACGAATGAAGATGGGATTCAGAGACTTGGTACAGTAGCTACTGTAGATATACAAAAGTTAAATTCTGGAATCTCCCCACTTTTAACATGAAAAACATTACAGGCAATGAACATACTGCTGTGTTTTCAAAAACAGTTTCAGTAATACTACTCTTCAACTGGTATTAAAAGCAGGGAACAAGGGTTTCTAGCTTATTAATTAGTGTAAAATACAAAGTAACTATGTACTTAAAGTGTCTTAAATGGAAACCTTTACAATTTACTCCACTGATGGCCTCCTTAACTAATGGTTTGCAAGACTGCTATTACCATGTACAATAAAAAACAGAGAGGTGGAGGAACTGCTGGGATCATTTGTGTCTGTGCCCTTACTGCCCTGCATATGCTTAACTACCAGTTTCAATAATGGACTGACACAGTGGTGTCACTATGGGAGTATAAACCATTTTCTGCTATAAACACACAACAATGATACACAAAAAAGGTTATACATTACTAAATGTATTATATATTATGTACGTTCATCTTATACTGGATAACATATGTACATTTGAAATATACAGTAGATTTACTATATGCATTGTAATGAAATATATATTTTAGCAATATGACCCACATACAAATATATGTTTGCTTTAGATATTGTACTGCAAGTTGTGTGTTCGATCGTCTTATGTCTGGCTTGTCATAATGCTCCAATGCTGTTAAACAAATTCACATGAGTGTTGGTAGTAAAAGAAAGGATACATTTAATTAAGCATTTCAAACACATAATGAAGGGATTTAAGTTGACACTCTTCTGAATTGAACTCATATAAATATAAACTGTTGTGTCACATTTAGGTGAATCTGCTTACCTTGACAGGTAATAGAGTCTAGTTTCTAAGCATGCTAAAATCTCGTAATGGAACCAGTTTTAGGACTGTCCCACATTGTTACTCCCAAGTGCACAATTAACCAAAATAAGCAAGCAGTACATGATCCAGAGAGCTACAGCCAAAAAAAAAAAGCTGGAGATTTTCCCTCAAGTAGAACGTACAGGAACTTTATAACATTATAAAGCCGTTATATTTGTCAGAGTGCAATTTAGACAATGCTCTTATAATCTAAAACATTACACGAAGTACAAGCATCATGATGATTTACAGCTGTTACGACCATTCATACTCATTTGTTGCTGGATGTTTGTAAATGCATGTGAAGGTTAGACTGGATGTAAATATTCCTCAAGAGGGATTATCTTATACACAGACAGCAGAGGGCTAAGGTGGCTGGAAAGGTAAGTGGGTGAGGAAAGGTGTATTGGGCCCAGAGGTGAGAAGAAGGTTTTAATATATGTGCTTTAATCAGTGGTAACAGTCGTAAATCATAGAAGAAACTACGTGAACATGTAATAAACATTTTTACCTCACACTAAATCTAAACCAAAAGTCAGTAATTGGTTTCCCCATAATGTAAGGCAATTTCTTGTTCCTTGTAACAGGCTGTGTTGTGTGATGCACTACAGATTCTGAGATGAGGTTGGCTGAAAGCGCCTAGCTCTTTTGTATTGTGGTTAAGGCCATTTCACCCCCAGCCCCCGTCCTATTACTTGAATATAAATCTGATGTGTATTTTTTTATATTTAAGGTAGGTCACGTGGTTTTATATATTCAGCAAGTAACTGACCTACCTGTGAATCTGAACGTCATTTTATACTGTGTTTTAGCAGAGGATGCAAGCAATGTAATCCTTGAGTAAGATGTCCATTATCCAACTCCTGGTTAGAATTAACCTGCATACAGTGGATCCCTGTACGACAACAAGAAATCAATGGGCTTGTTGTTTTTCGAGGCACCATCTTTCAGATGAGACTTACAACTGAAGCCTTGGTTTGCTTTGAGCTTGTTAATGTTACACTGGCCTTCTTGAAGATAAGAACAGAGGAATTGTCCCCCTCAGACGGATTGGCAGGTGCTTCAATTTACTTCAACAGAGACAGGCCCACTTTGAAAATGAGCAGGCAAACTCAAGGGGCTAATCTTTCTAATTATCTTCTGGTAATAACTAAAACGACCATGTGAGATGTGAGTCCAGAAGTCAAGACCACTGAGTAGAATGGAAAGTATTGTGTTCTTCACTCAGCAGTAGTCCAGTAGTGTACAGTGGCAAGCCATCACTAAAGGGCAGGCCCACAATATCATTGATCAGTTGATCCACGCTGTATTTTCTTGCAGTGTTCCTGTTTAATTGTGTATAACCACTCTGTTGTAATGTAAATGTAATCTGGTCACAAACTGGGTTGTTTTAAACATTTAAACAACAAGCAGATAGGGAAGAGTTGCAAAGCCCTGAACCATCTTTCGAGTATAAATCAAATTGCTTATGAGCTCAGAATCCAAGGCTGTTGTTTTCTTTACTGTACTTTCTC
Organism: Acipenser oxyrinchus oxyrinchus; assembly: GCA_030684275.1. Lineage (NCBI taxonomy): Eukaryota > Metazoa > Chordata > Actinopteri > Acipenseriformes > Acipenseridae > Acipenser > Acipenser oxyrinchus. The sequence goes on along the minus strand of CM060252.1, from coordinate 78,635,586 downwards.
TAACGCCATCAAATCTGCTTATAATGACCACTCAAGGGAACCATTATCTAACAGTCTCCTTTTACAGGCTGGTGGACTTTCTGTCTTAGTGATTTAAAAATGAAAACGCTGCGTGGGAATTCGGCAGTCACTACAGACAGGTGGTCTCTTTAATACAGGGCTGATTGTATTTCATCCATCATTGTGTCTTCTTACATGCTGCACAGTCCCTGGTTTACCTATAACTGAGTGGAATATGAATCTCTATTCTTGTCAAGAAAGCTGTTGTTTTTGCAATACAATCTGTTGCATCTTGTGCAAGATGAGAAGCTCCAGCTCCAGTAAGAAGAATAAAGTGCATTCTGGGATAACGTAGCCCCAGGCATTTTTGTGTGTTGGGTTTACAGTCATGTTAGTGAGTGATGGTTATATTTTATTGCTGGAAAAAGCACTTTTTTTTCTCCCTAAAACTCCCATTCACATCTGAACTAAAATAGAATGGTGACACCAGCTCCCTGCGTGGCTTGAAGGGTAAGCTGTCTGTGTGAATCGTCTATCAAATAAAAAAACACCTTTGTCTGTTACCTATTCTGCTTCTTCTGCATGTTAAAAGGGTACAGTTCTTAACAGGGACAGTACACACATGCCACTGCTTACTGTATCGTATTAAACTGCAGTGAAATAGCTTAACACTTTGAACGCTTCTATGAGTTTGCATTAAAGACTTCAGGTAAATTGCAAACTATGAATGTCCTGATCCTTTTCAAAGACCCTGTCACTGAAGGCTTGCTTGGCTTTTCAAAGTGGATCTTGGTGGGGCTTGTGCAAGATGGTTGCTTTGAGATAATGGTTGTGACATCTGTAGAGATAAATTACCACAATACTGAAAACCTACATCGCAGCTCCCAGGACTCTCTCAGGTCCCAGTGCTTACTTGAGGCCCTGACACAAAGAACAGACTGCAATGGCTTTTCTTATTTCAAAAGGGAAAGCTCAAAAATTATTATATCTATATGGGAAAAGATACAGGGATTGTGCAATGGATAGATTTCATGGTAGCATTGGAGCAATAGTTCTCTCTTCTTTTTTCATTTTATCTTGATTTTAGTTCACATTACATTTAATTAGCATTTGCCAATGTTACTTTTCTTAGAGAAAGAATAAAAAAAAAATGTTGAATTATATTCTCCAGCATGATTAGTACTAAATTAATTAATTTCACTATTATCTTAATGGAACTATTAGTATAGAAATTAGATTTTGGTTGTTGGGATTTTCAATAGTTGTAAGGCTGTCATTGCTGTTTGACTGTATCTGAGGTCAGTCCAGTAATCACGCTTGATAAAAAAGGAAGAATTAGGAATAGCCATGTGTTATAAAATCTCAAGAAAAAGGTAGGCATTGTGGTTTCTCTACTGTACCAGACACTGAAATACAATTGCCTTTGCCCTAACCCTTACCCTAACTGTAACTCTAACCGTAACCCTATACCTGGCCTTAGCCCCAGCCCTAACCCTAGGCCTTACCCTAGTCCTTCCCTAGAGTTAGGAGTACATAGAGCAATATGACATTTGTGTAGCACAAAAATACAAACCAAAAAAAACTGTCAGAGGAAGGGGCAGCAAAATCCTCTTGGCACACGGAAATGAAAAGTTTTCAGAGAAGGATCTGAGAGTCCTTATGGCTGAGGTCACTCAGCATGGAACGGAGTTCTTTAGAAAAGCCTTGGCCAACATCAGTTATGCTAGTATCCTTAGGAAATTATATGCATTGGCCTGCCCTTTTTAGCATGACATCTAGAAATGTGCCTAGCACTCTGGAAAAGGGACTGGGCTATCCCTCCAGACATTCCAACTGTGGTCTGAAAGGAACCAGAGGCTAAGTAGTGCAGAGACCACAGCACTTTCACATGTGCAGGGATAGCGGCCCCTAGATTGATGCTGGGGTCTAGCTCATCCCTCAATTCAGCTATTAGGTCTAGGATCACCTGCGGAGTGAGACGATAACGCTTTAACACCGCATCCTCCGGCAACCCAAACAAAGTGTCCCTGGGATTGAATATGCAGGGTCTTCTTCGTCTTGCCCTTCTCCTCCGAATGTGTTCCTGCCTCTCCTCAACAAGAGCTGTGTCACTGCATCGGGAAGTGTACCACAGCAGCGATCCTGAAGCCAGTGACAGTCTCTGCAGGTGTGTGCTTTTATACATAAGAACATAAGAAAGTTTACAAACAAGAGGAGTCCAGTTAGTAGCTTATTGATCCCAGAATCTCATCAAGCAGCCTCTTGAAGGATCTCAGCTTCAACAACATTACAGGGGAGTTGGTTCCAGACCCTCACAATTCTCTGTGTAAAAAAGTGTCTCCTACTTTCTGTTCTGAATGCCCCTTTATCTCCATTGTCGACCCCTGTTCCTTGTTTCTTTTTTCAGGTCGAAAAAGTCCCTTGGGTCGACAATGTCAATACCTTTTAAAATTTGTAATGCTTGAATCAGATCACCGCACAGTCTTCTTTATTCAAGACTGAATACATTCAATTCTTTAAGCCGGTCTGCATATGACATGTCTTTTAAACCCAGGATAATTCTGGTCGCTCTTCTTTGCACTCTTTCTAGAGCAGCAATATCCTTTTTGTAGCAAGGTGACCAGAACTGAACACAATATTCCAGATGAGGTCTTACTAATGCATTGTAAAGTTTTAACATTACTTCCCTTGATTTAAATTCAACACTTTTCCCTATATATCCGAGCATCTTGTTGGCCTTTTTTATAGCTTCCCCACATTGTCTAGATGAAGACATTTCTGAGTCAACATAAACTCCTAGGTTTTTTCATAGATTCCTTCTTCAATTTCAGTATCTCCCGTATGATATTTATAATGCACATTTTTATTGCCTGCGTGCAGTACCTTACACTTTTCTCTATTAAATGTAATTTTGCCATGTGTCTGCTCAGTTCTGAATGCTGTCTAGATCATTTTTAATAACCTTTGCTGCTGCAACAGTGTTTGTCGGTACAACCCCTGTCTCAAGAGACTTGCATGATCTTGGTTAGCGGTTTGTAAATAACTTCTTTCATTTCTTTGAGTACTTTTGGGAGGATCTCATCCGGCCCAGGGGATTTGTTTATTTTAAGAGCTCCTAGTCACTTTAACACTTCTGCCTCTGTTATGCTAAAGTTATTTAAAACTGGATAGGAACAGGTCAACATGTGGGACACATCTTACCTGTATCCTCCTTTGTAAATAATTGTGAGAAGTAATAATTTAATATATTTGCTATTTTTTTCTCCTCATCTATGATTTTGCCATTTGTATCTCTTAGACATTTTACTTCCTCCTTGAATGTTCTTTTGCTGTTATAATATTGGAAAAACTTTTGGGAATTGATTTTAGCCCCCTAAGCAATGCTCATTTCCTTTTTGACTTGTGTTTGCAGTTCCAAGTACTCTTTCTGTTTACTTTGTTCTTGGTCCCTTTTAAACGCTCTGTAAAATGCCTATTTTTTAATTGATCTATTAAACCATTTTGACAATTTTGTTTTAGATTTAGATTTGTCTACTTTTGGGATGTAATTGTTTTGCGCCTCTAGTACTACATTTAAAAAAAAACAGCCATCTTAGCTTTAGTCATTACTTTTGGGGTTTTAAAAAGCACTTCAAAGGAGACCATGTTGTGATCTGAGTTTGCCAATGGTTCTCTGACCTCTGTTTTAATTATTCTGTCTTTGTTTTTTGAAAATGCTAAATCAAGGCATGTCTCCCCTCTAGTTGGTGCCTTGACAAATTGTGTTAGGAAGCAGTCATTTGTCATTTCCACCATTTCAATTTCATCTGTCATGCTCCCCATCGGGCTTTCCCACTTTATATGGGGGAAGTTGAAATCCCCCATTAATATGGCTTATCCTTTGCTGCAAGCATTTCTAATGTCATTGTATAACAGATTATTTTGTTTGGTGCCTGAATTTGGTGGTCTATAGCATGCCCCTATTATTATGCCCTTTTGAATTTGTGTCCATTATTCTGACCCATATTGATTCTGCATTATTTTTTTCTTCCAGATTTAACACCTGGGCTTCAAGACTATTTTTGATGTATAGCACTACCCCTCCGCCTCTTTCGTCCTGCCTGTCTTTCCTATACAGTGTATACCCACTAATATTATATTCGTCTCCATCACTCTCGGATAACCAAGTTACAGATCTTAGTTACTCGCTTCCACAATAGTTTGCTTGTATAAGAGGTGTAAGTTTTTTGAGGGCCAGTAATTGCCTACGTGAAGGCAAAATCCTTACATCACATTATGATGTTTACGCCTGCTTAGTATCCAGATCCTACCCAATTCCATGCTCTTTTCTTTATTTTATTATTATTTGTTTATTTAGCTGACGCCTTTATCCAAGGCAACTTACAGAGACTAGGGTGTGTGAACTATGCATCAGCTGCAGAGACACTTACAATTACGTCTCACCCGAAAGACGGAGCACAAGGAGGTTAAGTGACTTGCTCAGGGTCACACAGTGAGACAGTGGCTGAGGTGGGATTTGAACCGGGGACCTCCTGGTTACAAGCCCTTTTCTTTAACCACTGGACCACACAGCCTCCTTTATTTGAATGCATTTCAATATAATTTTAATGGATTAATGACAGAAAAGTGCAGATTTGATAGCGGGTGCAGATCGCCATGTGAACACCATTCTTTACATACACCGCATTTTTAGCGGCCGGTAAAATCAGACTTTACAGTGGCCAAACACGATTTACGGCAGCATTATGGGGGTTTTGCAACCACAAATAACTTTGCATGTATCTTTACATCACCGACATTATCTTAATTTACACCATCAACCAAAATGTATTGAATCCAACATGATGCATTGCTGGGTAGCTATGAAGGTGGCTATATTTACAGACAGATAGATATACAGTGAGTTAAAATATATAATTTCTTCATTTTCCTCTTTGTACTTTATACACCGAAGATACAGAATTTAAAAACATTTATGGGTCACAGCAGTGGTGTGCAGTTATGGCTGGAAAGTGTAAGCTGTAACAATGCATAAACAACTTACAGTGTTAAATTTAGGAATATCACTGATGGGTGATGAACCAATATGGACAGTGTTTCACTATTGCTCATTGAGACAGGCCGTCAAATTAACACCAAAAGACACTAAAAGAGAGTGGCAACTAGGCTCTGTTGACATCAAACAACTGAAAGCCGGTTATAGGTGTTTGTGGCAAAGTGCCCCCCCTGTGTATTATATGTTACGTGTTGTGTGTAAATGTTGGTGTATAGTCATCGGTACACGGGATATAAACGGGTCTGTGTTTCACGTGTGATTTAAAAATGTAGATTTGTATTTAGGCACGAGGAGGGCACAAATCACTTCACGTGCTGGTTAAAATGTAATGTGTGGTCACGGGAGTGCACTTAATTCACGTGCAGTTGTACCGAGATTCCAATTGAATGATTGACTAGCAATCGAGTCTCGGTACAACTGCATAAAAACAGCATGTTTTCACTCACTCGGGGTTGGGTGTTCGTTCGGTGAGTGGAGAACGGGTGTGGAGAAGGAGGATAATAATAATAATAATAATAATAATAATAATAATAATAATAATAATAATAATAATAATAATAATAACAACAACAACAACAACTATTTCACTCACCGTGTTTGTTTGTCTGTTCGTTTTTGTTTACCTGTTTATTTTGGCCGCAAGTGCCGTGTCCTGTTTTTGTGTTCTTTTATTTTGTTTATTAAACGCTGAGCGAAAGCATTCGCTCAGCTTCACCAAACTCCTCTCTGTCGTTTTGTTCCTGCTTCTGCCGTGACGTCACCGCCCAGTCATCCTGTCACAGTGTTAGATGGGTTTCTCTGTGGTATATTCTGTCTGAGCACTCACACTTACAGAAGGAACAAGAGTATTACAAAAAGGTAGTTTTACCACATCGATACTGTAAGTTAAATGGATTCCTTATATATATACAACTCCACAGAGCGGGATACCATAGTGGTCAAACGCCCTATTAAGTGACTTTACATTGGTGTTTCCATTTTTTTGTCCATTACCTGTATATATATATATATATATATATATATATATATATATATATATATATATATATATATATATATATATATATATTGACAAGGTCGTAAAAGGGTGCTATATGAATTAGAGGAGGTTAGAGTGCAGAACCTCCAGTGTGGAATGATTTATATAGTATTGTGTGCAGTATATGGGGATTTTAATGTTTTGTTGTTAATTTGGTGTACCCACCACAATTGACTGTTAGTCTGGGCATGTTGGTGGGTTCTAAAACTTTCTGAGACAGCCTTTCAGAATTGGTTTGGGTAACAGCAAGTTCCACCTCCTAGAGAGGATCAAAACGAACCAAGGACTCCAGTGAGTGTGTCAAGCTGGGTGGTACTGGAACCAAGGAGCCAATATGCTTCTGCCTAGAAGCGGAAGCACTAGCCCAGCTTGTACCACTCTGAACCTCACTGTTAAGGTTGGTAACCCAGCCATTGTTTAAAGTGTTTTAGGGGCAGAGCGTGAAATTTGCTATCATAGGAAGATAGTGAACATGTTGAAGTTTTGGGCAAAGAAAGACAAAACACAAGGGCAAGTCAGTGTTGGAGGCACTGGAACCGAGGGGTGGTATCTATGGAATGAAACAAAACAATTACCAGGGAAACCACAAGGGGCAACTGGACAACAAATGGGATCGAAATACTTACTTACTTATCTGTAAATCTGATATTAGCAACTGCACACCGCTTGTTCGCAACTGCATATTTCTGGCGGACTGAAGCAGAATCTTGGCTTTGAAACTGGCTACGAAGCTGCATGCAAAAATGAGATGGATTTACAGCAGGAGGTGGTACATTGTAAAAAGCAGACACTGTTGGACAATTTCTTATTTTAAAATTGTGCTCTTTAGAATTGATTGTAAGTACAACACATATTTTTTATGTTTGTTTTACTCATTGTTAGGACAATTGTAGTACATCGTTGTGTAGTACTATTTAAGCCTACTCCCACCACTATAAAAGCCTGCAGCTTTCTGTATTCGGGGTGAGTGTTCAAGAGGAGAGAGCGAGAGCGAGAGAGAGAGGAGAACAAAACTGAAAGTAAAAAGAAAAGAGTAAGGACCAGTGAAGGCAACTGCCCAGCCTGACCTTAGGTCTGTTTTGTTTTTGAGTTCATGACTTGTTTTATTTAACTTCTTTATTTTGCTCTGTGAGCAATGTTTTGTTCAAATCGCTTTGTACCCGAGTACTATATTGTGGTCTGTCTCTGGCCTGACGTCACCACCTTCAGCCACCCTGTCACATGTGGTGTCCTGCGTGGGATAGCAGCGCCTCCAGGACCCAGGCCAGAGGAGTTACTGCGGGTTCCTTACTTTTGTATTTTTTTGTGAGACATTTTTGAGAAAATGTGAAGGAAGCCGTGGCAGACACAGCAGCAGCAGCTACAGGGTGAAGTCTGCCGGGTCTGCCTTGAGGGAGAGGCATGGTGTTTCGCCGTCCACGAGCCCAGGCATATTTTGCCAGAGGACAGTGCAATGCCACTACCATCGGCCGTCTGCCAGATCTACGTTATGGACCAGTGGTGCCTTGATTGCGGTGAGTTCGGGATGCCTTCCTCAGCACAATAGAGGTCACCTATTTGTGCTTCATCTGCGTGGAGCGGGGGCATTTCCCACTCAAGTGCCCCCTCCCACAAGATGGAGAAGCCCCATCGCTGTCTCCAGCGCAGGAGGAAGACTACCTGCTGCTCTTGCCTCCATCACCAGGGGAAGAAGTGGAGCTCCCACTGCTGCCTTCTTGTCCGGGGGGCTCCCCTCCCGCTATCGCCTCCTGAGGGTCCGCTGCTGCCGTTGCCTCCCAAGTGTCCGTTGCTGCCGTCGCCTCCAAGGGTCCGCTGCTGCCGTCGCCTCCCGATGGTCCGCTGCTACCTTCGTCTCCTGAGGGTACGCTCTGGCCCTGTCTTGCATCGCCTGGGGATGCCAGTTCACCATCGCCTGGGGATGCCAGTTTGCCATTGCCTGGGGATGCCAGTTTGCCATCACCTGGGGATGCCATTTCGCAATCGCCTGAGGATGCTGAAGCCGCTCCGCCCAGGGTGGCTGCCTGCTCTGCATCGCCTGTGGTTGCTGCCAGCTCTGCCCCTTGTCTGGGGTCGCCAGCTCTGCTTCACCTGGGGTCACCAGCTCTGCTTTGCCTGAGGTCGCCAGCTCTGCGTCGCCTGAGGTCGCCTGTGGCCGGAGCCCCAGAAGAGGGAGCTGCCGGCTACGGAGAAGGGGGGGAGGTGAGACCACCTCCACCACAGCCCTGACCACCACCCCTGTGCTACAGCCCGGCACCTGGGGGTTGGATCCCTTTACCTGGGCTCCCAGACAGCCAGGCTGCATGTCTGGACCTCTGGTCACTGGGCCTGACTCCCTGGTCACGGCATCACCAGGCACAGTTGGTCACCTGCTCTCCTGCTCCGCTCCGCTGGTAGCCCAGATGTCGAGGGGAGGGTGGGAAGGGGAGAAGAAGAACAATAGGGGACTTGAGGGAGGGAGGATGGCTTTCAAGGGGGTGGCTGTTAGCCATGTGTGCTGCGCACAAGAGGGCGGGGGGGTATGTGGCAGGGCAGAAGGAAGTCCTGCACATAACTAGGGGGCAGGACAAGGTCCTGCTATAAAATGTATTTGTTTTGTTTTATTATTATATATTATGATTTTATAGTATATATGACGGCAAAAAGCCATGTTGTGTTTTGTTTGATTTTAAATTGTCTCCTGGGAATGCGTGACTGTCAGCTAGTTAGTAAGTATTGAATTAGCTGTCAGTCACGCATAATTAAAAAAGCTTGTGCAAAATGGGACCGAGGGATAATATCATTATTAGCTACTTAATCCCTCGGTCACCACTATAAAAGCCTGCAGCTTTCTGTATTCAGGGTGGGTGTTCAAGAGAAGAGAACGAGAGCAAGGAAGGAGAGCGAAACCAAAAGTAAAAACAAAAGAGTAAGGATCAGTGAAGGCAACTGTCCAGCCTGACCTTAGGTCTGTTTTGTTTTTGTGTTCGTGACTTATTTTATTTAACTTCTTTATTTTGCTCTGTGAGCAATGTTTTGTTCAAATCTTTTATTTTTGTGTTAATAAAAAACGGTGCCGCAGTGCACTTTGCACCCGAGTACTGCCTATATTGTTGTCTCTATGGCCTGACGTCACCACCCTCAGCCACCCTGTCACACAGGTATTGACTTTTTTTCTACATTTCACCTAAAAGTGTGTGGGAAATACACATTAAAAGTGAAATGGTGCTTTTGGCTGATTTACTTTTGCTGTGCCAATACCCTGAAAACACGTAAACTATCCTTGCTGTATTGAGAGTCTGGCAGTTCTCGTGCTTCACTTGGCGTGAAGAACTACTGTTCTCTCTCTCTCTCTCTCTCTCTCTCTCTCTCTCTCTCTCTCTCTCTCTCTCTCTCTCCATCAGCTAATGATTTGCCATGCTTACTATCTATTCTACAATCCTCAAGGCTTATGGTGGTGAAGCACACAGCATTCAGTGCACAGCAATTCTCCACATCAGATTTTTTAAAGCATTTGTTTTGCACTGTTATACTCTTCAGCCCTCAGATCTGAGTCACAGCACCAGTTTAACAGGTCGGGGGCTGGGGGTCACAGACAGGGGTCAGAATCACACGATATTGTCTGTTGCAGGTGCATGTGTAGAACTGGAAGTTTCCTTTCCCTTCTTCTGTCTTCTGTATGTCCTATGAGCTACCCTGTGGCTCATTTATTATATCACCAGGATGTTGGGAGTTTTGAACTTTGTGTGATAAGCTACTGGATTTGTTGTTATATATATATATATATATATATATATATATATATATATATATATATATATATATATATATATATATATATATATATATATAAAACAACATTGTTTCTTAATAGTTTTATAATGTTAATTGAAAAGCTGTCCAATGGTCTTGATATTTTACTTAATTATTATTATTATTATTATTATTATTATTATTATTGGATATGTCCACAATCAGTGAACTTATCCAATTAAATATTTATTCTTTCCCTTTTACAAGATTTAAAATCAAATGCAGGAACATCTTCTATCAGAGCCGTCTGTCATAAAACATCCTGCCTTCACTTATAAAGTATGCATTAGAAGATACACTTGTAATAGGTAAGCAGGATCTAAGGCTGTAGAGCCATCTAGTCCCTCTACTTTAAATTCTTCAGGCTGCTTTGTTGCATAAATCAGTCACTTGGTGCAGAAGTCTATTTAAATAAAGGCAGGGGTTATCTTATGGCAGTGCAGATAGCTGAAATGTACGAGCATGCAACTTTTGTGAAATTATTTTAGGCTTAGCCTCGGAAAGGACCTTCGTTTTAATGACTCCTGGCATGCTTGGGGGCGAGTCGGGCCCAGAATAATTTCTGAGTCAGCTTAGAGACCTCATTGTTCTCATCCGAATCTATTAGAATAACTGCAGGGCTGTGATTTAACAGGATAGTACTGCCACTGGATGAAGGTTACTGTTTTTGCTATTTTTATATATACAGTATATATTATTTTTCGGCTTGCGCAGGGTTGCCGGTTCGCGCCCAGCCACCTCCCTTGTTGCATTAACATATATGAATTGACATACAGTATATGGGGTATGGACATATATGCTACTATAAAAAAGCCCAATTATTTTGGGAGAGCTAAATCTATTAGGAATATTTTTGACAGTTTTATTTGAGAAGAGCAGTACCCTATTCATATAACTCAGTTATTTGAGTGGGTATATAGGATTTAAGAGATTTAGGAGGATCTTCCAAAGACAGATAATCTTATTTAACGTTTGTTGACCCATGAATGTGTCTTTTATGAGGAGATGGTATTGGGTTTAGAATCTCCAAACCACCGAAGTCTAAGGCAGGGTCAAATACAGAGCAAGCTTTTATTTATTTTGCTACAATACAGCTGATATCTATTCATCACTGAAGAACAATTACTTGTTTTATGCTTCTGAAGAATATATAAAAAGCCAAACTGGAATGCAGCCACCAACATGCTAACTCAATAATCTACTGTATATGAAGCACATGTTGCGCTGGCATGCTACTGCTGCTGAGCTCTGTAAGAACATTTTCCAAAGATTATTAGAGGTATCAGACTTTTAAAAGCAAAGTGACGTGTGGGTCACATGATGTCCAGTTAAGAAGAAGCGGCGTTGAAGATCTTTCAACAGTTTTTACACAAGAAGGGCTAAAACCAAAAGAAGAAAACCAACAGCTTCATCTACAACTAAACCAGACAACCGCACCCCGGAACCAGCTGCAACCAGTGTAAGTACATAAAAAATGGCTGATCCGGCAGGGAAAGAATTCAGCACAGCAGAATTAATGAAAGCAATGAAAAACGGTTCAGCCACACTTTCTCTCACTGGAAACTAAAATAATAACGTTGGGAGACCACCGATACTGAATCTCATTTGGGAATACTTGAAAATCGCATAACTAAAATGGAGGAAATTGGGGAAAGAAACAGTGGATTTAAGAGCTAAAAATGATGACTTGGAAAATAGAAATAGATGTTGTAACATCAGAATAATTGGCTTACCAGAGGATATAGGTCAACACCGCTGTGACAGAGACAGAATGATTCTTGGTGATAAATCTCTCTCTCGACTGTGAGGGCATTGTATAAAGGGAACAGAGTGCCCTGGACTGGATGGCCTGACAATTCATTCCCAAGGTTAGGTGGAAGTCGGCCATCTAGAAACGGGGGCACAGCTGCGGTACATTAAGTCATCGCCCCAGATGGAAAGCAATGTGGCAACAGCGGATTGGAGGATGTTGGTTGCTAACCAAGGGGGTGTGACTGAAGGTACAAATAGAGGGCGTGGCTAGGTGATCTGTTTCTTTGTTTATGGTTAAGAGAACCGCTGAAGGACAAGTGTAAAATAACCGTGAGTGTTTTCTTTGTTTGTATCTTCTAATTGTACTGATTGTTATTTATTAGAAGGCTAACACGATCCGGAGCTGTCGTTTAAGGCCAGCACAAACCCGGACAACACTGCACTATTGTTCACAGATTAAAATTGTATTTCACCACGAGCACTACAGCACTCACATTGGACTTCTGACCGTGTCTGTGTTTTGTGTTTGTATTTAACTGCGTCTATTATTTCGGGACTGCAACCCGTTGTTTATTGAACTGTGCATTGCACATCGCTCTATATTGTCAGCCCTCTGTTTCCTTACTGTTGTCATTAGACTTTGGATTATAAATAAACCACCATTTCACCAGTACTTTGTTGTTTGTGATTGTCTTGAGCACTGCATCACCTATACACCTGCGCACTGCAAACCACTTTGTCTATTTGTTTATAAACCAAACAAATTGTCTTCAGTGTCAATAATTCTCTACACCAACCTGTTACCACAAAAAAAGGGTAGCTCGAACACAGTCTAACAAAGGCAGGTGATAACAAAACAAAATCCAAAGAAACAAAAATCCATACAAAAATATACCAACCAAGTCCCGCTGCAACAAAGTCCCAAATAAAAAAAAAAGTGCTTAACCCAAACATCAGGTCACAGTGCACAGGAGAATTAGCAGTAGTTTAAAAACAACAGATTCACTAATAAAACACAACATAAATACAGGCATTAAAAACCGTCAATCCAATGTTACTTCAGTCTCTGAAAATATGTTCCCCCTGACACCAATTACACAGAATTCTAATTGACCCTAAAAGACCCAGCTTTTAAACTATGGGAACAGAAGGGGCTATACAAAATAAGTGATTTGCACAAAGGTCACATTTTTATGTCGTTCAAATCCAAACCACACACTTTTTTTTTTATATATTTCCAGCTGCGTCATTATATCCAATCCTTACAAGAGAGCTCTTTAGACAAACCTAACTATTCTATAGTGGAATCCTCACTACTCAAACCCACCCCTGCTAAACTCATTTCAGATCTATACAACCAGCTTGTGGCAACTGCCACTTAAATGAAAATACATCATTTTCTGTTCTTTAATTAGGATGAATTGTTCGTTTCTGCCCTATTTCTCACTTGTATCTCTTGTTTGGTTTAGTTGTCCAGGCTTGAGGGGGGATTTTTCAGGCTTCATTGTATTAGCATGATTATTTGTTCTGTTTGAAAGCTCTTCTATCATGCCTATTGCGCTTCATTACGAGAAATAGGGGAGTGGTCTGAAGAGAGCTGATGTGTGTTTGCAGGAAGCACAAGTTAGGCAGAGAAGTGTGTTGTGATTTCTTTTTTTGCTTTTAGAGTAATAAAGCGTATTTAGAAACAGTGTTGTGTTTCTGGCACGTTGCTGAGCTAACCTGTGAAGAACATAACTCTGGGGTGCTGTTCGTTTTTGTTTTGTTTTTATCTGGACTGTTTGAAACCGGGAAGGCGAAGATCTATTTACAACTTTAATTAGGTTGTTTTTAGATGTTATGTATTTGCCATGATATCTCTTTGTTTCATTTGGTTCCAGAATACACACATGTATGCTCTATGCATTGCATTGCCATACAGTTTCTTATTTGGTAATAATTAAAGGATATAATTGCTTTCTTTACATGGATATGATATGTATTGTACTGCTCTATGGCTTGTTTTTTTTTGGCATTAAGTTACTAAAGATAAAACTCTCTCCCACAAACTTTTGGTCCCATTATTCGCTATAAAAATTGGTTTGTTTTGGATTGTGTCTTAAAAGGGTGGTTGTTACAAACTTTTGAAACTCACCAGCTCTAATACAAACCATCTAAGGGAGAAGTGGAAGGGGGAACTTGGGATCACTCTTCCCACTGAGCAATGGCAAGAAATATGCAAGAGGTCCCAAAACCTTTACATAAACGCAATACACTTACGCAATAAACATTCGTACACAGAACCTACTCAACACAAAATATACACTTACACAATACACATTCGTACACAGAACCTACTCAACAAAAAATATACACTTACACAATACACATTCGTACACAGAACCTACTCAACACAAAATATACACTTACACAATACACATTTGTACACAGAACCTACTCAACACAAAATATAAACTTATACAATACACATTCGTACACAGAACCTACTCAACACAAAATATACACTTACACAATACACATTCGTACACAGAACCTACTCAACACAAAATATAAACTTACACAATACACATTCGTACACAGAACCTACTCAACACAAAATATACACTTACACAATACACATTCGTACACAGAACCTACTCAACACAAAATATAAACTTACACAATACACATTCGTACACAGAACCTACCCAACACAAAATATACACTTACACAATACACATTCGTACAAAGAACCTACTCAACACAAGATATACACTTACACAATACACATTCATACACAGAACCTACTCAACACAAGATATACACCTACACAATACATACTGTATTCATACACAGAACCTACTCACCACAAGATATACACTTACACAATACATACTGTATTCATACACAGAACCTACTCAACACAAGATATACACTTACACAATACACATTTATACACAGAACCTACTTATCACCAAGAAAGCTGCATTTGTTAAACCAAAAAACTTCTCATTCCTTTGTAATCTGCTCTTCTGAAATGATATACCATTGTCTTTGATTTATGTACTGTCCTTGATTCATTTGCCACAAACTTTATCATATTATGGTCACTTATTCCTAGTGGTTCTATTACCTGTATGTTGTGTATCCTTGCTTCATTGCTTCTTAATACCAAATCTAGACGTAAATTGTATCTAGTCAGGGCATTCACCATTTGTGATAAGAAACAATCTTGCACTAACTCTATCATTCCCATGTCTGAGCTGTTGTCTGAGGTCATCTGGTCCCAGTTTGTTTGGGAAGTTGTTGTTTTGTGATTCATCAGAACTTGGGAGCCTATAACACTCACACTATTAAACCTTTTAGATTTTATTTAATTTAAGCCATATTGATTAATTGTTGTTACCATTACTTTCCAGTATTTCCCATTCTAAGTCGTGCTTCAAGCTTTCCTACTTGAGTCTAAGCATTTATTGGATAAACATACTGCATGCAATGCATAGGACTGATCCAGGTTCTGAACAGGCTTCTTAATACTGTTGTCTTAGATAAATGGCATTTCCATTAATTAAATTAATGAATTTAAATGGATTGCTCACACATCCACCATACTCTCCGTCATGTTCTGTCTCACTCTCTCATGCGATACTTGTGCCATAGCACAGAGAAGTGGAGCAATACACCCATCGTTCCACGGTGGAGTGGCTGAGCATAAAGACGCTAGTAAAGTAAAAGCATGTGCTGAAGATATAGTAGAGCTACAAGTTATTGAAAAATGATTTGTTTATTCTGTTCTCATTAATTAAATGTCAGTTACTATTCACAGAACTTTTCTAGTCTGTCATGAATACTGTATTTAAATCATTAAAGCTAAGTTAAAGCTTTGTGAATAGTATAAATAAGAGGTTCTCTTTTTCTTAAAATAAAGTTAATCTTACCTTTTACAGTTGATATATTCAGCAATTGGAAGATACCTGCTATTTTTGTTCAGTGCTCCACGCAAAGGACTCAGGTCTATGTCTCCAGCAGCTTTCTTAGTTACACTGGCTTATCTCAATTGCTCATTGCTGTTGCATTATTTATAAGCTGGCACTTCAGAACCAGAAACTGCCTAATACAGTGAGGTTTCATCCTTGGGGCACAATTAAGATAAGTACTTGTTTTTTTATTATTATTTTTCAATTTGACTTTTCTTCCCCAAATATGTAATGCTAATACATCTCTTAAAATAAAACACAATGATGACGTATCTCTGGAGAATACATGCTCAAACAATATCATAACAGCTCATTGATACACAGTACCACTCCAATCTTTTTGATAAAAACAATATTTTATACATTAATTAGCAGTTATTAATTATGCACCATCAAACAAGCATGAAGAACATATAGTAGTGGTTCCCATTAACAGCCCATAAGACACAAGTGCCCCCCCTCTTGCACACCTTTTGTTCCCTGAACTTTCAACTTGCTGTTTTGTAAAATCCCTCTAGTGGTGTGGAGCCAGATTCAGAGATTCATAGGAGAGTGTGAGAGTGTAAATATATTGACTAATCATTAGTGATTACAGTATTCCCCAGGACCCCTAACAATTTTCGGTCTCGCAGGATGCCGTCCTACTCTGAGGAGAGGACTTGGTCTCACAGGATGCCGTCCTACTCTGAGGAGAGGGCTTGGTCTCGCAGGATGCCGTCCTACTCTGAGGAGAGGGCTCGGTCTCGCAGGATGCCGTCCTACTCTGAGGAGAGGGCTCGTTCTCGCAGGATGCCGTCCTACTCTGAGGAGAGGGCTCGGTCTCGCAGGATGCTGTCCTACTCTGAGGAGAGGGCTCGGTCTCGCAGGATGCTGTCCTACTCTGAGGAGAGGGCTCGGTCTCGCAGGATGCCGTCCTACTCTAAGGAGAGGGCTTGTTCTCGCAGGATGCCGTCCTACTCTGAGGAGAGGGCTCGTTCTCGCAGGATGCTGTCCTTCTCTGAGGAGAGGGCTCGCAGGATGCCGTCCTACTCTGAGGAGAGGGCTCGTTCTTGCAGGATGCCGTCCTACTCTGAGGAGAGGGCTCGGTCTCGCAGGATGCCGTCCTACTCTGAGGAGAGGGCTCGGTCTCGCAGGATGCCGTCCTACTCTGAGGAGAGGACTTGGTCTCACAGGATGCCGTTGTACTCTGAGGAGAGGGCTCGGTCTCGCAGGATGCTGTCCTACTCTGAGGAGAGGGCTCGCAGGATGCCGTCCTAGTCTGAGGAGAGGGCTCGTTCTCGCAGGATGCCGTCCTACTCTGAGGAGAGGGCTAAGTCTTGAAGGCTGCGTGCCCTGAGGATCTGAAAACATAAAGTTCTGACCTGTAGGGCTCCTGGTTTTCCATTCTTGAGAATAGCAAATTCCATTTTTCAAAATGACCAATTCTGTTTTTTTTCGTTTTTTTACCATTTTATTAAGAATTAGCAACGTAATAAATAAATAAATAAATAAGAACATAAATAACATTTTTACATTAAAAATCAATTGAATTCATTTTTTTTATTTAAGTCCCTGAGATACTGTAGTTTTCAGTAAAAAAATCAAGCAGTCCACTAGTAACAATGTACTTTAGGTCAGTCAACAAATAAAGGTGTTTTGAAAAAAAAGCTTATTGCTGGCATTACAATATACAGACTAGTCAAACGAGGGGCATTATTACAAAAATATACAATTTTCATAAAATTACAAATTAAATACAATGTTCAGGACACTTATCTCCCATCTGTAGTTTCATCTGCAACAGCGCAGATTGGTTTATTCTGTACTTGCTGTAAAACTGCTTGCATTTGTTTCTTGTATACCCTGGACAGATAGTGTTGCCTTATATACTTTTCACTTTTCTGTATATACAACTTCAAAATGATTCCACAGAATATAACTCACAAAACAGCTAGTTGCTTTTCTAAACAACTCGACTCACCCAGCACACAGGCAGCACCACAACAGAAACAGTCCATGAGCGTAACGCCCACAAAACCACCTGTTATCCAATGATCCAAATAAACATACAAAAACGTTTTATACAAGCATCATCGCTGGGCTTCTGGGTAGTGTAGTTTTCAAAGGAATCAATTTTTTTTTTTATAGGAGAATAAGGTTTTGTTTTTTTTTAGTTTTTAGCTTTAGTTGCAAAGCAGAATCCCATTCCCAAAATGCCAATTCCGTTCCCAATGCCTAATTCCGCGATTCTGTCTGTGATTCCGTGATCGTGGAAAATCAGTAGACCTAGGCAAGAGAATAGGTCTTGGTGCTGTTGAGACCTGAAAGGAAATTATAGTAAAGGGTTCCCTGACCGATCTGGTGCTGCCCTCAAATGAGTTGAGACGCTGCCTCCGAAGCCGGGAGCAGAGGAGCATTCCGCAGGGAACCTAAAAGGAAACGGAGCAGATGGGTTAGTCTGGACTCAAGCACTTGGAGAGTAAAGCGGGCCATGTCCAGAAAATAGAGATAGGATAGAGCCTCAACGTGATGAGGTAAGAGCGTGAGCTACGAAAGGATAGTGTAGCCGGGGGTCCCCTCTGACTCCCGTGAGAGAACCTCCCTTTAACAAAGGTCGAGGAAGTGTAGCTTAGCGTAAGGTTTAGGAAGTGAGGATCCCTTACCCCCCAGAGGGAACGGATGCAAAGGCATGTGCGAAAGGAGGAGGAGAAGGAAAACAAAAACACTAGACAGGGAAGGTGCGTGTAATTTGAGTTTAAATAGGAAATGTGTGCCCCCCCAAATTTCGCAAAAGTCTGACATTTAAATTTGAAAGATACACAGAAGACTCCTTGCCTTCCCTCGATGAAAAGTGTTCCTTGCACTATAGAATTCAATGCAAAGGCTTCTTGTCTTGCTGCTCGACCACAGTAACCAAGCTCATCGATGGATTTCCGAACCTTTTTCATACAAACAGATGTCCCTGTAGCTTCTATCGTGCTGTCAAAGTCTTCACAATCTGCTGATTCACAAACAGGGAGATACACCTTTATATATTACACAATTTGGGGATCAAAATATTCAGGTGTGCAAGGGGATGAATCAAGTGGTGTATGAAATTGGACAAGATTGTGCTGAAGTAAAGAAAGCAATGTCACCCATGGATCCATGTACATCTGTTAAATTATGTGTGAATGAGTATGGCAGAGAGCGAATGAACCCAAGTCATAAATCTCCCTCCCGACTTGTGAGGGCGCTGTATAACAGAAACAGTGTGCCCCGGAATGAATGGGTTGGCAATTCACTGTAGGGAAAGTCAGAAGCTGGCCATCCAGAAAGGGGGCAGAGTCACAGTACCAGAAGTCATTGCCTTAATGTGGTCGGTGATATGGCAATCGCGGATTGGAGGAAAAGCGATTGCACTCACTACCGAAGGGGGCGTGACTGAGGGTATATCAGGGGATGTGGTGAAGCAATCTGTTCCTCTGTTATGGTTGTGAAAGACCTGAAAAGGACGGTACAAGTAAAAAGTAACCATGAGTTTTGTTGTATCTGTCTATTAATTATTATTTATTTCTTAGCAGACACCCTTATCTAGGGCAACTTACAATTGTTACAAGATATCACATCATTTTTTACATACAATTACCCATTTATAGAGTTGGGTTTTTACTGGAGCAATCTAGGTAAAGTACCTTGCTCAAGGGTACAGCAGCAGTGTCCCCCACTGGGGATTGAACCCATGACCCTCCGTTCAGGAGTCCAGAGCCCTAACCACTACTCCACACATAACATCATTATTATAACACTTTTTTTTTTTTTTTTTTTAAAAGGTATGTAAATGATGGACATTGACAAAATGTGTGTAGTTTCTTTTTAATCACTCGATCATTCATCCTTGACCATGACACGCTTGAGTGACTACTGGCCACCAGTTTCTCTTTCATAGCAGACATCACAGAGTATATCACAAAGGCTGGAGCAGCAAAGTGTCTGTAAAGTAGTAGTGGGAGCCAGCACCATCTAGTGAACAGCTACTGTTAATCAATTTGTTGTACTATTTACTACTGTATAATCACAGAAGTAGATCATAAAGAGGTACACATACTAAAAAGGAAAGAAAATAGATTTGAATCTGTTTATTCGTTCAGACACTAAGTCAAATAAAACAAATAACATTGCAGCTACTGCCTTCTAATTTACTTCTCATAAAAGGTGTATATTGAACTTTGGATCCTTACATAAGGGATTAATGACTCTTAGTTAAAATTACGTCAATTAAGCTGAAATTAAACTAATGATTGTTGTTTGTATGTTATTAGGTACCCAGTTTAAGGTATTCTATTCAATTAGATGTGTAACTGAAAGTTTTTTTTTTTTTTTTTTTAAGGCAACTAATTCTGCTTAACTGATGCACTTTGCTCTTCACATTTGTGTGTGGGACAACCTTGAAACACAATATAGCAATCAAAAGCTGCTTTAACACTTAATGATCCAGCTGATCAACGGGAATAACATAGTTTCTACTGTTGATACAGAGGCACATTTATCTTTTCACCATAGCAACGGCAATGAACATGAGATAGTTTTGTGATTTAAGAAATGTAAAGCGTAGAGATGAAATCAAAAGCGGGCTTTGTGGTTGTTTTTTTGTTTTTGTTTTTTTAGTCACAGTATCAGAACAGTTTGAAAGTCTCACAATGCAACTGCAGAAGTGTCTGTGCTGTATATCAAAGCCCTTGCTTCAAAGTCCACCGACATTGCAAGCATACTCTGTTTACTCAAATACTTCAGCCACTTTTCACTACAGTTAACCTACTTTCTGTCCTGTTGATAAAAACAAAGTTCATAGTATAGCTTCAGCAATTTGTTTCCTCCACAATGCTGGATATATTCTTAGTGATAGCTTTTCTTTTTCCTGAATAATTTAATTTAATAGAGGCAAGGAACCACAGCAATCTATAATAGTATACCTACAGTACTTCCTTGGCCTAGTAGAGTTTTCTGGAGGTATTTGACTATTCCTCAATGATCAGTCTCTAATTTAAGTATGCTGTGAAAATATGTATAATTAAGAATGATCCTTGTGAAAAATGCTGCATAGTAACATTCATTACATTAAACAGCAACTTGGTACGGGACAGAGGAATCTGACCTAAACGTATACTGTGAACTGAGAGACAGAAGATTCTGTGTTTTGAAGCCTATTTTCATAACTGATCTGCTTTATTACAATTATTTGATTGGTTGTTGATAATTTAGCTATTCATGTAAACCAAAAGAAATTCTAGTAAAGTTTCTTGTAAGTAAACAAACCATATAATAATAATAATAGTCGTAGTTGTCTGGGGAAATGTATTATCCAAGCCAATTGAACCTGATTGGTTTTTGGACTAATGAACTGTTCTATTATTTCTACAACCGCAGGGTGTCTGCTAAGAAATAAACAAAAAATAAAAGTAACATAAAAGTTGAAACAATGAAGGATTGTTCATGTCACCTTAAGAATATAAGAAAATTCATGAGTCGATTTGGCCCATCAGTGCTTGTTCGATTCCAAGTAAGTGGTTGATCTCAAATCTTTGTCAAGGATCCGAATGATTCATCATCAACATGGCTAGGTAACTCCCTCATGCCCCCATTCCCATTCGTCATTCTCTGTGTAAAGAAGTACCTCCTATCTTCTGTCTCCACTTAATATCCAACTATGTTTACTTTTATCTCCACAACAATTCTAAAAACTGAAACGAGCTGAAGCTTCAAGGAAGTTAAAGAAAGGGCCCATTCCTCAGCTGTGCTGTAATATCCCAAGCATTTCTCAAGCAGAAGCTTTTTGCACCAAAACAGGGATGTGGTTTAGTGACTGGACAGAGGAATAGGCTTATGACCTGTGCCAGAGGGAAAAGACAGAAGAGGCTGGTCACCTAGGATCAGGAATTCTTTGAATGTTGATTAGTTCACAAAAAAAAACTGTCGAGCTGCAGTGCACAGCATCTCTTTGTTTAACAGCTGCAACTCAGGATTGTGTAAACATGCGGTTACAGGATCATTAAAGGTAACAGGGATGTTAATTTATTAAGGGAAATTGTTCCCTGAGCAGGGAAGTCTTACATGATGGCAGGAGCTCTGCCAAGGAATTGTTCACACCACGAGCACAACAATTCCTTTACAAGGAGGAAAGGCCTATCAACACTGTGCTCATGGAGAACACATTGTGGTATTTTGGGGTGCATTAAAACCCTTGCAAAATACCATGTTTTCACATCACAAGAACCACACAGCAAACAAAAGAGGGTAGCCATTTATGACTGATGAAAGAGGCGCCATAGTCATGAGGCATTGGGATTATTTTAACAGTTTATTAAATAAGACAGCCTTTAAATGTTTATTTAAATACATATTAGGATAGACGGGGAATTGAAATTCAGCAGGAGTAGACTGCCCTGCTTTTATTGATTGATGACTGGAGCTGGAAAAAAATGAAATTAAGAGACAGCTGTTTGATTGATTGATGGCACAATCTGCAGCAGGGATGTATTTCATTTCACACTTATGTGGAGATGAATGGAAATGCCGATTTGAGAGTGGAAAGTAACAGTGCAAGCAGGTATCTCATGGGGTCTGCTTTTACTGTAATCCACCCTGCTGCAAATGCTGACCCACAAGTAAGCTATGTAAAAGTTCAAAGCAGATTTTGTTTAAGCTTAAACAGGAGAATATGTTAAATGAAGATTTAGGTGACTTCTGTGGATGAAATACAAACCAGGTTAAACAACACTAGATTCACCATGGCTGGATTGTGTTTTCAATAACTATTTATTCCTTTGTGTGTGTACTGCTGCGGCCAAAAATGTTGCATCACCCTATAATAATTAACTAAATATACTTTATAAAGTCGAATAAACCTGCTGAATAATGTTACGCTGACATATTGAATTGCATACCGCTTTGTAGTTTTCCATATACTTAAAGAGGTAACCACTGGACCACACAGCTTCCAGTGGTATAGGAGGCTGTGTGGTCCAGTGGTTAAAGAAAAGGGCTTGTAACCAGGAGGTCCCCAGTTCAAGTCCCACTTCAGCACTGACTCATTGTGTGACCCTGAGCAAGTCACTTAACCTCCTTGTGCTCCGTTTTTCGGGTGAGACGTAATTGTAAGTGACTCTGCAGCTGATGCATAGTTCACACACCCTAGTCTCTGTAAGTTGCCTTGGATAAAGGCGTCTGCTAAATAAATAATAATAATTTCAGGACCATTATCACCCTGTAATGGACCTTGAGTTGGCCAATTGATTGAGCTAGTCTGAAAGTTCTGAGGTATATAACATTTTATAATCTTTTATGACCTCTTTAATGCATACAAATATTATTCCAGATATCTTTTTTTTATTTTCAGAGTAGATTGTAATTCTTGTCCCTTCATTCCGAGGCATGAGAACAATAAAATGACACAAGTTGAGAGAAGTGGAGTCTATATGCTTGAACAATTAGGCAAAGTACAGTAACCATTACACTGTAAAGTAAAATAGAGAAACTACAAAGTTTAGAGAGTCCCTTAGCTCTTTGCCACGGCACCTTGCATTTTCAGGAAACCACAACATTGGTGCCATTTTAAGTTTGATAACGTATTTTGAATAAGTGATGTCCTCTGGCATAGTATGAAATACTAAAATAAATGAAATCATTTCAATGACAAACATTATGACTAGAAGCATTTTTATTGTGTTTGAAGGCACTTGAAAAATACTTTTTGTCAAAACTGTTGTCGCTAAATGTATTTGGTTTCCTTTCTAGATTTAGCACTATTAAGTTTTGTTTAATAGTTATGGATTAAATTAATGTTACCAGGGCTGTCTTTCTATATTTCACTTTTCAGACATTCAGTCGACACTTATATGCCAGTAAGTAGGCATATCAATCCCAGACACATTGTTTAAAAACATAACTATAAACCTTGGAACCCAATAAATTAAAAAAAAAAATGTTTACAGGTGTAGGAATCTATCGGTGTCAGCATCTATAGGAAGCTGTGTGGTCCAGTGGTTAAAGAAACGGTCCTGTAACCAGGAGGTCCCTGGTTCAAATCCCGCCTGACTCATTGTGTGACCCTGAGCAAGTCACTTAACCTCCTTGTGCTCCGTTTTTCGGGTAAGATGTAATTGTAAGTGACTCTGCAGTGATGCATAGTTCACACACCCTAGTCTCTGTAAGTTGCCTTGGATAAAGGTGTCTGCTAAATAAATGAAAAAAAATGTGACATTTTGAAATCTAACATGAAATACTGTACTACCATTTTGGTTTTCAGTACTTTTGTGATATCATTTTGTAGTTTCTTTGATTACATGATGTTAAATAAAAGATCTAAACTATGTTTAAAGTTTGTTTTGTATTATGTCTCAATCCAAAAAGTTCACACAGAATTTTTTTTTTTTTAATATATTTTTTTTAATTCAGGTTTTCATGAAAGGTATTTGAGGGCACTTCAAGTTACGTAAAACCTGCTGTTTTGTATTTTAGTATGAGCTAGCTCTTATATTTGTCGAACATCTTGATTACCTTGTAATTCTCAGAACAATTTGAAGTGATTCATTATGATTGACTTCATCAACCATTTACAGCTCTGCACGCTAAAAACAAGCCTTAAAAGTGGCTTAAGCAGATGCTATTTATGAATCTCACTGCTTCAACTGCAATTATCGCCTGTTCTGCTGCCTTTAATAACAGCTTCCTTGAGGCATTGCTAGGCCTAAAGCTCTTCAATGAGAAAATAAATGCACTGCTGCTATATAAAACTGCATGAGTACAGACATTCCACACATCAAATTACATTTTCCCGCCTCCAACAGTGCTGGTAGGCACACAAACAAGACTAGCAGAAAAGGGCTGTTATGAAACAGCAGCTTCCTGATCTCACATAATCATGAAACATTTGGCACTTTATTATAAAAAGCACAAGAAAACCAAACAAGTAACAGGGGTGGAACACTGGAACACCTTCTTACATAAAACAAATTACAAAAGCATTTGTAATTACAGTATTTCGTTTTTAAAGCCTACATACCTCTTGTATCTTCTTATGTTCTTATCACAACAAAGGAGCGATGCTTTTAAGCACCCCTTAAACAACATATTATGCTGAAAGCCTCTGTGTCACCACTGAGCTAAAAGCAAGTTAGCTCTTAGCATTCACTTTCATGCTGGTCAGGCTCCTCTTCTGAAATGTCATACTTTTGAAGGATATCAGAGTAAAACTGGTATTCTTGCAGGCAAGTGGGAATAGGGAGCTGGCAGACATACTGGTCTGAATGTAAGCGTTCACTCTTTAAAAGAGACCTGATCTCCAGTCTGCAGAGGTGAGCCAATGTAGGAATTGAATCTGAAACAAGGGCAAAGTGATTTTTTTTTTTTTTTTAGTTTTTTACTGCAATTCAAGGCTTAACACTCACTTCTAATAAAATTTGGTTTGGGCATTCCCAAATGCAAACCAATGTGAGCTGATTCGGCTGCCAATGGAAACAGCGTTATTATTTTAAATGGATGTTCAATTCATAATTGGGCATATCTGCAGAGGGTAGTCTTTTTCAACATGGAGGCTTCCTTCCAGCAAGCCATGGTTGGGGTGGAAATTAGTTCTGGGATGAACAATCCTTTTCTTCCTGGACAAATGGCATGGGACCTTTCATGTCTATGAAGTAAAAAAGACATTGATTTTATGTCTCATCTGAAGAAAAGCACTTAAATCAGAACTGCAGCACCAGACACCATGCTGGGGTTCTGATAGAAAGTATAAGATTAGCTCTAAGCTTGATTTGGCCCGATGACCTCCAGACCCAGGAATGCGATTGTTACCTTCAGAAGGTAAAATACTTGATTTCATGAATCGGAAAGTGCCATGTGAATCTTACATCACCCTAATTTGTCGCTGTCTCTCATATATATATATATATATATATATATATATATATATATATATATATATATAGAGAGAGAGAGAGAGAGAGAGAGAGAGAGAGAGAGAGAGAGAATCTCACAACATTTTTCAATTTGTTTTTACATGCAAAACAAATCTGAAATTATGCATGAAAAAAACTGGCAAATATTTTGTACAACTAAATAGAAAACTAATTATAAAATTAGATAAACGTCAACTGTCAGGGTAGATTCAGACTAGAACAGCTGTGCTTCATATTCTTATCTGATCTGATTGATCACTGGGTAGCTCCAAACCCTTCCTCCTGGTCTCTGTGCTTCTCTCCCCCGACATCTTCTGAAACAAAGCACTTTACTCCAGGCTGCTGGTCATATGGTGGTGCAGCATTACCAGGATTCTTTGAAATGCTGCGAGACAGACACAGAAGCAGAGTGGATAGGACACAACTGCTTTTAATTCCTTTCAACATGATGTAGCCCCATCTGAAGTTCAATGATGCATCTGGCTCAGCTGTTCAGAGCTGCTTGGATTGCATGCTAGCTGATCCTTATAGTTCTCCTCTAGACGATTCTGAGGAAGATGGGCTTCAAAGTGCTTCCTCACCCCCACCCTGATATTATGATAGCAACCCAATCATTAAAATGTAATCCCAGACCCAGACCCCTTTCAATAATAATAATAATTAAAAAATAATAATATTAAAAAATGGTGTTATGGGGCTAAAAACATTTGTCCCATATTCTTTGCCTTGAAATCAGGGAGTTAGAATTTATTGAGCAGCACTAGCACTGGAGGACTAAAAACAGAAAAAATCCCAAACTGTTGCGGCATCTTTTTGGTCTCTAGGATAATAGAATAATGTTATAGGTGTTCATTTTTATAGAGGCTTTTAAACTTGCTAACACTTCCATTTTCACAATATGGAAAGCTTAGAAATAACTGGTTTATATCAAAATTCATATTATATGTGGCATTGATAGGTTTAGAGGAAAGAGATGTGAATTTTGTGAATTAGCAGGAACAAATACTTGAAACATTAGCATTATTATTTTACTCCTGAGATCCACACTCTCACAGGGATTAAACTACGGCTTGAAACTGCATTTTTCTAATTAGCACTCCACCATAATCTGGTGCTGGTTACAGCATTGCCAGTGTGATGAAAAATAAAATGTGATTCCTAAAGAATTTGTTTCATTTCCACATTGTTTTTGTTTAAATAATTTACTCAGACTGTAGGTACAGATGTTAGACAAAAAGAAATGAAACACTAGCCATAGCATTGTACTGTAAACCATGAGATGTCAAAGACTGCCCTGATTCAACCTAGCTCTGAAGGTGTTTAAATACTATTAGGAATAGTGACAATTACTCAGTGTTTGCCACCTCTAATTCCTTCAGGGAAGTTGGGACTAGAAATCTGCAGCAAAGTCTGGTTCTCCAGAATGGCCCAGTCTCACCACGTTTCAGGCTGCTCAATGTGAAACATCATTATTTTGTTCAGTCTTGTAGGTCTATCGTCAGTCCTCCATCGTCTGTCAAATGTGTGATCTTGCCCGTCTTAATCGAAACCGACAGGAACATGATGATTTTATAGATAGCAAATACGTATCTAGGATTAGGTCTGGAACAATAATATTTTATCGTGATATTATTGTTCATTTGTTTAGTCTTGATTTTATGTATTGTACTGATTAAATTATTGTTAATTGTGTTTCTGACAGTTGTCTACATATATAAAGAATCAAGGGGGGAGGTTAAGTGCCATGTAATTGTCGTAAATGCTGCAGAATTTATTTGCAGTTATGCACTGCATACTTACCTATCCACAATATCCTGCAACAAATACATTATTCACCTACAGGCTGCATTGTAAAATCACCAACATACATTTACACCAAATCAGTTGGATCGCTGAGAAGAGAATGCTCCTTTGAAGATAAGGGGGTTTAGAAATCGTTTCTTCAGTAACAATATCAATCAAATATGACCCTCACTTTTTTTTGATGTTCAAAGAAGAAACTTTTGGAGCTAAACCTGAAGACAAACATGGGAAGCCTGTGCTTTGAAAGTGAATGTGTCATTTACCATTGACACATACAAAGGACTAAGACAACAGCACTTCTGAAGTAACTTTATAGAACTCTACAAGGTCCAAGCTATAGCTGAAATGGAAAAACAAAAACAGCAAGTCTATTTAAATAGTATTTTCAGTGGCACTGTAAAAATTTAAGATAAAAAAATAAAAAAGCAATTCTGACAAACAATACATGGCTATTTATTCTGGACAAAAGCTCTGAATCAGATTGTATTTTCCCCATAAAGCATTGTTCAGCTTCTTGTATATGGGGATAGGAGGGTAATAATGGGTTGGAGAGGCACTGGGTTAGAAAGAAGTGTATTAGAAATTATTTGCATATCACATACAAGGAGTATTGGCTATTTAACACATGATCCCTCTGATTTAGAGCATAGCTTTAAGCAAGTCTTTGGCAGCATTGGGCTGATAGCCACAGAAGCAAGATGAATGGCTCAACAGGTAAATGCGCCCGCTTCAGAATCGTGTGTGCAAACACCAGCTCCAGTGTGGTACCAAGCCTGGGGATAACAATTAGAGAAGCAGTGAGTGTTTCTGATATTTATCCTCAGTGGAGAGTTTCCAATGGCAACCACGGAGTGTTCATGGTTCAAGTGTGAGACTCAGTTATCAGAAACAAACCACAGAGAATTGACCAAACGGGCCAACTGACACTGATCTGGGTCTAGTGGCCATTATCTGTGAAATTCTTGGAAACGTTTTGTTACGTTCTATATTTTAATGAAAGGACTGCATTGACATTGTGAATGAATTTTTGTAGATTATACCGTATTCCTTCGAATTTAAAGATGCAGCCCAAATTTCCCAGCCTGAACTTGAGGAACTGTGGTATTGCTTGGCAAGTAGAAAAATACAGGGGTTCTGATTAGAACTGAGCCTAATAACGAATCGCTGCTGCTGTGGTAAACAGGAAGGCTTGCTCGAAGCTGAGCTGATCGGGTCCTGATTGGTTGAGGGGGTTGGGGTGGTTGGGGGTTGGGGGTCGGGGGTCGGGGGTAGCCGGGGAGCCAGGGAGCCGGGGAGCCTACACCTGCTTAATGCGCCAGTTCAAGGCTACTGCACCACAGCCATAGCTACACAGGTGGGTGCTGAGTGAAAGCTTGCTTTGTTTACAGCGAGGAGGAGAGCAGGATAATTACTACGGAACCCGTCAACTGCCCGTCAGTCACGTTGCTGTTTGTGTACTCGGGCAGTCACATCTTTTGTTGGCGATTTTAATACACGCATCACTATACTGAACTCGAATTTAAGACGCAGGCCATTTTTTGAAGAAACTATGGTTAAAAAGTGCGTCTTAAATTTGAAGGAATATGGTAGTTACATGACCTGTGTAGTAGCTGTGAGGTGCTGTGCTGTACCAAGAAGACAAGGGCACCGATGGGCATACAAGTGAAAATGAGGTATAGCCCGGCTAAAAAATAAAAAATAAAAAAAATAGAAATATTTTTATTTATTTATTTTTAATCAAAAGGTGTTTAATTACTATCGACTCTCTAACAATGACCATTCAAAAGCAAGATAATGCAAAATAGGGTCTGGGTAAGAGATGCTGATCTATTTGGTACATTGTTTTTGTTTTTTTTAAAGGGTAATTGACCTGGTTTCTGTTGTTTTAGGAATTAGTTCATATAATTTATCGGCTAGGGGTCTGAGACACTTACAGTGTTAGGTACCAGCTAAGTAAACTAAAAAAAAAAAAAAAAACACATATTATATATTTCAAAATACAGCTTCCTGAAATTCAGTGACAGGTGCTGGGAATGAACCCCCCCTAGGGACTTCACAGCAGTGCAGCCCTGCAGTCACACAGCATCATTAAAGGTGTGAGCTTCAGCAGCATCCCCGCACTGTCCTGGCTAATGGACTTCTTACACATCTGAAGCAGGTTTTGAGAAAACCACTTCATGAACAACTCAATTTCAACCTTTATTATAATTGAATTGCCATATGTTTGTAACGTGAAGGAAAGGAAAGTCATAATATACATGAAGTTGTTTGGTATCTATCGTGGATATGGCCAGAAATTTATGTAGAAGTAAAACAGTTCATTTATACTGGACAGCACCCAAGAGAATTGAATGAGTGCTGCTATGAACCAACTGTAAAGATATAGGGCCCTATTCCTAAAGCTTTAATAAAAAAAAATAAAAAATAAAAAAAGGTTTTTTCCCCAGTCAGTCTGTTTTTATGAGTAAAATATAGTGCTGTTATGAAGCCATCAACAGCCTGTAAATATTTTAACACAATCATTTTTATTGGACTACTGTATGAAGCCATTATATAAGGAAACTTAACCTAATCCTTGGGTAAAAAAACCCCACACAATTAAGGTACTGAATGTGTGATAAACATATGGTCTTCATCAACTATAAAACAAAAAAGTCACATGACCGCAATGAGACTATGCAGAGTGAGAAGCCCCAATACATTTTGCCAGAGGAGTTTTGCTTACACTAAACATATGCATTGCAGGCTGATCATGATTAATGAGCTTTTGAAAAATCATATAATGCAAAGTGAAAATGAGTGACACCAGCAGGTTTGCCTGCCTGCAGTTGCTGCCCATACATTTCATCTACTTCAGCTGCCTGGTTGAGCTAAACAGGTATAGCATGTCTCCTGTCAGAACTGTCTCCCCAGTAATACGGCAGAGTTTGTGCCATAGTGTACAAAAATGGATGGGATTACATTATAACTATGGTGCCACTATCCTCAGAGCTGCTTTTCAAAAGCACCATGTCAGAAGAAACAAACTGCATTTCAGAGAACTGATTTTAGTGAGTGTTAGCATTAAATAACTGCACATAGGTATCACCGTTTTTGTTATTTTGGACCATTTAAAAGCCGCTATAAGCATAGCAGTCTCATAATTCAAATGTAATCCTACGGTTAGTGCACATTAATTATCAGTTTTACAAAAGATGACGAACAGATATTGGAAGCGTGCGTGTCAAATTCTCAGCACACTGGTTCTTTAACAAAGTCCTTGATTGCTTTAGAAATGTTTCTTATAGTCCTTGATTGCTTTAGAAATGTTTCACAACTAAAGTCAAAAGAATGTTGAATACTTTTGCTGCAGAAAACAGCAGAGCTTCTAAAAGATCCTGGGGTCAAAGTCCAACTCCATTGTTGCAGACTGCATTTGAAGGTATGGATTGTGCTGCCAAGTTTTTGATGTTTTAAAGAAATGAAATAAAGAAATAAAAAAATCACTCAATTTAAATATTCGTTTGTTTTCAAAAAGCAATAAAAGCCATTATATTGCTCAGAACGCAGGCAGACAGCATAGCAGCATGGGCGTGGGCGTGGGCGGAGGCGGGGGGGGTGGCCCCTGTGTGTGTGCCTTTATTTTACAGCAAAACATTACAATATGTAACACGTTAAAATAGAAAAATATCCCAGGAGTAAAGAATACATTGTGTAGGCCTTACTTTACCCCCAGTAAATTAAGTACAAAACAAAGGATGCCAAATAGCAGTTCAAGTTAAAATTAGTTTGATTTATTCTCAAAATAAATAGTACAAGTTGACACCGCATTTCATTTATTTTTTACTCCTTGCCATTGCTGTTTCTTCACAGTAAACAGTGACCATCGACACGTTTTCATAAAGTAATAACATGAGGTTTACTTGTGCCTTTTTGTAGCTCAACAAGCAAACTGAAATTTAACTTAAATACTTCAAATAAAACAAACGTGGAAATGGCGTTGTAAAATGAGGGGGAAAATAACTCACTGTTTTGGTTCTCGTTTATTACATTCCACATAACAAAGTTGCAACAAAAAAATACATAATATATAATATCTATATAAAAATCACAACACATTTCCAGCAAGTTGGGCTTGCCTTTTTTCTGTGCCATGAGATTCTGGCCCTAAAGTAGCACAACACGGTTTCGACCCAGATGGTTTTCCATAGAGATCACTATGTGTGCGCACGCATAATCTGGTTTGTTTACTTTCTGCTGTCTAAAACTTTTAAACAGAGGCGCAACAGCTGCTGTGTCGATCCTGTTATATATAAATTCTAATGATTCATTCATTATCCGGGGCTATCGATCTCTTCCACCTCAATCTTTGGATTGCTTAATCTCCAAAGAATATGACTCGCATGCACACTAAATTCAAGGTTTATTATAATCAGCCTTTAAAAATATATAAAATAGCAGACTGTCACTTAGTCACAATATTATGTAATAAAGCAGTCAATAGCATGAAATATAAAGCAGATTAAGAAAATTGCACAGGATACGCTATAAAAAAAGCAATTTGTATATTGAAACAAATGATAATAAACTGCAGCAAGATACCAAAATTGTTCTTGAAAGGAAACAATAAAATAATAAACAATAAAAGTCTTTGTGATTACACAATACGATTGCAAATCCAAGAGACAGAGAACAGTTTAATATCCTTTTCAGAAAATATTAGTTTAAGAAATTAGACTTGTTAGACCCTACTGCATGCAGGGTCTATACCAGAGCCTCTCAACTGTACTCCTATAAGACCAGTTTTCCGCTTGTTTGTTTTTTAGGGTTACATACAGTTACTACAGCTACAGACTACCAGTATGTATCAGTAATAATATACAAGTTAAAATCAGAAATCATGTATTCTGCATTCCAATGCATTAAGCCATTAAGAAAGATATTAAAATGTGTGCCTAACTGTATTCCTAAATTTCTATTTAGTACCTAGTGTATGATTGAGTATTTATAGTTATATTCATTACCATATAATTTTAACTCCAAAGTTACTGGAAAAACAATACAAAAATATATGTTGAATTCCTGGTTTAGAATTTGAGAGCAACTACTGGCCTATTTTGTATCTGCCTGCATAATGCATAGACAGACAAATTATACATCTACAAATGCGATTGGGTGACTGAAGATCTCCAAACAATACATCCTTTATGATAAAGGTTTATCAAACGCTAATAAGAGGTTAGCTTTCAACAAGATGTGAATACTGCATGTGTACAATCATGGCTGTTTTAATTTAAATACAAAGGTAATAGTCCAGACAAAAAAGATGAATTAGTCTGGTTTATAGAGTAACAGTATTAACACATTAAAAAAAAGCTTTTATCCTAAGTGAAGTGATTTTTCTCTTGCGAGTTGTGTGTTGTAGGCCTTAAACTTTTCTGCTTTCAGCCACACAGCAAGCATACCTCCAACAAACATTTTTCGTGGGCCTTTCCCAGCTGACAGATATTAAAAGGTGGGTGCAGCCTAGATGATGGACTGTTGTAATTGAATTGAGTCAGAGCCTTTATTTTATAATTAAACTAGCAGAAGTACAGATCATTAAGAACACACGCAATTATAGAATAGAGGGCAGGAGTGAATGGGGGAATAACTGACTCACATGTTTGAATTCTGAACCTGGTAAACTTCATATTGTTTGACCTATTAACATATTTCTTATGTCAAATGAAATGCATGGTTTGATTTTTTTATTTATGTATTTGCAATATAGATTTTTTTTTTTCTGCTTCTAAATGTTAAAACACATTGTTATACAGTTAGGCCTAATCGAAAACAGGCGAGGTAAATCTGATTGTGCCAACTTATTTCATGGTATAGTGAGCTTGTCTGACACCTTCCGACAGTTAGTTAATTTTAGCAATGTAAACACGTCGTTGCGACAGTATGAGAGGTACATTATGAAGCTGTACAGCACAATCTTTTTCTAATGGAATACAAATCAATCACATGCACAGCTGGCATATATTTTCTAATTTCTCTTCCACATTTTCGAAAATTAAATGAAATGAGCCTTTGAGCATTATTTCTGTTTCTTTAAATGTGAAATGTAGTTTAGTGTGTATTATTCTATGTGCTAGTTTGCAGCTAATCACCTTTTGTGTCTAAAATTCAAAGTACGTGAACAGTGGCAAAATGGGCACCACTGGGCGAAATTAATCACATTTTCCTCTACGGACAGTAAATCCAGGACATCGACACATGTGCCCATTGGTACCACTTGCAATGTGGATTAATGGTACAGTAAGGGTGGTTCTACAAATATAGACCAGCAGGCCAAAAAAAAATGAAGAAGTGTATAATGTTAACTTTTGAAATGAACAAACAATAGTACTTTTTACAGCTTCACAATATGCTGTACATTGAAGTTTAAGGTGACATAAACCTGCAGAGGATTTTGGGAATCGATTTAAATAAAAAAAGAAACAGGTTTTTAAACAATTGCGATAAGATGATGGGAGACGAATATAAACACACTCGGTTGTGGGGTAGTATCTTACACTGGGACTTTATATACAAATCCAGACTGTGCTTAAATGCTGTTGGAGCGAAGACTAAAAAGCAACCAAACAAAAACCCTAACTTTAATATAGGACTACTGGCCTTTTAACACAGAATCATTTCATTTAGATCAAAAAGGCCTTTTTATACCCTATTTGGTGAGGTTTTCAGTGATCTCAGGAGTGGTCACTTAGACATTGACTGACACTTTATTCAGCCATGAGTGACCCATTGGGTTAATTCATGTTTTCCAGAGAATTAGATTTAATCAAATCAGCTTGGTAGAAATCGTCATTGACATTACCTACAAGTAATGGTCAGAACCAGTACTCCAGATACGGTTTTGGTCTGGGACTAACTTATCCTCTTATTTTAACACTGACATAGTTAAATATATTTTCAGGGGGTAAAATGCAACATTACCTTGAAGTCATGAGTAATCTCTTTAATGGTAATGGGGTAGGCATTAAAAAAAGCAAAGAGCCTTCCATTTTAACTGCAATGTTACTTTGAACTACTGTACAACCACGTGTGTGTTCTAGAAGGTTCTTTATCGGCATTTTTTTCGAGGCATCACACTGACTCTGCAAATGAATTACCTTACTTATATTTTAACATTAAATTCTTAAACTCAGTGAACATGTTAACTTCAATATAAAGCCATACAGATAAATACAATAAGGAAATGCATTAATAAAGTTATAAAACACATTATAGGCACCTTTTTGTTTAACGGTTGCCTCCGACGATGTTTTCAGTTGGATTTGTAGCTGGACTGAGGTGTTTATGCTTCAACTTGTGTAGCTTTGATTTTTTTCTTATTCTTATTGTGATTGGATGTAAAGACAACAGGGTTAGCTAGAGATTGGATAATGTTTGTTGGTTTGTTTTTTCTTGTGTGCAGTTTCCTAGTAAATGAAGACATTGTATTCAGCACGGCGAATCCGCTATGAATGAATGTCGATGAATGAATGATGATGATTTCAATTGCAGATGATTTATGAACTGTGCAGGGCGCTCAGGGACCGATGACTGTGGTGGGCACTCAGGGTTCCTGACGGCTAGATGCACGAGGCCGGCTGGAAAAACATGAACAGTTACATGCATCCCAGTACCGTAGATAGGAAGTGGCTGTGAGCCACCTCCCCCCAAAAAGACGAGGCTGCCAAACCATGAAAGAATAATAATAAATAATTAACATGCTCCACAGTGGCACCCTGCCAAATATTGAATTTAATGAAAATCTTGAAAAAAAAATTGAATTTAATGAAAATCAGCAGCTGAGACACGGCCCGTCCCCCAGAGCATGACTGCGCTGGGGGAGAGAGCCCAGCCTGTCCAACCCGACCACTCACCCCGCAGAACTAAATACAAACCGCTCAGCACTCAGGTAAAGAAAAACCTCCTACCTGACATTTTTAATTTTTTGGGGGGAAACCTCAGGAAATCTGTGGCTGAGGGCAGCCCTTCCTCCAGGCTCTAAGCGGTCAACTCCCATTTCAGCCTCCCAGTGCTTGACTGAGCAGCCGAAACAAAAAGAAGAGACATGAAAGAATAACACACAGAGCTTTCATGCGCTTGCTGATGACATATTGGTTAGGGGCAGATTCTCCTTTGCAGAAAAGGAACCAAGTTTACAATTCTAGGAGTTGTAGTTTTGAGTTTGCATAGCGAATAAGGATGTGTAATTCATTTTCATCAATTACAGTGTGAAAAATAAGCTTTTGTTTAAGCATATTTTTACACATTCATTTTAAATTGAGTGCGTATTTAGAATTTGCTGGTATGCAGCTTATCTGGACCCCTGGTCAGAACAGTAAATGATGGCTACGTTATCCTATAAACCATCTGTCAAAAATGTTTTTGAAAAAAAAAGAAAAAACACTACTTTTGTAAAATTCAGAATAGTTTTGAACTAATGAAATGATTTAGTAGCAGCTATCCTTTTCATTTATTTATTTATTGATTTTATTTGTATTTATTTATTTTTGCTTCTTATGTGCTAAGCAGATGAAGCCAATTCAGGACTCAGCTCCTAATATGCTAGGGTTCTTTCACTGCATCGAGTAGAAAAACCATCTGCTGGCAGGAGTTGACTATTTTAAAATCAGACCTTATAAATAAGGATATGGTTGCCATGGTAACATACATTATTAAATGAGGTCCACAGAAAATCAGGTGAATGTCTTAAAAGTAAATGTACTGTTCCATAAACAAGAACAAGTTTAACAAGTGTTACTAGAAATAGAGGTTTTAGATAATGGACCCCAACACTTCACATACATCTCCTGTCTTTACTGCAAAAACAATGTGATTGTTTGGTTACCATGTTTCGCACAGAAGGAGCAGAAGGTTGAATCCAGCGCGCAGAAGGTGTGGAAGCCACTCTTTGTACCGATGCTGTGCATGTCAAGTGCTCCTTATGATGTGGCACCCAGACGGCAGCGGGTACCCCTGTTTCAACAGAGACTGGAAGAGGGACATGCGCTGTTACTCCAGGCAGGAGCAATAATGCCTCTCTTAAAGCTTCAGACCACAGGAGAATGTAAGCCAAGTCAGAATATCTAGAAGGCAAAAACAGAGAACCAAACAAAGGAGGTTAGGTACGACTTATAAATAAGAAGTATTAAAACGATCTTTCAACCCTGTTGGCCTTCAGATACAATTAAATAGTTTTTTTTAGTTGTAAAATATACTAGTGCAGTGAATGCTTGTTTCGCCTGGGACTAAATTCACATATGGTATGAGGAAGATCCATGGCCTGGTTCTGGTGCATGTGTACCAGTGGAAAAATAGTAAGAGAAAAAATAAATCTCAATTAGGGTTGCCACCTTTGAGATACAAAAATACCGGACGCCCCATCCCCTCCTATTGTCTACTTCTTCATTTGTCTCTGCCATTGTGACTAACGTTACAGTATGCTACTTAATAGTTTTGCGCTTCTTCATTCAAAGGGCTGTCAAACTTAACAGCAGCGCTCATTCTCATACAAGGTAACACACAGCGGATGCAACATTGACAAAGGATAATTGCAATGCATACTACATGATTTATTTAGATTTCGAGAAAGCTTTTGACAAAGTCCCGCATAAAAGATTAATTCTCAAACTGAACGCAGTGATGCAGTTCAAGGAAATGCATGCACATGGATTAGGGAGTGATTAACATGTAGAAAACAGAAAGTACTGATTAGAGGAGAAACCTCAAAATGGAGCAAGGTAACCAGTGGAGTACCACAGGGATCAGTATTAGGTCCTCTGCTATTCCTAATCTACATTAATGACTTAGATTCTGGTATAGTAAGTAAACTTGTTAAATCTGCAGACGACACAAAAATAGGAGGAGTGCCAAATACTGATGCAGCAGCAAAGGTCAAATGACATTTAAGAGAGAAAAATGTAAGGTACTGCACACAGGGAATAAAAATGTGCATTATAAATACCATATGGGAGATACTGAAATTGAAGAAGGCATCTATGAAAAAGACCTTGGAGTTTATGTTGACCCAGAAATGTCTTCATCTAGACAATGTGGGGAAGCTGTAAAAAAGGCCAACAAGATGCTCGGATATATAGTGAAAAGTGTTGAATTTAAATCAGGGGAAGTAATGTTAAAACTTTACAATGCATTAGTAAGACCTCACCTAGAATACTGTTCAGTTCTGATCACCTCACTACAAAAAGGATATTGCTGCTCTAGAAAGAGTGCAAAGAAGAATGACCAGAATTATTCTGTGTTTAAAAGGCACGTCATATGCAGACAGGCTAAAAGAACTGAATCTATTCAGTCTTGAACAAAGAAGACTATGCGACGATCTGATTCAAGCATTAAAAATTCTAAAATGTATTGACAATGTCGACCCAAGGGACTTTTTCGACCTGAAAAAAGAAACAAGGGGTTACAAATGGAGATTAGATAAAGGGGCATTCAGAACAGAAAATAGGTACTTTTTTACACAGAGAATCGAGGGAATCTGGAACCAACTCCCCAGTAATGTTGTTGAAGCTGACACCCTGGGATCCTTCAAGAAGCTGCTTGATGAGATTCTGGGATCAGTAAGCTACAAACAACCAAACAAGCAAGATGGGCCAAATGTCCTCCTTTCGTTTATAAACTTTCTTATGTTCTTATGCTTTTGAAAACTTGGATATACTTCATGTTAAATTTTTTTGTAAAATAGCCCAAAAACCAATGACAAAAATTCCATTTCACCTTGCTTACATTTAAGAGTTTAGAATAAGCTGTTAAATATATAAACATCTCCCTTTTCCAAGAGCACAGTGAACATGCAGCTGACATTGCAAAGTGCCACAATGACAGCTGAACCTGCAGTCGCAGAGAAGGCATTTTGTTAAAGCCCAGATTATTTCTCTCTGTAAAAGTCTTGCTAGGGGCCGCATGGAAGGAGGAGGGGGGAAATTCTTGACAGGCCAGATCCGGCTCGTGGGCCTCAGCTTTAGCACATTTACAACTATCACACAGAAATAATTAGCGTTGCTTAAACTCATTCTTTAGGTTTGAATCCCTGACATAAATTACAGCAGTTCAGGCTGACAGGGTTCCCTTCCCTCCTCCTGAGATTCCAATTTCGTTAACTTTAGTTCCAACAGAATTTGAATTTCCCAGTTCTTCAAGGCAGAACCTTCCTACTCCCTGAACAGACGCAGACTGACAGCCAGAGTTTCAAATTCCTTGCAGATGGCAACCCAAAACATCACACAAACAAACAAGGCTTTTCCATTTGTTATAAAGAAATGAAATAGTAAACTTCAGTAAATTATTTACATTGTCAGAAGTGTGTTTTTTTAAACAGAATGTTCTTAATGAGTTGTTCTGGGAAATTACATTTATTCAACCTCTGAGAAAAAGACCTAGAATATGGTACTGTGGAGTTTAGTCTTGGCTTACTTGTATTCCCCATTATGATATTGCTATTATTACACTTATGCATTCTAAAAAAAAATGTTTTCAACATGCATATAATCACATGATCATGCAGCTTAACAGGTCTAATTCTCAAACATGTCCATGTGCAAAAAGATGGAATAAGCAGTACATGCAAATAAATCAATTGTTATAATCAATTATAATCACAATGGGTTTTAAATGTACTAATACATGTAGTTACAACAAGAAGACAGGGCCTGACCACAACTGAAACTGTGGGACAAACTGGAATGTGCACATCAGATTCAAACTGTGTGAATAAAACACTAATTCCCATTAATTCTGCTTGGCAGCCCTGTCCCCACACTAATCTGCTGTGGGACCCAGAGGTTCTGGTTTAGCTTAGAGCTGTGTTAAGAGCACCACCAAGAGGCTTACACTGTGTCTCTGAGAAAATACAGTACAGAGAGAATCTGCAGCTACAGCACAGTATGACAGATCCTTTGTTCCTCTGTACAGAAAATGTCTCCAAATGTTCCTCTAAATAATGCAATCATAGCAATGAAGATAAACTGTATTTGCATTGATTTGAGTATTATATTTATTGCTGTACCTTCTCATGCTATAGGTTATCGCTTTTATTATGGGAAAACAGATGCTTCTGTGTTAATGAGAAGCAGCATCTCAACTGGCCTAGCAGGTAAACTGTCTTGGGTTCTAATTTCGGGAATACCAATTTTGTGATGCTGTCGATCAAAGACGCGGATGCTCAATTTTTTAGCACAGCTTGCTACTTAATGTTACAACTGTTATCAAGAATATGTGGTGCATATTTAAATGCAGGTCTCTCTTACAGTATACATTAAGAGCTAAAGTAGCATTCCTATTTTTAAAATGTAATTTGATCAAACTTAAGCGCTCGGTATCTACTACAAATTGAAACACCTCGCTTATTACATGATATTGACATGCGTGGGCTGCTGACAATTCACAGCTGCTTGATTTAGCACGTAGCGGGCTATGGGTCAAAAAAGGCAAGACCCCCCCCAACAAAAGCTTATTTTTCATACTGTAATTGATGAAAATGAATTGCACATCTTGTTTGCTGTGCAGACTCAATCTAAAGACAGCCACCTCTAGTTCTGAGCCAGAGCAGTCATGGTGTAACACTACTATATTGCACTCTGCATCTTTACACCTGGGTTCATATCAACCACAACCCTATGGAAGCATGGCTGCCTCTGCACTAATGGTACTAGTTGGAGTAATCCTCTAGGCCAATGGTAATAGTGTCCATTATGTCATTGCAATCACTCAGGTTTTTATACATGTATCTCTAAGCAGAATAATAAATTATAATAATAATAATAAAAAATGGAGAAATAATAATAATAAAAAAAGGAGAAACGTTTATATGGTTTCTGAAGTACTTTATGATGTTCCCCAGAGTGTTCTGAAAAAAGGGACACCAATTCCAAGATTCTACTGAAAAAAACCTGGTCCCAGGGGAGCATCCCACTGAAAAAACGAATGGTCCGTAAAAGGGTTAACTACATAATATATAACTACAAGATATGTATTTTCCTCCTTTTATCTGTTTTCTTTTATTACAGATGTGTGTATAAATTAATATTACAGCTCCCTTTGATACAATACCAAGAATCGCCTTCAAAGCCACCATTAACTGAAACAGCTTTCTATGTGAAACAAATACTAACTAAATAACTGTTAAACATTATGACGGCACATTTTGAAGTGGTATGTAACATCCTGTACTCTCCAATAATTAAATTTTTCGAATTGCTTCCCACCCACTTCATCTTCGTATTCTGGTGTGTTTTTTACACGTACATCGAGCGAACTTGGCAGCTCAGTGACAGCAGTAAGTTTCATTAGAAATGGATAGATAAATCTGCTACATGAGGCAACGCTTACGAGGACCAGCACTGGTATTTACATTTACTGGATCCGAGGGCGACCCAAGCCCCAGTGCATTATTTGTCAGGAGGAATGTGAAACAAATTACTTTTTTAAACAAAAGAAACAAGAACTTTGCCATCAGCAACTTTCAATGTGTAAAATGACAACATTCCTTAATGAACTTGTAGCGAAGATTCAAGCCCAGGAATCTCATTAAGTTAGGTACATTATATAAATACTTTACTTTCTACATATACATATAAATTAGTTTCAAAATGCTGTTGTGGCAAGTGGTCTGCAGGAAAAATCCAAACACCAAGGTTGTCCCTACATTGCAAAAGGTTGGGAACCACTGCTCTAGGCAGATAGCAACCTGTAGTGGCTAGATCTGCCCTCAGTCACAGGCTTCCCCTTTTGATCGGATTAAACACAGTTACTCATTAGCTGTTGTACGTGTCCATCACTGACGGGTGGGGAGGGTGCGCGTATGGAGTCGCTAAGAGTGCAGTCTTTCAGTTGATTGGACAGCACACATTAACCAGCAAATCAGTGCTTTGAATTTGCTCTGCAAGAAAGCACTCACTGTGATACTGGACCACTAATGTGTCCGTTTTGGTTTATCTTGAGACATAATATGTTAATGTAATTAAACAATGAAGGAAATGTGAACCAAACTGAACGATGGACTCCTGTAAGCCTCCTGAAAATATTGGTGTCATAGTGTTTTTGATTTCACTCAAGTACGTCAATATTAACTAAATGTTCATTCAGTTAATGTTTATATACTTACAAGAAAGCATTGCTGTGCATACATTCTCTGTTTTTATGGGGCCAGCCATGGGAAGCCTAGTGTTTATGATACTGTGACACTGAAAATTCTCTTCAGTGTCACAAGGAGCCCTGCATGTACTATGCTGTAAAGCCCCAATGCATTTCAGGTTAGAATAAAAGAAAAAGCCTAAGCCTAGACAGTGTTTGTTTGTTTTTCCTTCAGGAAGCTTAAAATACAAATGTCCTGACTTTCTGCTCAGTATGTTACAGCATCATCTTGTGGAGTACACTGGGTTGGTCCCCATGAATAAAAAGATACCAAGTGATAGAAATGCAATTGCAGTTTTAAAAAGCCTCTGCTGTAGCGCTGGTGGCGATGAAGATGGAGGATGCATTTCTACAAGTGAAAAGAGAATTCAAAGAGCCCCGATGTCACTAAGAGCATAGAAAAGCTCCAGTTGGCAGTAAGAAACAGAATATATTTTGTTATTGTTTTATTTTGGCGCATGTCTTGTGCAGGCGTTAAATGGAGGATAACGCAGTTGATCGGCTGTCACGCACCAACGTTTTTCTCTACATTTTCTAAAAACATTAAATCAGAGGTTAGTAAATGCTTATTTACTAGATGAAGGTAGGAGTTAAAAAACAACTGCTTATTACGGAAAGGGTTGTTGTCGATCACATTACTGGAAACGATTGATGCTATTTTCTGTTTATTTAGGGTCAAATGTAGGCTATGTGGTATTAATCCAACCACAATTAAAACCCTACAAATAGGTGACTGCCAGGAACAGCTACTGTACAATAATTGTAGTTATTACCTAATAAATGTTTTGGCTGACCTATTTCAGATATTTTGAAAGTTGAAAGTTTATGAATGGTCTGCTCCTAGCCAAGCGATCCTGTCACATGGCCTTCCTCTTTTTCACAGGTCAAGATTGTTTAACACAAGGGTTTTCCATGACAATTGTATTTTTGATCTATAGTGCCACATGTTTGTCACGTTATAATTCAGGCTTTTATGTACAGAACACATGCCATCTAGTGGTAAAATGCTGTAAGTGGCCAGCATAACAACAGC
Organism: Acipenser oxyrinchus oxyrinchus; assembly: GCA_030684275.1. Lineage (NCBI taxonomy): Eukaryota > Metazoa > Chordata > Actinopteri > Acipenseriformes > Acipenseridae > Acipenser > Acipenser oxyrinchus. The sequence goes on along the minus strand of CM060252.1, from coordinate 78,593,081 downwards.
TTTTACTGTTCTGCTTCTAAAGTTTATTTCCACTTTGACTGCTGAAGCCAATTCTTCCTACCATAATGCTAGAAGTTTCCTTCTTTTAAGTGTAAAAAGGTGATTCAATCCGCCCTTTTTAGATGCACCATGTTATGGCTGCGCACCAGCCTGAGGAATGTACATGCTGTTCGTGTTACGCCATTTTTTCTTGACGATGTGGAAAGTTTCTGGGCTTCATGTAAACCAAGCTGTTGAGTAAAATAAATAAATAAAAATAAATAAAATACAAATTCAAATCCAACAGAAAAAGCAATAATGTATAAGAGAAAACTGTGTTATACAAGTATGAAGAAAGAAAATGTGAGCAGATATTTCCTTTGAACTGTGCCTGTGGAGTATTTAATAACATACGTCTGTGCTCCATCCAAATAAAGCTGCATTTACAGTATAATGGAATTTACATTAAAAGCAACATAACCTTTTCAACTTGCCCTCTTCAGTCCTTTAACCTTTCTCAGTCCTCCTCTATTCTCCTGCACTGGTATAGGCCTACTGCCTCGGTTCCTTTCCTTTCCTTTGCTGGGAGTGCCTTTAAGGCCCCTTCCATGCTATGCGTTGGCTAATCGACAGTGGAGACTGCTGACTAGTCAGCTCCCGAGGATCATGGGTCATAAAAGCCCATTATAAGATTTCCCAAAACAAAACAAAAAATTTGTGTTTACTCGATTCTGTTTTCTTTTCATAATATACTCAGTTTTCCACCTGCCAGGGAAAAAACGCAGCACAAGTGCTGAGGGCCCTCTGCAGATTTCTCTAAGCAAATTACTGGGAGGAAAACTGAGTCATTCAGTGCAGTGTGCCATAGGTGTTGCTGTTTTTGTCTGCAATGTTACATAAATAATATATGGGAGACGACTTGCAGTAAATACTTAAGCCAGTTACTGGTACTTGGATATACATGGCTGCATGAGCAATTGAGGATTTCAATTCGTTTTGGCACTCAGCAATTTAAAGTTATGTCCATCCAGGCTGAGGAGGCTTTGGCTGTAACAGTAAAACCAACATCGTTCTACTCTCTGTCTGGGAAGAACAAAACAAAATTGCCTCTGCCATGTGTTTCCTTGAAACATAGACTGCTATCGTAAAAGGAGTAAATTAAAAAAAAATGCTTTTGCAGCATTCTGTAACAGCTTCACTGAGGTTGATAATTTATGAAAAATATCAAAATGTCAAGTTCTTCAGATAAGAAGTGGCCTGGTTTATTATCTCTGCCTGACAAAAATAAGTACAACAAATCCTACAGTCATGAAACTTTAACTGTCAGGTTTTTCAAAGGGCTACACCAGTATGGCAGCCAATTACACAACAGTCACAGTAGTTGCCCCTGACAAGGTAATATAAATTAACTATCGTGACTCACAGGGCCAAACTTAATGGGAAAACTAGGATAGCCACAATTATTTGAATGCCTTTCTGCTTATGTACTTAGCTTCTTGATAGATTGGGAGCTAGACGTAGTCAAAATGTAGAAACAAATCTTATGGTTTTCCTTGTTGAAAATGCAAAGCATGAAAAAAATCTTCATTATGGTAGCAATTTGTTTGTAGCAGTTTTTTTATATTTTGGGTAACCATGGCCACTAGATAAAAATAGATGCTTGGGAAGTGAAGCTGGTCCAGCCACATTCCCACACGTTCGCTTCACCAAGCAAGCCATCTGTAGCACAACAGACTCACTGTGGTTTAATGGGATCTTTTTAAAAAAACATTTTGCTTTCTGGCAAGACGCAATACGGAATTCATCATCGGTCATAACTGTGACACAGGCTTGATCTGTATGTACCAGTGTTGAAAATGTATTTATGCTGCATTGTCCACGGACTTAGCATGCAAGAAACACAGTAGTCTCTCCCAGACGCAAGGCTTTTATTTTTTTAACAAGGCATTGATAAAGAAAACTATCTGACTAAAACATTTCACATTTCACATTTCACAATCAGGGATCAGCTATATACAGTAAAGATGTTTTTATAACTCGTCCCCTTTTTCTAGATATCCCTTTATTCTAACTTTGCTGTACGTGTGAAATGTTTTAGTCACATATTAAACTCAGACCATTACAAGCACTGGCTGACAAACTGAACACACTTCACAGGAAGAAAATCGGTTCATTAAATCTTCTTGTTGCATCTACTGGAAAAGAAAAAAGAATCATCATTTAGACATTACTGGCTTATACTGAATGCTTAGCTGGTTTAAAAAAAAAAAAAAAACTATCAAACGTTCAGTCTTTGCAATACAGACTGACACTTCGAATCCCCTTATCTTAAATATTTAAGTGTCCATTAGAATGTACAACATGTGTCAGGGTTGCTTAATACAATTTGGTTCAGCTTTCTTTCTTGAATCCCCCTCCCCCACAACGAACATAGTCACTGTTTTTTACATTTGTTACTCTGTTCTGTGCCCTCTTTCTAAACCCTCTTTTAAGAGTCTTTGAACAGAAGCTGATCTGTTAGAAACCAATATGGTGCTCCCTCACTATAAGGCTCTTGGTTAGAACGCGCCTCAGATATAACGCTCCCACAGCATGTCCCCCTTTTCCCTATACAAGTGATTCATGCAATATTTCTACAGTAAATACAGTACCGGTGTTCAAACTGTAAACAACTTCTCACTAAAACTGAAGCAACAGACAAGCCAGGCTATTTATAGTTTAAAAACTGCTAATTAAAATGATCCAAGAGTGGGAATGTTACCTTTTTTTTCTTCTTTTTGTAAAAAATATAGCATTGATTACATGGTGCTTTATGAAAGGTTAATTCATGGAGAGTTTACATTTTTGCTTCACTATTTGTGCATTATAGAGAGGGAGTTATTTTATTTTGTATTTTACTCAGATGTGTGTTGTTATGTGTCCCACAGTGCCCCACCCCTCCCCGTTTATAACGCTCTTCGGTTATAACGCTCATATTGTGTGTCCCCCGAGACCCACATTATAGCGAGGGAGCACTGTGACTGCCGTGGAATCCAGCTGAGACCTCCAGATCTTATTATTCTTAGGCTCTTAACATCTATCTTCCTACTGACTTCTTTAACCTATGAGTAGTATTAAAGCCTGGATCACAGTAGAGAATGGATAGTAACCCCCAAAAAAGACGAACACATTTTGCTACCTCATTCTTCATACAAAACAAAACAAAAAAAGGAAAAAAAAACTGAACTGGCTATTGAGCAGCCCAATACTATGTTAATCACACAAAAATTATATTGCCAGATTTCGATTCTGGGAAAGCTTGTAGAGGACGATTGCAGACCCTCCTTCTCTACTTTTTACTGGAGAATTTATTATATTTGTAGCAAACATTTTCATATAGTAATTTGTGAAGATGTCCATACAGACAGTACTGCACACCAAATCAGAAGCTATCTCAAAAGTCTTTGATCTGTCACCCAGAAACCAGAACCAAGTTAGTTTGCATAAGCCTGAAATATGGAATCTCAAATGTTTTTATGATATGACGTGTTATCTTAAATGAATGGCATCAAGTGAAGAACAATATATGCAGTGGCATGGCATAGACACTCTGCCACTGTGGTAGCCACTGTTGCTTTCATTTAAATCGATAGCTCAATGGTAAAAGTGCAGATTTTTCACAAATACAAAAAAATATTTAAACTTGATCACCAAAACTTGGGAATCTCTTTCTATTAAATTGATTTATCTAAACAGATATGGTCTGTAGAAAGCAGTTTAATCATCAACATACCAGCACATGAAGACACAGACCGCCTGGCTACCTCCCTATCACAGCTAAAAACTCATTTAAATCCATTTAAGTAATTTAAATTAAGCTACTAAAATGTCTGCCACTTCCATTTTAAAAAGACCACCTTAAATGAAAACAATAAAAGTGAACTAATGGGAAACATGATTCCCAAAGGTCTCATCATTTCCTACCTATCCAAAAGCAAGCTCCTGCCAGATAGAGAATGCTTATCAAACCTAATCCAAGTGTCCAGGAAATTTAATTGCAATTATATTTTACAGGGATCTCCTTTATAGAGCATGCCTTCCCATGGGAGCGTTCAGCAGCAAACTGAGCTAATCTAGGTGTCCTAGAGCCTCACACCTGCAAGGTCTCTGTGGATCTCATGGTACATTATAATACAGCATATTTTAACATAATAGCTCCATGGATTGATGCAAAAACAGAAACAACGCTTCAGAAACCCTCTTAAAATCATTGTTGTACAAGATAATTCCATAACCCTTTTTGCACTTTCATCAGCTACTTAAGTCGAACATGTGCAGTTTTGAAAGACGTTTTAGAAAAATGATTATAATAAAAAGAAAAATAAATCTGGTGCTACACTACTAAAGTTTTCCGTGCCTTTACACATGCACTTCCTAGGTCAAAGCAGGTGAAAACATGCCACTCAATAGGGGAAGCAGCTGGATGGTAAAATGACAGAAAAGAAGCCCTTGATGGGGTGGGGACAATTTGACAATCCAGGTTAAATGACCAAGAAAGTGCAACAGAGTCTGAAAGAATGGGTTGCAAACAGAAATTTAACCTAGGAAAGTACCAGATATTATCGTTTTCATTTAAAATAGGTATGCTGACAATAACATGCCTTTCTTTTATAACTGTACATTGAGACATATATAACAAGTGGAAGTGCACAAATGGTAAGATTTCTGGAATCATTTAGTTATCTGCCTTAACTTTAAATGGTACATCATTACATTTCAACTAAACAGCAATGATTCTTCATGAAAGCTCTAAGACAGACTGTACCTATAACTTCAAACACTCAGTAATACATTCTAAATAAAAGGTATAGTTTCTTATTATATTAATAAAAACAACATTGGACAAGCGTAATGATTGGCAAGGCAAAAGTAAAACAAGACATTTAAATGACATTGGAAGCTACAAGCCCTTGAACTTAACATTTGTGACACTGTGTGGAGATAGCAATACAAAGCAGTGATAAGTAATTGAACATTGAGCATTCCTGGGCATTGGGGCATCTTCAAGCATTCCTTTTGACCTCCATTCACCGCGGAATACACAGGGCTCACTTTCTCTTCTCCTGTATCACCAATCCGATCAGTGAGAGGGATAAGCAGCTCCAGTATGCTGTTGGAATATAAGCTTACATATTAAACCAGGGAATTTATGAAAGACTCAACTCACTCGCTATTGGAGTAGCATTATTTTTATGTTATGATTTTAATCTCTGAATGTTTAACACATGGTAGTATTTTGAGTAGCTTGTTGATTTTTTTGCAAAGGAGACAGTGTCCTTATGCAGGGTTTACATTATTATTTTAGCACTAGGATAAATACTTAGTGTTTAAACTTTGAATATTAAAATGTATTCAGAGACAAAAATTACTACATGTTCATATCTGTATCAAACCTAATTCCTATTAATAAGCATACCAAAAACATTGTTGTTTTATATGCAACACATTTTTTGACATATAAAACAAATACACAGTAAATATTTCTCTCTCCATTGTCAATATAAATGTATTTCTCAAGGTACTAGGGATTTACTCTTCTATAATAATTATACACTTGTTAACCAATTAACTCTTTAAGCACTACAGAATTTTACAGAAAGACTACCTTGGACGAAATAGTTATTAGTGTCTTATACTTCAAAATAAATAACAACGGACACACACTTACATATAGTAAATATGGGCTGGAGAGGAGGCTCATAGTGGGAAACTATGGCCCCCGAGGGAAGAACTATAGTTAAAGACAGGGGACTGTAATGCCTGAAGTCACATTGTCCATCTGGAGTAATTATAGTTCTTCCCAAGGGGCCTTTAGTTTCCCACTATGAGCTGAGGTCTGCAGTCCATTTTTGTTTTTGAGTCAGTCAAGAAAGTAAGTGAGGCAAGGTTGTGCACTAAATATGATTTTTTTATATTTTGTTTAAATATAGCTATTACAGAACAAATAAATAAATATCAATAAATACCATGAGCATGAGAATATATAAATATTACATTTAAATAACATCTGAAGTACATTTTAAATTACAATAATTAATAACATGTTTTTTTAGTTTTTTTTTTTTAATTTAGTCATTGCCAATTATTTTTTATCATTTTCTCCCCAATTTGGAATGGCCAATTATTTTTAGGCTCAGCTCACTGCTACCACCCCTGCGCTGACTCAGGAGGGCGAAGACGAACACACGCTGTCCTCCGAAGCGTGTGCCATCAACCGACCGCTTATTTTCACACTGCGGACTCAGCATGCAGCCACCCAAGAGCTACAGCATTGGAGGACAACGCAGCTCTTGGGCAGCCCAGCCAGACTACAGGGGTTGCTGGTGCGCGGTGAACCTAACCCTCCCTCCCCCCGGGCGGCGCTGGAAGCTTGCGTCCTCGGTCGGCAAAGGAATAGCCTGGATTCGAACTCGAGACATCCAGACTATAGGGCACATCCTGCACGCCACGTGGAGCGCCTTTACCGGATGCACCACTTGGGAGACCCCACGTTTTTTTGGCATCTAACTATCCGTCTGACTTTCTCACTGTGGCACAGAATTCTCAGAGGAGTCCATTGAGTTTGTGAACGTCATATTTATTAACATTGTCGAGTTGGATTTGTTTGAAATTTAGGAAGTTAGAAAACACTGAAGGCAAAGTTTTTATGACGATTTTAGTGTTTGCAGCATCTTTGTTTCATTTTCTGTTACGTCACAAAATCGCAGTCCAGGAGGAGGAGATGTGGGTTTGTCCGTCATTTTGCTTTGTTGTGTGAAGAGACTCAGCTTGAGGACGTAATTTGAGGGAGTTTGTAAAAAACCAAAAAAAAAAACCCCAACTATAGACCATAAACAGAGTCACTGGGTCACATATTTTTGGTCACATTTGATAAGTTTACTGGTCTGCAGTTTTGAGTTAGCTTTCCTATACCTCACTGCAGGTTGACTGGCCTGTGTTGCTTTGACATGACTTTAGTTACCTATTTTATCACATTCATACCTCTTGCTTACTAATATCTTGGTATCCCAATCTACATTTTGATGATTTCCATTACATGAGAGTAGATGTTAAAACTTCATGCTGATTTGAACTTGGCTCTCGCCAAGATAAGCAACCAAGTAAACTAATGTGACCCATATGTGTCTCCATCCATTTGTGCTTCCTTCCATATGATGATGTAGATATCCTTCTGTCTGGTGTTGATGGCTGAAGTGTAATGCTGGCTCCAGGGATCAGCTTATTGCCTCCCTAGCGCATCAGCACACACAACGGCTGTGATGCTGGCTCCGGGGATCAACCATAGTGCGGTCTCCCCAGCGCATCAGCATGACAACCGTCTGGATTGAGCTAAGTAGGGTACATCTCTGGGGTCTTCAAGTGGGCACCTTCCGTCCTCGGTGTTTCATTGACTAGCCCACGACACCTCAAGAGGGCTCGACGGTGATTCTCGCGTCCTAGCATCACCCCCCTCCGTCCCCCACTCAACTCAGCCCAGCTTACTTACCTGTACATCAGCGTTTCTTTCTTTCTATTGTGCTCGAGATCCCCAGCCAGAATCTTTCTGTCTCAACCACAGCCAGTTGCTGCTCCTCTCTGCTGCTTCCCCCATGCTTTTCCCATGGTTATACTATGGATTTACTATAGTCTGTCATGGTAGCATGGATAGGTAGCTGCCAGTCCTGTACATCGCAGTAGAGGTTTGGATCAGCCCCATTGGATAACAGCAGCTCCACACACTCCAGATGACCTTCCTGAGCAGCCATAAACAGAGGAGTAGCATTGTCGCTGGCCTGACAATTAACATTGGCCCCTGAAACATGAGAACAATTAAATTAGGCAGAAAGATCCATGTGTTAGAATTGTCATTGTTCCTCTAGGTTGGTTATTTTGAGGACTGGTGCTCCTTCCCAAGAGAGAGGCCTGGGTCACTGTGCAGTTCTCACCACTCTTGATATATCTATCTAACTATCTGGAGAGAGAGAGAGAGCGAGAGAGAGATTCAAGCAAGAATTCTGTCACCAGGTAATTAAAAGGGACTTACATTTTGTCATAAAATCTGTATCAAATGGGTCAATGATGAAAGGTGATATTGTTAACCATTTTAATGCCTGATGTAATTGTGTTTAACTGTTGGCATGACAGTATCTGAAATTTAAAAACACTTACCGGTAAGTTAACATAGGGTATTTGCCAGTTCCTGAAACACACCTTGGAAAGTGTCATTGTATTTTTGACCAAAGTCATTGCATTTTATCTTGCTCTTAATACTTGTACTGTGATTCTTGAAATGTATTTTTGTTTACGACTGTAAGTCGTCCTGGATAAGGGTGTCTGCTAAGAAATAAATAATAATAATAATAATAATAATAATAATAATAATAATAATAATAATAATATAATGCAATTTGTTTCTAGTCCACTAGAGGGGGTCATGAAACTTGATGCTGTCATTAAACAATAGCAAAACTAGGCAGTATTTAAGACCTTTTTGGCTACCAATTACCTCCCATTGTAGGGATTGATAGATCTGCATTGGGCACAAGACAATTAGGGACTTTGGCAGAGAAATAGTGACCAAATAAATGCAAAACAGGACATTGAGGAACAATGAGGCAACTGTATCTCTTTAAAACGATGAAACATGAATGACAAATCTGAGTTATACTGCTTTACTTATACTGGTATTTTACCAAATATTGCTTGCATACCACCTTGGATTGAGAGGATGTGCACAATGATTACTTGACAATATCCATACCTATTTGCAAGTAACATGTTATGATATGGTTTTCAATAACATTCTCACCAAGGAACATACAGTAAGCTTGTAGCAAGACTTGTGCAGGATCCAAGCCCACATATATGCTTACAGTAAAATGTATTACATTTTATGTATTATTATTATTATTATTATTATTATTATTATTATTATTATTATTATTATTATTATTTATTTCTTAGCAGACGCCCTTATCCAGGGCGACTTACAATTGTTACAAGATATCACATTATGTATGCACAACAATTACACACACAAAAAAAAAAAATCAATCAGACTCAAACCCACCAATGTACAGCAATGTTCTTTTCTTTGGAAGGACGCTGCAATAACTCAATATGCCGATAAACACAGCTAGGTGATCAATAGCAAACTTTACTCTACAGTAAATGAATAGCTGTTCATTAAATTCTGTTTCCAATAAACACAATGCGGAAATCAAGCCCTCATGCAATGTTAAAGTTGTGTAAATCGCTGAGATATAAAACCAGCCATTTAGAATGGCATGCATTTGTGAAACATAAGTTTTAAATGAATGTGATAATAAAAATTATAAAAAAACTTTATATAATTTACTGCTGTCTAGTGCTTCCGTTACATGATAAAAGAAGCTGCAAAGCATCTCTGCTGTGCTGACTTTGACAGACTTCTTAGTTATGTTTATATGGATTTGATAACAAAGTAAATTAACATACTGTAAACACATATTTGTTCCTACTTTTAAGCTATAAAAACGTAGTGATAGACAACATCTGCCATATTCTGCAAGCATCCTTAGACATTCAGCTCTTCCATACCGAACAATGGTGTGATTTCAGTCATCTTGAGACTTCCAGTCAGCTCTGTTTACTAACAATCCCTTCACAATATCAGAAAAACCCTAGAAAACAATTCATTACATGTTACATCCTCGTTTTAACAAGAGATTTCCATGGTGATAGAGAAAGTATAAAGTCCATCCAAATCAACACAATATTGAAAAAGACTTCTCACTGAAACGTGTTTATTTTTAGTACTACTGCATATCTTAGCACAATGCGAGCACTAAGTTATGGATGTAATAACATGCTGTTTATTTATTTTTTTGTTCTTACGCACATCCTGAGCTCATGTGGACTGGTAAAAGCCAAACTCAGCAGTGTGTGGCTGCCTACTGTAACAAATACATACAAACAAGAACTGTAATGTGTACAGAGCAATCCATCTTGAAGCTGCGACCCCAAACAAAGCCTACACATGTCAAATACAGTTAACAGCTACGAAACAGTAACTGCCACTCCATTGCCTTTTTATTCTCACACAACACAAAAAAGCACCGATAAGAAAGAACAAAATACATTTCTGGGACAGTATCTAAAACACAAAGTCACACCCTCACACCAGTTCTTAGTAAAACACTTAGAAAAAAATGTAATTAAGCATTTTTGTTTAAACTAAACTGCAGCAGATTGCAATAACACCACCCTTGAACTTGTGAACCAACTTTAATACAGACATCTTTCTGCATTGTACCACATGTGATTGACTGTACCAATAAGCGTTGCATGGTTAAGAAGAAAGCCATTAAAATCAATCCAGTAAGAACACCAGCTGGAGCAATATCAAGTTAAAGGATACCGTTATTTCTGTAAGAAATTACACTGTTTAGAGATTATTAAAATAGAACCCAATTTATTTATTTGCTCTGATGCATTGATGAGACAATGCACAGCAGCTGGTAAGTCAGAGAGGCTGGAACTGCCTCAGGAATAAGCAGCTTGTGTGAGAACAGGGAGATGGTTGGCATCTGAAATTATATATATATATATATATATATATATATATATATATATATATATATATATATTGTGCACAAAGAGCCAGCTGCCCAACATTTTGCTATGGCTTGCATATCTTTCTCAAGAGAACAAGTGTTTGAAAACAAAATGCAATGCAGCACAATTCAATTAAAGAAAAACACGCTTCCCTTTACTTATTCAAGATCTGACATCATCAAGCTGAAAGCAGATGTAACCTGATGCAATAGGGTCTGCATTGCGAATGCTTAACACACTAAGATGTGCACATTGCAGGACAGTAGAAATGTGGCATTTTAAATGGTATGGGAAAGGATCTCTGTAAAACAGTCCTTCCAGCACGAAGACAGTTTTGTCCAGAAAACTTAATTCCTGCCTTGTCAAGTACTGCCTTTTACCCCTTTAAAATACCACCACTGAACAAGCACACTTCATGATTGGTGATGCCTGTTGTCTTAAAGGCAGACCACTGTATTATTGCACCACACTTAACTAAAATTCACTTCTGTATTGCTTCTGGATTTGCTTTACTACATACAAGTCCCCATAGGTGTATACAACACCCAGTACTTTCGTTAAATACAGTTTTCCCAAACACTCCCACTCTATAAAATTAAATGCAACCCCTTTATTGAGACTCCATTATCCATTTTTATTTTCACTGCCAGATATTTACATTAATATGAAACGACCTGGATATAAAGCCTGCTCGTCTATAAAGGCGTTTTTAAATGTATTTTTTATTGCAGTCCCCAGAGTAACTGCTATAGGTGGGTTGCACTATAATGAGACAGAAATAGCATAGCAGTGCAGCTGTGCCGAACAGCATTTTAATGAGCAGACCTGTATTCATTAAAACTCCTTGTAACCTGGATATTTCTCTAACACAAGTCTGAAAAATACTGCTGCTCACCAAGATGCCATTTAATATACAGAGGTGGAACACATTCCTCGTTTTTAAAACAGATTAGCAAAACCAGGAACGCTTTCATCTCTAAACGATGAATCCTATGTTTGAAATACTATGTGTTTTTTCTGTCCAAACAAAATCTGGGTCTTAATAGCAGTATCTCAATGCTTCGCTGCTGGTCCCGATAGCCAGCCATTCAAATGAACATCTGTTAAGTGTGTGAAGCAGCCATTACCTCCAGCGGGACACAGCTGCAAATTAATTATTGATCGTGAATATTAGTGAACCACGCACAAAGGCCCAGCCACCTCACCTTAAAGGCTTTTAGCAAAATAAAACTTAAGTGTCAATATTAGCAAAACCACAGATCAGCCCCCGAACAGCTTGAGCTTCAGCTTCAGAAAATCTCAGTGAATGACAAAAAATGCTGTTATTTACATATGTACTTTAACTTGATAGATTCTGGAGGGCTGCTATTCCAATAACAGTTACTGTTCTGTTTAATATTTAATTGAACATTCCAAAAACACACACACACACACACATCATTGGCAAAGTAGTTTTTTATTTAATTTAATAAGTTCTGTAGCAGAATCCACCAGCCGTTACCTGTGCCAATAGAATCCTAATCCTAATAGATGTCAACCCCTAGCCTAGCATTTTATGACTTTTTCCCCATTTTGTAAAACTGCAAACTATGCAAAAGAGTAAAAATAATAAACTGCTTTTTATACATATTTTCAACCTTGTGGACATATGTTTTTTTTAACAATAAAACATATATAAATGATGTTACGCTAGGTACCCGGGGGTAACCTACAGGGATTGTATTGACCAGTTGTTGAACCTGTTGTTATAAAACTCAACCAACTTCACCACATGGTCAAATAGTAAACAACTGGAATGAAAATGTCAACAGATTGCAAACAATAAAAACAAAAAAAGTATAATAACATTGCCAAAAATGTGTATATCAAACTATAAAAAATGTTTTTTGCATATGTCTGTATAACAATGTGAAGGCATTGCTGTATTTTATCCAGTTCATGTTTTTTTATGCACTGGTCTCATGTGTTACAGTGGCAGACCCCGCATCATCTCTGTCTCCAGAACCACTGGGTTGATGTAGACTGGGCGGGCCCAGCAGAGTTCACGGTTTACCACATCATGTGCTGCAGCACAAAGCTCTCTAATACCCCTTCTCCACTGGCACATGCGACCCGTGAAGGCTCGTTAAGGCACGGGTATGGATGGTTCCCCACTGGCGATTTGTCAAGCCGAGTGAGAACCAAACTGTGAAACTCTGGCCTCACAAGACATCTGAATCTGGCTCAGAGCCAAGCCGGGTCAGGGACGGGGTCAAGGATTTTCGTCATTGCATTGCATCAGTCAGTACACTCCAGAAACAAACAACATGGCAGGTAACGAGTGTGATGAGAGAAAAGTCCAGCCTTGGGATGCTGAGGAAGTGCAGGCTCTAGTTTCTCTGTGGACAGATAGAAGTGTTCAGGAAGATCTGGAGTTGTGCGTCAGAAACGAGAAAGTTTATGCCCAGATTTCTGATGATTTGAAGCAAATGGACATAAATTCTACCCAATTTAGGTACAGCCTTGGCGTGGCTTGGTTGTACAGTGGAAAAGCAGAGTTGATTTTGGGTCATTATTTTTACTACTGTAGGAATACTTCGTTCAAAAGGTGAAATGCTGGGGCCCCCGAGTGGCTCATCCAGTTAAAACGCAGGATGAGTCACACAGCTTGGACGGCGCCGGTTTGCGTCCAGGCTGTGCAGAGGCCGAACTTTGCTGGGGACTCCAAAGCGGGCGCCACATTGGCTCCGACGCTCCCACAGTGGGGGATGGGAAACCGGCAGGGAGCCTTTCTCCTCCTTGTGCAATAGCAAACCCTACTAGCCAGACACCGGGCACATTCAGAGTGGATAAAAAGCAGGGCTGATCTCTGTCTTCCGGGATCAGTAGCCCGTCCACCTCTGCTCTGGATAAAAGCAGTTCTGGCTTGTGAGACCAGCAGAGGCTCACACGCTGTCGGAACGCCTGTGCTGTGCGGTGAGGAGAAAAAACATAATTGGACATTCCAAACTGGGGGAAGAATAATAATTGGTCACTCTAAAATAAAAAAATGAAAAAAGGTGAAATGCTTCATTTATTATTTTCTATCCACTCTATATCCTGACCTCTATATACATCAGTTACGAAACAGGTTCTATCTTTAAAGTCCTTGTGGTTGCTCCTACTGGCCTTTCATGTCTGGCTGGGAGGAAGAACAGCTCATTATTAAAAGTCTTTATAGCATCAGCAGGCTGAGCCAAACAGCAGCCACGATGTGCTAGTCACCTCTGCTGCTTCAGAAACTATTAATGAGCTGCACAGCCGGTATTGCACTGTTCCAGAACAGGGGTGTGTGCTTTCATCCAGCAGGCCCTGACACTACAAATACCTTCTGTCCTTGGAAAAACTTGAGTACTCTGTACCTTGGTGACTGGTGACAAAAAAGTATAAATAAATAATAAAGAGGAACTTCTTTTTTATTATTATCATTTTTGCGGTACTGTTTTCCAAAGATATCTTAGGATGTGAAAAGTTTATTAATTAGAAAACATTTTCCACAGTATAAAAGTACAGAAACGTAAAATATTCAATACATAAAGTTGCATCGGAAAAAGAAAACAATCCATGCACTCAATGTAATAAGAAAAAAAATAATAATCAACACAAAATTACATAACACAATTTAAGCCTTATACACACTAAATATATGTAACAAAAACATTGACAGCAGTATAAGCCCAAAATTAAATGCCTTCAGGTCTAATTAAATGCAGAATGACCTGCTTTAAGAGGAAATTATTTTCGTGACCAGTGTCAACACCATTAGATACTGCAATACATAGTTTAAATTATAAAGTGTAGCTTTTCACATAAATCGTTTTTTTTCCCAGTGTGTGCCTTGACAGCAACAGGGTTTGTTTTGTTGCAGCACCATTAGTAATCACAAAAGAATAGCGTTATGTGGCACATCAAATATTTCACCTGCTGTTAAAACTGCATGATGAGAAAAATAAATACTGTGTAGACACAAGAAGCAATACATAAACCAATAAGCTACTGGAGCAATATTGCTTCTTGAGAAATAATTAACATTGACAGCGGGGCATGTAGTCTGTTTTGGGACTATCCAGTTGCACATGGTATCTCAATTCGTGCTTTACAGGTCATGAAATTATTTTTTACACCACAGGTACACAAATGCAATACTTGCTCTGTGCCACAGTGACACCTAGTGAAATCTACAAGTGGTACAGCTGTGAGCTACTAAAGATGCAGAAATGAACTACTGCCAATGCAGTTTGAAGTCTTTCCTCAAGCCTTTCAGCAGACCCGTTTTGTATCTGATGTTCGTTAACAGCTAATTGAAATGGTGCTGAAACAACAGGAATACAGTAACTGTAACAATACCGTTACCTTCCCATAAACTTTGCTTCAGTATAGCTTAGTCCAGTGGTGTGCAATTTTTGAAAAAAAAGTATTGCCCAAGGGACAAAATGCTAGAAAAATCTAATTGTCCTTCGAAAATTGTACTTTCCCCCTCCCCATTGCACAAAATACACACTAAAAACGTGAATATAACTGTAGGATTTTGGTTTTATTTAACAGTGAACATAAACTGACCCAAGACTGTCACAGCTACTGGAAGCAGGCCGATCTTTGGGATACAAATTGAACATTTGTGAAACTGCAACAATATTAATATATTGTAATGACTGTAATGGTGTTTCAAAGAATGTAAAACCAGTAGAAAATATTTTTAGCAGTCTGTGAAAGCATCTGCTGGAAGGAGTCAAACTTGGCAGGCTCTTATGAGGAGACCTTGTTAGCATATTCCAGTTTTATGATAAAAAGTAGCCAATTTCTTTTGTTACTTTACTTTCATTACTTTCGGATAACAGAAGGTGGAGTGTTAGAAAATGCTTACGGTCGTGTCTCGTTTTAATCAACACCAAAAATTGGATGTCAGCACCTGCTTCAACTGGATTTTGTATGAAAAGAAAAAAAAGGGGGCAGGCTTAGTTCAGTCAAAATAACATTGTTATTGTTGAAAGAACAATAGCAGTTAAAAACAAAAGAAGTTCAGTACTAACCGACACTGTCAGAATATTGTAATAATTGCACTGTGTTTTAAAGAACATAAAACCAGCATAAATAATATTGCAGCAAATTCTGAACAATGCTTTGAACTAAGAAAACTGAACAAGTGTTAATGTTAGAAAAAAGCTTGTCTGTTTGCCTTTGTTATTAAAGTGTATAAACTCCTGGAAGCTGGTCAGACTTAAAAATAGGGTTTTCCCTATCTTTAAAGTAATAAAGACTATCACGCTTGGAAGCCTGTAACCTTGAAAGACTGTAAAAGCAGCAGCGAGCATTTAATTTAATCAATTTAAGAATGAGTTCAGTTTCTTTCTCCAACTAAACAACAAATGGACATGATATGCAATTACATTTTCAATCGACATTTGGTTAACATTTAGCAAGAAACCAGCTATTACATATTTATTAAATATTAGTTTAACATTAATATGCAATTGCATATCTATTTAATATTAATGTATGACACGCAATATGAAGCATTACTGAAATGTCAAGGCCGAGTGATGATTAGATTTACTTGGGACTTCTGATGTATTCAATGGAGGGAAAATCCTATATAAGCCCAGAGCAAGACCCCATTCACCACCATTGAACTTGATCTTGCAAGCTGACGTGATCCATGCTCTGAGGATTGCTGTTAGGTCGAAGTCAAGTCTCTGCCTTTTGAAGACAGTTCTTATTTTTCAATATATCCTACACTATTCTTCCATATACTGGAGCATATATTTGAATGTAATATCTCTTTTATATTGATGCATTGCTATAAGGTATAGGATTTGGGGCAGCAGTGTGGAGTAGTGGTTAGGGCTCTGGACTCTTGACCGGAGGGTTGTGGGTTTAATCCCAGGTGGGGGGACACTGCTGCTGTACCCTTGAGCAAGGTACTTTACCTAGATTGCTCCAGTAAAAACCCAACTGTATAAATGGGGAATTGTATGTAAAAATAAAGTGTAAAAAATAATGTAGTTGTAATAATGTGATATCTTGTAACAATTGTAAGTCGCCCTGGATAAGGGCGTCTGCTAAGAAATTAATAATAATAATAATTTATATTTTAGCAGTAGGGAGTGATATATTAAATGTTCTAGAATGTAGCGGTGGGCACTTCAGCTTTTTATAACCATAAACGTATTGAAGTATTAATGCTATTATACTTGTTAAGGCACTAGACCTCCCAGATTGCCTGTCAGCTGGGATTCGAAGTAGTCTAACTACTCAATCAATTTTAAGCATTTAATAAACTGAAGGTGTACTGATGCCACTCTGATTTGTTAAAACTTCAAATAATTTTCTTGATTGTTTAAAATCTACAAGTGGTACAGCTGTGAGCTACTAAAGATGCAGAAATGAACTACTGCCAATGCAGTTTGAAGTCTTTCCTCAAGCCTTTCAGCAGACCCGTTTTGTATCTGATGTTCGTTTCCAGCTAATTGAAATGGTGCTGAAACAACAGGAATACAGTAACTGTAACAATACCGTTACCTTCCCATAAACTTTGCTTCAGTATAGCTTAGTCCAGCGGTGTGCAATTTTTGAAAAAAAAGTATTGCCTAAGGGACAAAATGCTAGAAAAATCTAATTGTCCTTCGAAAATTGTACTATCCCCCTCCCCATTGCACAAAATACACACTAAAAACTTGAATATAACTGTAGGATTTTGGTTTTATTTAACAGTGAACATAAACTGACCCAAGACTGTCACCGCTACTGGAAGCAGGTTGATCTTTGGGATACAAATTGAACATTTGTGAAACTGCAACAATATTAATATATTGTAATGACTGTAATGGTGTTTCAAAGAATGTAAAACCAGTAGAAAATATTTTTAGCAGTCTGTGAAAGCATCTGCTGGAAGGAGTCAAACTTGGCAGCCTCTTATGAGGAGACCTTGTTAGCATATTCCAGTTTTATGATAAAAAGTAGCCAATATCTTTTGTTACTTTACTTTCATTACTTTCGGATAACAGAAGGTGGAGTGTTAGAAAATGCTTACGGTGTTCCATAAAAAGTTCTGTTCTTTGCAGAACTAGGAAACTATGGGCTCGCATGGAGTGCAGGGTGTGCCCTATAGGCTGGACATCGCCGGTTTGAGTCCAGGCTATTCCACAGCCGACCATGGACGGGAGCTACCAGCGGGCGGTGTTAATTTGTTCTCTTACCATAAATACATAGATTTTTTTATTATTGTTACTGATGTTCATACATTTGGTGCAAATATTATCTGCCAGCATGCAGTATCACAGCATCACTTACAGCTTCACTTGTTATGTCGCTGTGGCGGAGTGTCCCGCCCCTATTATTATTATTTGTATTATTGTTTGCGGCGCAGATAACAGCGCCGCGTATTTATTATTATTTATATTTAAAAACCTCGTGAGGATGCATGACTGATCAGCTACTGATTATTTCACTAGCTGACAGTCATGCATCCTTACCAAACGCGTGCAGACTGTGGCCGAGGGGTAATAAGATAATTAACAGCTAGTTAACCCCTCGGCCAGAGTATAAGAGCCTGCAGCTGCCGTGCTGCGGGGTTGGAGTGTAGAGAGTACGGGAGAGCGGAGAGAGAACACGTAGAATACAACAAAACAATTGCTATATTTAAAAAATATACTTGTTTCTATTTGTTTGGTCATTGCGCCTTTTTGTTTTCTGTTTTGTTGTTGTGTTTAAATCTTTTGTTTTGGTTAATTAAAAACGCTGAGTGCCATAGCATTCAGCTTCACCCGCCCATCCATTGTTTGGTTTCAGTTACTTCCTGGTCCGTGACGTCATCAACCTCACCACTGCGAGCCAGACTGCCACATATGGTGTCCTGCGTGGGACAAAACAACGCCTCCAACAGTCGGACCAGGAAGGAAAAGGACGGGTTTTTTTGTGTGTTTTTTTTTTTGAAAAAAAAAAAAAAATGGGGAAAAGTAGCCGGAGGAGAAAGCAGCAGCAGCAACAACAACAGCAGCAGGAGGCGCAGCAACAGCAGCGGGTCCTTACCACGCTGGACGTCTGCCTCACCTGCCTGAAGGGTGAGGAGTGGTGCCAGCGGTTGGTGAGGTCGGGCACGTGGCACCGGACCAACCCCCTCCATGGCAGGAGAGGAAGGAGCCTGAGCATCCAGCAAGGGTGAGAGAGGACCCGCATCCTCCGAGGCGGAAGAATCCCGTCTCCTCTGAGGGGATCTGGGACTGGCTGACGGAGCCTGAGAGGGATCTAATGGTCGCCCTCCCTGCTGTGATCAACCTCCTGTGGGCGAGAGATGGGGAGCGCTGGGAGGCCTGGGAACAGAAACACCACCCAGCATCCCTCCCAGACATTGCAGCCATGGTGCTCAACTACCTGGCTGCAGATATGGGAGGGGCCCCGCTGCTGTTTCCAGCGCCAGAGGGAGAGGAGCCATCGCTGCCATCTCCAATGCCAGAGGGAGAGGAGCCCTTGCCATTGTTTCCAGCGCCAGAGGGAGTGGAGCCATCGCTGCCATCTCCAGCGCCAGAGGGAGAGGAGCAGTTGCTGCCGTCTCCAGCACCAGAGGGAGAGGAGCCATCGCTTCCGTCTCCAACGCCAGAGGATGAGGAGCCCTCGCCACTGCCTCTGCCTCCGCCACCACCAGGAGCAGAGCAGCAGGAGCTGCCTCTGCCTCCGTCACCTCCACCACCAGGAGCAGAGCAGCAGGAGCTGCCTCTGTCTCCACCGCCAGGAGCAGAGCAGCAGGAGCTGCCTCTGTCTCCACCGCCAGGAGCAGAGCAGCAGGAGCTGCCTCTGTCTTCACCGCCAGGAGCAGAGCAGCAGGAGCTCTCTGTCTCCACCACAGTGGGAGGACTGCTTGCCCCTCCCACCTCCACCAGCAGAGGGTGAATGCCTGCTGGTTCCGTCTCAAGCGCCGTGGGAGGACAGCTTACCGCTCCCAGCTCCACCAGCAGAGGGTGAATACCTGCTGGTTCCGCCTCAACCGCCGGGGGAGGACTGCTTGCCGCTCCCAGCTCCACCAGCAGAGGGTGAATGCCTGCTGGTTCCGCCTCAGCCGCCGTGGGAGGACTGCTTTCCCCTCCCACCTCCACCAGCAGAGGGTGAATACCTGCTGGTTCCACATCCACCATCATGGGAAGGACTGCTCTTGCCCTGCTACACACCGCCCAAGGATGCCTGTCTCGCATCGCCCAAGAATGCCTGTCTCGCATTGCCTGGGGCTGCCTGTTGCTCCGCATCGCCTGAGGCTGCCTGTTGCTCCGCATCGCCTGGAGAGCCACCAGTTACAGGGAATGAGGGAGAAGTGGAGCTCCCGCTGCCGCCTCCATGGCCAGGGGCTCCCTCCCGAGGGTCCGCTGCTGCTGCTGCTGCCGTCGCCTCCGGAGGGTCCGCTGCTGCTGCTGCCGTCGCCTCCCGACGGTCCGCTGCTGCTGCCGTCGCCTCCCGAGGGTCCGCTGCTGCTGCCGTCGCCTCCCGAGGGTCCGCTGCTGCTGCCGTCGCCTCCCGAGGGTCCGCTGCTGCTGCCGTTGCCTGCCGAAGGTCTGCAGCTGCTACCTTCGCCTCCCGAGGGTCCTGTTTTGCCTGGGGTCGCTACCTGTCCTGCCATGCGGCAGGAAATACTGTGGCTGGAGCCCCATGAAGGGAAGCTGCCGACCACGGAAAGGGGGTCAGGAGACCAGCTCCCCAGCCGCACTTTCGGCAGGAAATGCTATGGCTGGAACCCCATGAAGGGCAGCTGCCGCCACGAAGAAGTGGGGAAGGTCAGTAGACCAGCTTCCCCAGCCGCACTTCGCGGCAGGAAATACTGTGGCTGGAGCCCCATGAAGGGCAGCTGCCAGCCATGAAGAAGGGGGAGGTCAGGAGACCAGCTCCCGCCGCAGCAATTTCGCTGCAGGAGAGGGTGGCCAGAGCCCCACGGAGGGGAGCTGCCGGCCATGAAGAAGGGGGCAGGTCTGGAGACCACCCCAAAATTTTTCTGGCCAGAGGAGCCGGCCTGTGCGTGGTCCACTGGGACGCTACAGTTGTTGGGGTGGGAGGAGGACATCCCACCGTGGCCGCCACCTTTGGCCTGTTGCTGCCCCTGTTCCTGCGCCGGGAATGCTAGCCGGGACTTTAGGGAATAAGGGGGAGGTGGCCGAAAAGGCCATGTGTGCTGCGCACAGGGGGCATGTGTGCGGAGTGTCCCGCCCTATTATTATTATTTGTATTATTGTTTGCGGCGCGGATAACAGCGCCGCGTATTTATTATTATTTATATTTAAAACTTGAGAGGATGCATGACTGATCAGCTACTTATTATTTAACTAGCTGACAGTCATGCATCCTACCAAACGCTTGCTGACTGTGGCCGAGCGGTAATAAGATAATTAACAGCTAGTTAACCCCTCGGCCAGAGTATAAGAACCTGCAGCTGCCGTGCTGTGGGGTTGGAGTGTAGAGAGTACGGGAGAGTGGAGAGAGAGCGCGTAGAATACAACAAAACAATTGCTATATTTAAAAAGTATACTTGTTTCTATTTGTTTGGTCATCGCGCCTTTTTGTTTTCTGTTTTGTTGTTGTGTTTAAATCTTTTGTTTTGGTTAATTAAAAACACTGAGTGCCATAGCATTCAGCTTCACCCGCCCATCCATTGTTTGGTTTCAGTTACTTCCTGGTCCGTGACGTCATCAACCTCACCACTGCGAGCCAGACTGCCACAGTCGCTCTGCATTTTTAGTGACTGTATGACCCTAACTTTTCAACTGGGACGATCACCCCCAAAATCTGAATCAGTACTGTAGATGATGGACTCGAACAAAATGTCTTCTCGAGTAGACAGCAATATAAATACCTTGAAGTACAGTTTGTTCCTCTTGTAGTGGCTAATATACAGCTACCCATAACACCCCATCAAAATAAGTCATTCATCATATTATGGCCTACAGCAACACCGATCTCGGTTCCCGCAGGCAGGCGCATCACACAGGGCAAGGCAATCCACACACAGGCGGAGGGCGGCGGAACACGGACCTCTCGCACTAAAGCATAGCGTCGATACCGCTGTACAAAAGAGCCGGCGCCCTTGCAAGGTGATTGCGTCACCTACCAGCCCTGCTGCTGCCTCTATGTATTAGCTCAAAGAGCCAGCTGCCCAATGTTTTGATATGTGTTACATTTGTAAGTTCATCTCATTACAATATTTTTGGTCCCTCATTTGCACTATCTCCACCCTGTTTTTGCAAATTTCTGCAGCGTTGCGTTTGTTTAGTACATTATTATTATTTGTTTATTTAGCAGATGCCTTTATCCAAGGCGACTTACAGGGACTAGGGTGTGTGAACTATGCATCAGTTGCAGAGTCATTTACAATTACGTCTCACCCGAAAGACGGAGCACAAGGAGGTTAAGCGACTTGCTCAGGGTCACACAATGAGTCAGTGGCTGAGGTGGGATTTGAACAGGGGACCTCCTGGTTATAAGCCCTTTTCTTTAACCACTGGACCACACAGCCTCCATTTCATGCTACACTGCCTTCTGGTTTGCAGCAGACGCAATACTTTAGTACATCTACCCCTTAATGTGGTGTTTTGTTGTTTGTTCGTTCTGTTGTTTTAATTTAATTTAATTTTTTTAAATACCAGAAGCTAGCATTATTTATATACATTAGTAATTCGTTTTTACAAAATAAGATTAATAGAGAACATAAATCAACCACTCACTTTTTCAAATGCAGACAGATAACCGAAGACATAAACAAGCAAGATTTATTGCCCAGTTAACTGTCAGCATGTTGACTGGATGGCTGGTTAATACTGATGCCAAGTGATTCACAGCAAAATATTTCAGTACCTCTTACTGGCTGGCTTTGCCAAGTCATTACAAAGGAGCTCCCCCATAAAGCAAAAAAAAAAAAAAAAAACATCTGCAATGCAGTCATTTGTAAATAACCAAAAGAAAATGAATTGTGTATTTTTCCTAAATGCATTCTTAAGCAGTCTGTTATTTAAAAAAATGTGTAAGAGGTTCGATTTATCCTAAAAAAATAATTAATCTTCTTCAGGTAAAGTTAATCAAAAATAGTTTATTCAGAAATCAAAATGCAAACAGGAACTAAGCAAATCAAAGGTGATACATCAGTGATCTCACACGCAGTTGATGGTGTTCTGAGCTGGCATCAGGGTAGATGTTATTGAGCTATGCCAAGCTGAGCTTTCATGACATCAGAGATGTCGGCTTTTTTCTGAGCCAGCATGGCACAGAGATATTAGTTTCTGAGCTGACATCAGTGTAGATGTTATTGAGCTGTGCCAAGCTCAGCTTTCATGACATCAGAGATGTTGTTTTTTTTTCTGAGCCAGCATGGCACAGAGATGTTAGTTTCTGAGCTTGCATCAGTGAAGATGTTAGTTTCTGAGCTAAGCCCACCTAAGCCCAGCAGAGATGTCCGTTTTCTGAGAACAGCACAGATATACGACTAGCTTACTTAATTTCCTTGACCAAATTTGATCTTATTTCCCTAGCATGATGCATGGTGTGAGACACAGCACATTAAAAGTTAACATTTGCGTTTCTTCTTCACTTTATCAATGTCAGCAGAAACCCAGATAACAGGAAGTTACATTTAAGAACAATGCTATGAGTTTTGCTCAATTTTCACAGGCAGCAAAGCACTATACCCACGCATCACAAGTTTTAACGACAAGGCTGGGGATTGCAAACTGCTGATGTACACCAGTTATGTATAGCTTAATTTTAAGAGTTTATTAACCCTGCTTTGATTCAGAGCTTACATTAAACACAGGAAAATCACACAATATTTACAGTTTCAATGATTTCTCACTTCTTTCACCATTTAAATGGGAAGCATAAACAACAAGTAGTATAATGCAAAAGAACACATGGCTGACGAAACAATGAGAGCTTGTGTAATTTAACTGAAGAAACCTAGCGATACGTTTGTAAAGTGTGTTAAGAGGTATCCTGTGACACTTTACCTAAAGTTACAGCATGTCAGTTTTAATGGTTTTAGAACCAGTTTTAATTGGTTTGATTACGGTTTGCATATAGGCTCAAAACAGCTTATTAAGCAGAAACAAAGGTTTTATCATCCCTCCAAGGTCACCGCTGCACTTGCTGAGTTATGAAAATCCAGTTACTCCCTACAAGGGTGTATTACAGGCTATGTGCCAAACAACAGAGCTACAAAGTCAGGGTAATACATGGGCAAAAATCCTTACATATGAAAATACACACATTTTTTCAAGGAAAAGAGTGAGGAGTATTGTAATAGGACAAATATTCAAAAATGTCTATTTCTGAAATGCATTTTCCTTCACATATTGAATATTTGTTAGAAAATAGGGTACAACAAAACATAACCTACCTGATGTATATGCATCTTTTTTTTTTCAAACCTCAGATGGATTGAAAAAAAAAAAAATACAAATCAAAAATGAAATACTGCAACGCTCTTGCTAACTTGAAATAAATGGCCATTATTGAATGTATTTTTCTGTACACTAATGGTGAGAGAGATTGATTAATTTACTGTATGGCTAATATTCCCTTTACCTAAAAACAGGCGTTTCCTTCCTGTTGGTGACTTTGTTGACGTTTGCTCCGGCCTTTAGGAGAATCTCAGCACATAATAAGGCTGCCATGTGAAGCGGAGAGGTGCAAGGCTGTCTTGCCTTCAAATGTTTGCGCTCAGGATTGTGCTCAATTCAGCTTAAAAAAGGTTATACAAAGCAGACTATATATAGTACTTCATATGCATTTGTATAGCAAACCCCAAACTGGGGCAGCAGTATGGAGTAGTGGTTAGGGCTCTGGACTCTTGACCGGAGGATTGTGGGTTCTATCCCCGGAGGGGGACGCTGCTGTACCCTTGAGCAAGGTACTTCACCTAGATTGCTCCAGTAAAAACCCAACTGTATAAATGGGTATTTGTAAAAATAACGTGATATCTTGTAACAATTGTAAGTCGCCCTGGATAAGGGCATCTGCTAAGAAATAAATAATAATAATAAAACATAGTATACATTTAGTACTGCAGTTCTCAGTTCATCATCATATTGAGATCTTTAAATGTTTTTTTTTTTTTAAATGGTTAAAAAAAAAGCTGCTGCCATTTATGGGCCTCTTCCAGTAGGTAATAAATGAGTGAAACTGCTGTTATGCCAGTGAGATGCTCTGAGGATCTAACCCAGTAGGTTGTCACTGTTTGAATAACACCTGGAATAGGTACGGCACTTTTAAATACTTTAAATAAGTTCTTAAAAGGTTGCTCAAATCTGATGATCTTACAGATCTCAGCAAGGTACATGTACATTCATAAGATACAGGGCAAGAATGTGTAGACTATCTGTGGTCAATTTAGAATTTCCAGTGAAATAAGCCATGAGGGAAATAGTGTTTTCATCTGTGACACAATCGTGAACATGTTCATTAACACTAGTGTGGGTCTTTTATTTTTTAGGTCCTTTATATCAGAAAGGGCATTGCAAAGAATTGCTTAAATGAACATTTTATGGGTTTGTGTGTGTATGTGAGTGTGCAAGTGTGTTTTAAAAAAGCCTTTAAACCCTAAATTAACTGCACACTATCGTAAATTAACTGCACACTATCGTAAATTAACTGCACACTATCGTAAATTAACTGCACACTATCGTGTATCTTTTGCTGAGAAATAATTTCTCCACTCTTATTATTGGAGAAGGCTGCTTTTGTGTTCATTTAATAGATCAGCTTGAGCCACATCAATTCAAGCATTTATATATGTTTCAGTATAAAAGGACAATACCGACCCTGGAACACAAGTACTCTACCAGCCCTGGAACACAAGTACTCTACCAGCCCTGGAACACAAGTACTCTACCAGCCCTGGAACACAAGTACTCTACCAGCCCTGGAACACAAGTACTCTACCAGCCCTGGAACACAAGTACTCTACCAGCTCTGGAACACAAGTACTTTACCAGCCCTGGAACACAAGTACTGTACCAGCCCTGGAACACAAGTACTCTACCAGCCCTGGAACACAAGTACTCTACCAGCCCTGGAACACAAGTACTCTACCAGCCCTGGAACACAAGGCTGCTACTTCTATTCCATTACATGCTCCATACTCCTCAGCAGAGTCCCTCTGCGCATATGCATACCGTCATATTTCCAAGACCTTGGGCTGCGTTCACGATACTTTTTTGACGGCTAGATTGCAGACGGGAGTCTGCGTCTGACGTCACGGTCTGTGCAGACACAGCGTGGACAGATTTGGCAGATGAACAACAGTTCTGAGCAGAACCAAAATGGAGGTGGTGTTGAGAGAAATTCTAATCGCAGAAGAAGTGGATGCAATCGAAGTTCTGTGTGCTCCACCAGCTTCATAATTTACAGCATGATCAGAAAATGTATAGTAGAAACAGTCCCTGTATAAAGAGATAATATAAACGTATGTTTTGTGATGTGACACAAATTAATGAGTATTATAACGGGCAGGATTCTCCCCGCTCTCTCACAAAGGGGTTGTTAGACAGTACTGTATTTTGATGTGGGACAAAAATAGTTAAAATACTTGCACATATGGTCACATATCTCACTTCAACTACCTGTTATTAAAGCTGATTTATTCTCCTTAATTCAAAGCAGGTTATGCCCTGTCCCTGATAGATTTTCATCAATAACCATTTACACCTGCTGAAAATAACAGAGCAGTTTTAGGTTCATTTCAACATTATTTATTTTTTTACATGTTTAAACCTTTAGAATAAATATCTGAATATTTGAAAAGTATAATAACTGTGTGGAAAAAGAGTCAAATCATTTTAATTTGTATTACAAATCATTCATAAGATAATTAATGCCATGACTGGAAGGCGATTCACACCCCCTGACTAGGTGGCAGTAGCACATGGAGTGAGGATTGTATCTGGTTGCTACACGCTTCTTTGTCAGCCAACGCTCGTCCATTGTTTTGAGCCGCGGCTGCTCCAGCGCAGGACCTCTTCAGAAGCTGCGCGGCTGCGCAGACTTTTAAGCCCGTGGATGCGTGACCTGGTGACGTCTTTTCCGGCTGAGTTCACGCAGACGATGAATTTGGACAGGTTTTCCGCAGAATCGTGAACGCAGCCCTTGGCTGTCTTCCAATTCATGAAAATGTGCCCTACGAAGTGAAGATCGAAGGGCGGAAGAGGGCGGCGGCCATGTTAAGGGGTGTTCCAATCCGTAGTGAACATAAAATGCTCCCTTTGAAGGGGCCTTCAAGTGGGCGTTCCCGAAGTGTACAAGCACTGTACACTTCTGCGGAAGAGATTTTCTTTTTATAACCCACCAAGCATTGCGTCTTAAAGACACAGCGCAAAAATAGAGCCAGAGAATTGGAGTTGGTCTACAAATGTAATTAGCAATCACATAACAAAACGATATTATGCTTCGTGTGTCATATAAATAACACTCATGTGATTATTGTACGTGTCCCCAGATAAATATAAACCAATGTTCGAGATGAATTTATTGCATTCTCTGCTTAACGTTTTAATTTTAAATACATTTTTTTATATTTCTATTCACGTTTTTTTTAAAAAAATGTATATTTACATATCTCAGTTGTATTGGTTAGTATTATGTTATTTTATGTATTTTATATATGCACCCATATAAAATGACAACCGAAAAGCAAATGTTTTCTTAGTGCTTTATAATGAATAGCTACTTAAGCATAGCAATATTTAAGAGATATCTTACACATACACACAAAAAAAAAAATGTCAACGACCTCCCGAGTTTCTTCTATGGCAGACGGTACTTTTTAAAATGCTTTTATTGAAACAAAATTATACATCAATAGGATATCAACTCCTATCAAAAATAAATAAATAAAAATAAAATAAAAACGAGAGAGAAATAAACTTTATACATTGCCAGGAATATTACAATGCTGCTTCCAAAATACATTTTAAAAAGCACACGTTTTTCTTGTTTTCTTATTTCTAATTGTTTTAATGGTGTTGCTATAATGCATCAAATACAATTTAGAGCAGAATTTGACAACTTAATTTTATGAATATATCTTTCAAAAACTACTAAGAAATTAAAGATATACACAAACTTCTGTTCAATGTTTGTTGAAATAAAGCAAAGTATCAACACCACCAAAATGTACATTTATACCCAACTCCCCTAAAATAAAATGCTGCGTATCATTATGGCAGACTGTACATATTTCTAGCGCAAACAAATAATGACGTCTTTCCCTGGCCGTGAATGATGACGCTAAAGTGTGTTCCAATTAAAACACTTTTGCGCCCCCTACGCCCTACTTCCCTTCGAAGTGATCACTCTTGGAAGTGATCACTTTGAAGGGAAGTAGGGTGTCGGGGCGAGGTTTTGAAATGGAACACAGCTCTTATCATCTCCTCAGTTGTGCTTCCTTGGCGTGTGTCAGACCAACTTAACATGATTGGTTCTTCTTCTTCTTTAATGAAAGGGTGGCTGCTCGAATCACCGATGTGACTCACTGCTACCAACTACTGGTCATAAAACAGAACACAAATATTTATGTTATTTGTAAATGTAGTTGTATCTCCCTGTATCCTATCAACGTAATTATTGTGTTTTGTGATATTTGCTTTGTGGTAATATGTTTTAAAAAGTCTAAATATACAAGACTTGTCAAGCCTTCCTGTCTCAATTTCCCCATCATCTTGCTTCTTTGTGGAATATATTTTGTACAATTTACATAAATCATGTTCCATGGATTCTGTTGTTTTTGCACTGCTCACAATCTCTGCTGTCATGTTTGCCTGTGATAGTAAGTAATTTATTAACGGTGCAATGTTCTATTCTAATTCTACTCCAGATTATTTCCTCTCTTTTATTTTTACACCTAATGTGTACCTTCTTATCAACCACGGGACAAATGCCAAAACAATGTCTCCCTTTTTCATCTCTATTCCACTGCTCTTGCCATTTTATCAAAACCTTCCTCTTGACAATACCGTGTACCTCTGTCCTACCCAATGAAATGTTCATGTCTATTATGTCCTGATGTATTGCATTTTTTGCCATTAAATTTGTTCGTTCATTTCCCCTTATTCCGATATGTGCAGGAATCCAAATAACATGATTGGTTGATTTGCCCAACGTGCTCTTTTATTATTTTCCGATTGGTTGAGACATTAGAAAGTTGAATTCTGTGTGCTGTATTAATTCAAGACATTTACCACGAATGTAAACTTTAATCAATATATAAATAACACAAAACAACCATTTCAAATGATCTAGGAAGGGCGTGGCGCTTAACATCTTTGTTCTCCGCATTTACTACAGATGAAACCGGTTTAAAGGACTACAAATACCATTATTCAATAGACGACGCTTTCATTTGTGCGTGCTACGTATATGAGCACTATGCAAATGAAGGGCCCATACTGTTGACAGCACCTAGCTAAAAGCCACATGCACTTGTGAAGTGTACTGTGTGCTCTGTTGAAATGATACGTATATGTAAACTGACAGCAGTCTGTAGTTTGTATTAATAATTGATTCCTGGTTATTTAAAGAAATGTGGGTTTTCGGCTACGGATCTCTTATTTGGAAAGTCGATTTCCCATTCGAGGAAAAACGGGTTGGTTACATTACCGGTTTCAGTCGAAGGTTTTGGCAGGGAAGTACAGACCATCGCGGCGTGCCAGAAAAGGTGAGAATTAAGACATTTGCAACAGAATAACGTTTTTATTAATACAACCATTTCATTGTATCGGTGTAAAATGTCAACAAATCTCCCAAAGCGAATCTCAATTGATTGTGCTGAGAAATGCAATGCAGGATACCAATTTTATCATTGGCAATGTACTACATACATTAAAAGTTACCACTGTGTTCAAGCTATCATCAGCCAGTTTCGAATTGTTACAAGATATCACATTATTTTTACATACAATTACCCATTTATACAGTTGGGTTTTTACTTGATAAAGTACCTTGCTCAAGGGTACAGCAGCAGTGTCCTGGGATGGAACCCACGACCCTCCGGTCAAGAGTCCATAGATAGATAGTTTCCCTGTTTCAGGCAGTGAAATTCTTCACTCTAGAACTGCACTGGAATGCAACGAGCGATGAAATACACTTCCATACCTTTTCAAAAAGATTGAAAAATGTAATATTTAATAAGTATGAAAGAAATGTCACTAATAGCTTATTGTAACACAGTCAAAGGACGATTTAAATTATTGAGAACAGACATTTTTGCTGCTTACTATTAAAATGTATTTGACCAAAAACGCGCGGTGTGTGTGTGTGTGTGTGTGTGTATATATATATATATATATATATATATATATATATATATATATATATATATATATATATAACAACCCTTCCATTGGACCTCACTCATTTCACTGCAGATGTGTTATATACACATCTCCGTCTCTCATATATCAAAGTATAAGTTAATTTTACTGTAGCTTTTTTTTTTTTACTTACAGTAAGCCAAATATCAGCCCTATATTCATTAGGTCACTTATGCAGATTGGCACCTACAGAGGTACAAAAACCTCCCATTGGACCCCCCTAATTTCACTACATATGTGTTGTACACATGTCCGTCTCTCATATGTCACAGTATGAGATCATTTTACTGTAGCTTTTTTTTATTTTCTACTTCTGTAGGGGCAATCTGCAATAAACAAACATTTTCACAGAAAATCTTTATTTATCTTTAGATAAATTGCGACATCGAAGGCACAATGACCTATTTTCCTATATATATATATATATATATATATATATATATATATATATATATATATATATAGTATATATATATATATATATTTGTTTTTGTGTTTGTGGATCAGATGCATGAGACAAGAGCTGTTAGATAGGTTGTCCAGGACACCACCTTGCTGGCCATTCAACCCATAGTGAATCCCATGCGCCACATGATCATGGCTAGGACGAATAATTTGAAAGCTTTTTTTATTAGCTATTTATTATGCAATTTGTTCCATCTCTCTTTTTCCATGTACATGTTGAAGTTTCATTGTACACTGTCAGATTTGAGCTGGTCGTGCTAAAATACATTTTACATATATATATATATATATATATATATATATATATATATATATATATATATATATATATATATATATATAAAGTTTGAGAAAAAAGGAAAACTGCTGTGTACCAAAATGATCAATAAGAAAAAAAAAAAAGAGAAAAGGATATTTCAGGTACTTAAAAAGGTAGAGTATTTGATTACAAATCAATTATCAGGACGTTTCAGACTACAAGTCCTTCATCGGCTGAATACAAAAAAAACAGTGTTTTAAGAAGTTGATAAAAAGCAAACAAGTAGTCTTTTAAACAAAATTCCAGAATGTTGATGATGATGATGATGACCTCAGAATAGAATGTTCATTCCAAATGGCTCCAAAGTGCCTAGTTTGAAAATAAGTTCACATTCCTTTTGTTTCCTGACAGCATTAGTTCCATAGCATTGAACCATCCCACAAATTGTAATGTCTTCTAAAGTCTGGTCATTTCTGTTAAAATGTCTTGCGACAGGAAAGGTAGAGGTGTTAATTTGTATACTTCTCAGATGTTCCACGAAGCGATCAGCCAAGCGTCGTTTTGTTTCACCAATATATAGCTTGTTACATTTGATGCAGCCAATGCAATATACTATTCCTTTACTAATGCAAGTAAAAGTATAACGGATAGTAAATGAGGATTTTGCTCCCTTAACTACTGTGTTGCTGTGAATGTATTTACAAGTAGCACAGCGTGACCTATTGCATGGAAACGTACCCTTAAGACTGTCCAGATTGGGTCGAATGTTACTGTGGACCAGATGCTCTCTTAGATTTTTGTCTCTTCTGTATGACATTAGAGGAGGGTTATTGAAAATAGGAGCTGTAGAAGGATCATCTTGAAGAATGTCATTTGTTTTATTCAAAAAATCACTATCATCACTGCAAATGCATCTCAGTCTTAGTAATTGGGAGTATGGAATGGAGTTGTGACAAGCAATATATGTATATATATTTCTTTTTTTATAATCGGAAGTGTTCCGATTTGAATGTAAGTTGTGCCTTTTTGTTTAACTGTTATGTACAACGTTATTTTTAGTTATTTGATCTTTTGTTAAAAAACAAACAAATGTTTGTTCTTTATTTTGAAAAATAAAACATCAATGCATCGATTATCGTTGATAAATTTCTATACGATAATCGAATACGAAATTAGGGTGCCAATTGCACCACTATTCTTTTGGGTTCTGTATTAATGTCATTCTTTTTTCTTTCTTTAAGCCTGGCAGAGTGGTTACACTGGTTGAAGATCCCAAGGTAATATGTGTTCTTCTTTTACTGCTCCTTTTAATCAGGTTTTTACACCTTCAACTCACAAAATATGTTGAGAGTCCAACAAACTGTGAGAGAAGCAGTGGTGGGTGGTGGTTCATTCATTTTGGTTTGCACTGACAACCTGTTCAGTGTCTGCAGCTAATGCTTACACTGACCTTTCTTGGCCTTCTATTGATGGAGTTTTTTTTTTTTTTTTACAAAAACTCTTGGTAAAATAACATTGTTGAACTGCAAAGTTGTATGGAAAGTTTGGACAATAAACAACTTACATCTGCAAACCATTTTTGAATTCTGAGCTCTCTGAGTTAGAGTGGGTCAGATAGGGTCAGGTACAATTGTTTTTAACAGACTGGGTAAGATGCACAATGTAATCATCTCAATCCACCCAGTTTATATAATGGTAGGGCTGCAACGAAGGGTACATTTTGACCTTCGAAGGGTCGGAACACATTACCAAAGGAAGGTTCGAACTTTCGATGGTACTCATTTGCATAATTTATTGGTGACGTCACCATAGCTACTTGTTTATATTTGAATGAAAATCCTATTATTTTACAGATAATCCATATATATGGAATAAAACATCCACATGTAGTTTAAAAATACGTTATGTAGAACAGTAATCATGTTTTTATAATTTAAATAAAAATATAAATACACGTTGTTTATTTACACGTAATTGAGCTTGCTTGCGATCTATACAGTAAGCTTGCATTGCACCAGCACCACCAACTGCTGCGGACAAAGCTTTATTTAACAGTCACCATTCCAAGCTGTTATCAGTCACATTTTACTACTACTAAAAATATGAATAATACTAATAATAATATGAACTTACGCTTGTCAAGTGACCCAGAGATTGGTTATACCTCCATGATACGAGTCGCTTGCACAGTTTGCATTCAATTTTTTTTGGTTGTCTGGGCATATAACAAAATAATCCCAAACAGCAGAGGGGTTTTGAGACATTTCTTTCAATACAGTTTACGCCTTATGCTGCAACACTTTGCTGTCAAGACGGCAAGTGAAGAAATTAAAGGTTTGCCTCTGGATAACACGAGCTTGGAGGGTGGAGGGGCGGACGGTGCTCAGTTTTCAAAATTAAAATGATTTGTGTCAGTGTATATTTTGTATGTTTCAAACATATTCTGCCATAGCACTTCTCTTACACTGTTTTGTACACTAGATATTCAGTACATATTTTACTGAAGCAATACAGTCACTAGAGGTACAAGCCCACTACTTTGGATACTGTACCCTGCTCCAGACACTGCTCCAGACACTGCTCAGCACCATGTAGAGTTGCTACGTATACGATTTGGATGCGGATTTTAATAACAACTTTTGTTTACTTAATATGCAAAATTATACAAATCAAAAGATCGAATTTTGCTTGTGAGTGACATTTAATGTGTGATTTATAGTTTTCACACACTGTCAAACAGTTTCTGTTAACAGGAAAAAAAAAAAAAAAAAAAATACAGTGCGTGAACCTGTCTGACGAACCTTTGGAGGTTTAAAACAATCTTCGAATCCCTGGCTAGCGAACAAACCTTCGAACCTTCGAACCTTCGGACACAGCCCTATATAATGGTAAACCATACACTCTGTTGCTATTTGTTTGAGGAAGTAACACATCACAATTAGCTCCTGTAATCTATTGCACCATCTTCTACAAGAACGGGATTTGAACTGGTGTAATGTTTGCATGTGGGAGGCATGTGCATTTAATCTCTTAATGATTGCTGTCAGGGGTTGAGATTTTATTTCTCAGACTTTTTTTTATGCAACTGGTTCCGTCGTTTTGTCAAAGTTAACCATAGATCAAAAGTTAGTATTTGACTCCCGTGTGTACATTTAAATAATTGCTAATAGATTAATGTATGTTTAACTCCACAGGGATGCGTATGGGGTGTTGCTTACAAACTGCCTGTTGGAAAAGAGAAGGAAGTCAAGGAGTATCTCGATTTCCGAGAAAAGGGAGGCTATAGGACAGCAACTGTGACGTTCTACCAAAACGATCCTTCAGAAGAACCTTTCGGGACTCTTCTGTATATTGGGACCTGCGATAACCCCAACTATCTTGGCCCAGCCCCATTAGAAGTGATTGCTGAACAGATCTGTTATGCAGTCGGACCAAGTGGGAGAAACACAGAGTACCTGTTTGAACTGGCAAACTCCGTTCGGAGTCTGGTGCCAGAAGCTGTAGATGAGCATCTTTTTTCTTTGGAAAAATTAGTCAGGGACAAAACGGGACTGTGAGTTGTCTGAGAAAATCTGCTCCAGTCCAATTAATTTTGTACATGTTCTGCAGAGTATAGTACAAAAGATTAGTAGAGTATTCTTACAGAATTCAGAAATTCTGGAGCATTTAAATAAAAGAAGTCTTGCTGGGGCTTAATTGAGGATCACTCTAAAATAATGTACAGTTTGCTTTTAATGACATTATATCAAAAAAAGTAATTATTATGATATCTATTCATGTGGAATGGGTCAAATACAGGTTCTGGGATGAATGAGAATAGAGGACTACAGGATTTGCACTGGGCATTACACTTAACACCTGTTCAGATTCACGTGTCCTGTGATGGGATATGACTTGGTAATTTAGGTACCAAGTTCCAGTTTCAAGGTATTCCTAAAACATGTTGCAGTACATCATGAAAGCCTGTCCATTCAGCTGGGTGAGAGGTAATCAATACTGTCCAAACCATTTAGAAATAAGTTAATGTGAGCTAGACTACTACAGTACTGTATATCTGTAAGTATAACTATACATTACCTTAAAGATATGTGCTCTGTGAAGATTGGCATAAATTACAAAGTAAAAACAAATACATCTGTATTAGTTCAAATTGGTTTTATTAACATCACAAAAAGAAAATCACAATCTTCATCTCAGGAATCCTTTTTAAGTATAGTTTTTTCATCGGTCATCTCATTGTAATTCATGTGTCTGTAAAACAATGCATTTTTTATTATGAGTCACTACCAAAGTAAACTGTCCTGATTAATGAGATCTGCTCTAGTGTATAGTCACATTACGCATTGTGTTTTGAAGCTTTCAAAGGCTAGTCGCAGAGTATTTTACAAAGAAGTCCTTCTGATTTTTTTTGTGTAGATTTATGATATGAAATCTTTCTTTCAGTGTATGCCGTTACATTATACAGACCAATCATTTCCACATATTGGATTTAACAGTACTGTTTACTGGTATTTTGTACTTCAGTTTGGACAATGCAGATATTTCAATGACAACGCTATAGATGAGAAGGTAGAGCTGCTTCCTGGTACCTAATCATGTCATGTTTTGCTGTTCAAACTCACACTAACCTTGTAATGGCAGAGCATTTTTTAAATGAAAAAAGCTACTTTATTTATGTAACTAGATTTGCATTTCTTTACATGTATTCCTGTTCCCCCCATGTATTGCGTATGAAAAATTCTGGCTTGTGTGGCTGGATTTAAAAAATAATAATGTAGAGGGGTGGCTAAGCATTGTATCATATGTGATACAGAAATGGGCATTGGGGCTAATGGTCTAGCTGAAATCCGACCATGTGACTTACAGAAAAAGTAGCAGAAAGCAGCTTTTTATTTATAGCATAGTATTTCATAACCATCTTTTCCATAAAACTAGAAAAATCTGCAGTGACTGTTTTACCATAGGGGGAGGAATTTGCCATGACACCACCAGCTAATGGTACTCTCCAGTGAATGTTTTACTTTGTAACAGATACTGTACAGTAGTTCTGATTGTGAAGTGTCCACACTACAGTTTGACGGAACTGTAGCGGTGTAGGGTTAGAAAGTGGTACACGTGTCTGTTTAACGCCACAAAACAGTACACTGTCTTTGCTGTGATTGATGACTGCACAAATCACTGCGAACAAGACAAACTGTAGTTCACTCACAAAATTGCATAAGTTTACAATTTTAGATAAACCAGTTTGTTGCTCATCAGTTAATGTCACATAGATGTGCTGAATTGTGAAAAAAAATGATATTAAAAATAACTTTAAGGGCCAAACTCGGTACATCGTACCCCGATCAGAGAGGTGTTTCCTTGTTTTCTGAGCTAAAATTATTTGCACATGCCCGGGCAAGCGCAGTACATGGTGTACCATTTTTTAAAGCGTACCACAAAATAACCACACCGGTATGGACTGAAAAATATATTTACACAATGCGGGACCTTTTCATTTTAGCCACGTTTTGAAAGTTTGATTTCAAGACAGTGTTTTTAGCATGACAGATCATTAATCACCTTTGTCACATAAAATGAAACCTGGTGGTGTGGGTGCTGAGCACCCACTTATTACACCCCATGTGTGCTTCAGCCCCACAGTCCCACGGAGTCGGTGCCTGCGTGTCACAAATTGGCAGTAAGAGCAGAATTGCTGAGGCTGTGTGTTTTGTAACGAGCAAACTGGGGAAGAAAATGCTGCTATTTTTATCATTTTGACATATACCATTAGTTCTATCCCCCTATTTCAACCTGTACTTCAAAAGTGTTCATATA
Source organism: Acipenser oxyrinchus oxyrinchus (assembly GCA_030684275.1). Taxonomy (NCBI): domain Eukaryota; kingdom Metazoa; phylum Chordata; class Actinopteri; order Acipenseriformes; family Acipenseridae; genus Acipenser; species Acipenser oxyrinchus. The sequence goes on along the minus strand of CM060252.1, from coordinate 78,556,601 downwards.
AATCTGTAGCACTGTACTACACTATTCTACTTTAGCCCTATACATTATACTGGGTGATGATATTCTCATGAAATGTTAGCCTACATATATTCCTATATCTTCCTCTAAATAGGCCCTGAAAATTTCCAAATGTTAGAAAATAATCAATCATAATTCAGTGAAGCATTTGGCTGCATTCTCCAACAAGCTATGTGGTATCTGTACAGCATTTTAATAAAGATACATTCATGGTTGCTTTTTTTTTCCCTGTGTGTGTTTTGTGAAGGAAAAACAAATAGGTTTTAAGTAATACACTAATAAAATTAAAAACAAACAAACATACATATTAATTGCATTAAAGAAAAGATTTATACATTCAGATCTGCCGATGCAGGATTAGTATTAAGACGTCAGCTTTCACTCCACAGTGCTTATGTCACATTGAGAAGTTTAAAGCGATTTGGGATTTGGGATTTATTTTAATGAAAGGCACTATACAAAATAAATATATTATTATTATAGCGAGAGCTCACTCATATCAAAGCGCTATTACAGGCTGGAGCCAGGGATTAGCAGTGGAGTTACTCAAATTAACAGAAGCGCTAACGAGAGATCACCAAACCTTGTTCACAGTCACATTTACACTCTGTTCAGCCCAGTGTGGCATTGTAGTAATGGCTTTAGAAATATTTATCTTTTTACGACATGAGGATATCTATGCTATTAGAGGAAAAGGTTAATTAAAGGTCAACCATTCAATGTTTCAGAATATTTAGGAACCTGATGTAGGTGACATTTTTAAACAATGTCTCCACAGTTCAAGCTACTTCATCTAGCCAAAACAATAAGTGTCCTTGTGTTTCATTGGCTGTACTTCCTAGCATATCAAAACCAAGGCTTATATGTTCCATTGTTTGAGTAACATCAAATTTGTTATCTTTACCATTTCCGTTTTGTTGTTGTTGTTTTCAACTGTAGTGTAAGTTTAAAAGTGTATTTTGTCATTTGGATCACACCATGCAACACTATCAAGTAAATAAACACTATTTACCTCTACATGTTCGTTACTATGCAGAGTTTACTGGGATCAGCGGTGCAGGAAACATTGTATTATTATTATTTTGACATATTTCACTGACATTCAGTACAACTATCCTGTTGCCTAACCCTTCTATGTTTGCATTTGCAATTCCTTAAACATTGTTTTTGATATTTCTGTGTTACGATGCTTTGACAACCAGTTCACGACCTGCACTTCAGTTCTAGCTGCATGTCATAGACACATAAATTAAAGTAGAAGAGACCCAACGTGAATGATTGGAAACATGAAAAAGCAGAAATACAAAAACTAAAAATGTCACGTGACCTATTCATCTTAAGCATGCCTGTAACACGTAAGGTTGTGACGCTGTGAAGTACGCCAGACCCGCAGGATTCTGGGACACTGGCGGGGAATATGAAGACCATCCTTTGCTAGTGAAATCACTTCACTTTTCCCATCGAAATCCGGATGTCAATTCTAACGATTCCCCGTGGTGAGAGTGCTTTTTTTTATTGATAATTACTGCTATTGCAGCATACTTTATCACGTGCCATTGTTTAAAAAAAAACATGAATGATTCGTTTTGGTTTAAGCAACGGCGATTTGACAAATTAAAAGTGCGACGTATAAACTGCCTACATGTTTGTTCTTTTTTGTTAATGTTGAGAATCTGAATATGTTCAGTACTGCTTGTCAACCAGGAAAGACAGTTTTAACCCGGAAGCGCTAACATGTCTGTTTATTACTCCCGGAAGTAGACGTGGCAGTGATTACGATCCTTCCGGATTTAGTGTTGTCAAGCGAACCGGATGCAGGTGCAGATATCCGAAATCCATGCTACAACCTTTGTAACCAGCGGGTTTTTTTTGTTTGCTTTGTTTTTTTATTTAACCACCCGGATGTAGGTACAGAATAGTTGTTTTAAATAGCAACACGGCGTCATTAGTTAAAAATGTGTAAGTTTGCAGAGGGCAGAGTGTGGGCATTTTTCTGGGGTATCTTGGAAGTATGTTGGGTGATCGCATCGACTGCCCGGGTTGCAACTTCGCCTCTCACAGATGACATCCCCTTCAGGATTAGCTGGCCTGGATCAGAATTCACAATGGTAAGTGCTTTTAAATAGCCACACTTTGTAAACATCTCATCCTGCCCTTCTGCAGGTTGTTTATACTAGGAAAGCCAGATAGAACCTGCCTTCATCGCATTTGAAAACATCACTGGCTGCTTAAAGCTCATGAGTTGTGCTCGCAATCTAAACTAGAATTGTGAAGTCTTATTTTGTGATATAGCCCTAAGGGGAGAGGCCACCTATCGTAAAATGACCTATTTCACATCCACCACATGTTACATAATAATAAGATGTGTTTAATGTGTAAGTATGGAGTTAAAATAATATGTCATACGTTTCCAATTCAGTGATATAACTACAGTATTGTTTGACCATTGTGTGCATAGCCCTTATCATTGGCTGATCATTGTATATTTGTCTTTGATTATCTGATGTATTGCTATTTGTGGAGAATGGGGTACCCCATATATATATTCTAAAATTGCTCTAGTCTAACCTGCTGTATATGTTCTGTTGCTTTTTAGCCAAAAACTGGTGTCCTATACAGAGAGGAAGACTATGTTATCATGACAACGACCGATAAAGAAAAGTATAAGTGCATGCTTCCTTCACTGGCAAGTGGAGATGAGGTGAGTCTCAAGTCCATACAAATATTTTGTAACTTTGAATTTTGGTTTTCTATCAATGTTATACTTGGGCATCATCATAAGCAGTATTTTATTTCATATATATGTTATGGGCAAACCCCGAAATGTGGGCAATAAGCGGATTGCCCGGGCGATTTGCGAAAGGCCCGTTGACTTTGGGCAAAGCTCTAAATAAAAATTAAAATAGCTTATTTCGGGCTTTGATAGGGCAAACCGCGGTCTGCCCACTGCTTCTCGGCCAGAGTCCGAATCACTCCCTCTGTTCTTTTATTCCTGTTCTCTTTGAGATTCATTTCAGACTTTGACTAGGTAATTGTGGGCACTTCTAGATCTGTCCGGGCAAAACCCATAATGAAAGATCTTTGTGATCCGCGAATTGCCCAGTTTCGGGTTTGCCCGTAACATATACACTTTATGTATCTGAAACCATTTGAGTTAAAGACTGCATATCCAGATGCACTGTGCTGATAACCTTAACACTGACTTCCCTCATAATATGGCTGGAATATTGCAGTCATATGACTTCTGGTTTCTTATTTCAGAGTTGTATTCTTTGATTATTTGTGCTAGTGTTTGTAATATTGTCAATAGCACATATTCCAATTTCAAGTGAAAGATAGACGGTTACCAATATGTAACCTTTAAATATTTGCTGTTTTAAGGCTTCATATAGTGAAAGCAGCGGTGATTCGTTATCCTTTCTTTTTCCCCCAATTAGGATGATGATAAGAATTACAGCGGCCCAAACCCTGCAGCTCTCCTAGAGCCACTGTTTAAACAAAGCAGTTGCTCATACAGAGTAAGTGATTGCTCCTTTGATAATTTATCATGCATTAGTATATCTTTATAAATATTACTATACATTAAGAACTCATCTATTTTCTTGTTGGACTGTATAGAGACAAATTAAAACAAAAAAATACAGTAATCCATTGCATATCCGCCTGTCACATATCCGCCCTAACCGTTAATCCACCATGATCAATCTCTTCAGCAACGTTAGCTTATTATTGAACAGAGAAGATTAGTTCAGATATTGTAGATCCTACCAAAGTGTTGTATGTGCTCCATGCGCTGCCATTACTGGTAGTGTCACGTGATCTGTTCAGTGTATTGATATGTAAATAAATGCTGTTCGCCTGTGGAGCGTATCAACTTCAACCTCTGTCTCAATCTCCTGCCTGTCGCTCAGCAGCAAATGCACGTACTCACACGGCAGACAGCTACTCTGACACAAGCATTAATACCCTGTATCTTTCTAAACAAGGGATTTAGGGAAGCTCCCTAATAAAAGCTGAATCTCAAAACAATGATTGTGTGAATATAGTCATCGTTACAGCTGTGTAATGGTATTTAAAACAGGATTCACATATCCATCCTTACTCTGGTCCCACCGCAGTCAGATACGTGATGGTTTACTATATATAATTGTTTATATTTTCTGTTAAAGAACCCCACAGTCAGTTCTCAGTATTGTTTGTTTTGCATACTAAGTGTAAGTCTGAAAATAGGAATTTCTACAATCTCATATCGCAGCTGGTCATTGAACCACAAATAACCACAAAATGTTGATTTGAAAGTCATAGAACTTGATGGTGAAATACTGTTTAAGTCTCGGGAGAACCTTATTTTAAATGGAATAATTCTCCCATGTCCTCATCGCTTTTCAAATGACTTTTTTCCTTTAATCATGCATGCATGCACACATACAATAAATCCAAACAAACACATAATACAAACTAAATAGATCTTAAAATAATAAGATGAGTGTGTGCATGGTGTTTTAGTTCACTTTACTTAATATACTGGAATTATGTGCATTTACAAAATAATTTTGAAAAGATTTTTTTTTTTTAAAGGCATACAGTTCATTTAGCCCAGTCATTATTAATTTCGTATTATTTTCAGATTGAATCTTACTGGACATATGAAGTGTGTCATGGGAAGCATGTTCGCCAGTACCATGAAGAGAAGGAGACTGGGCAGGTAACTATACATTCGGTTACCATAAAAGCATTTAACTATGGGACTGTACTATTGTTTGCAGAAATGCACAACAGTATGTAAATGAAGATAGTCTGAAAGGTGTTTGATTCACATGTGTTTATTTATTGATGTCCCTGCAGAAAATTAATATTCAAGAATATTACCTTGGAATTATGGTTAAAAAGAGTGAACCAGCTACAGCAGGTAAGCCAATATAATCTTTTAAAATATCTTGTTTCCATCATACTAGAAACAAGCAGAGCAGCAAAACCAAAGTTTGATGGGCATCTTGTATTTATTAGTAGGAGACATTAGGGATACATTATAATTGGATACAATACAATATGAAATCATGCCACAGAGAGCCATCTCCAATCTTAACAGATTCAGTTGTGCTGGCCTGGTATCAGTTCGGATTACATTTCATCGGCAGGGGAATAACAACTAAAATCCTTTTTTTTAATTTTTTAATTTTTTTTTATTTTGGAATCAGTGAAAATGGAAGAAACAGAACCTGAAAAAACAGAAGAAAGTGAAAAAGGGGTAAGTAAAACGGAAGTAACTACAGTACCACAGTTGTACAGTTGGTAAATAATGATGCTCTTGATAATTTGAGGTTTTTCTCAGGAATTTGGTTGATTTTCAAACCAGCACTTCAGTCTAATAAGCTCAAACCAGCACTTCAGTCTAATAAGCTCTCAGTGTTAAGTGTATGCCAAGCAAATCGTATTCAGAAACATGGGTAAATATGTCTTTGTTCACTGTAACAATGCTATAATGTAAAAACAAATGGCACAGTTTAAAATGTACTATACCAATATTTCACCACCAGATGGGGATAGATACAGTAAAAAGTCTGTTGCTTACTGTTTGGCTTGCACTTAATTGAAGCAGTAGTTAATTATATGGATAGCAGCAACATTTTATAATTTTTTATTTTTTTAAGATTCCTACCAAAAATGTTGAAGGCCAGATGACTCCCTATTACCCCTTGGAGATGGGGAATGGTACACCCTGCACACTGAAACAACATCACCCCCGATCAAGCACAGTAATGTACGTCTGCCACCCTGACGCTAAACATGAGATCCACTCCATAGCTGAAATCACCACCTGTGAATATGAAGTTGTGGTGCTCACCCCACTGTTATGCAGCCATCCTAAATACAGGTACCATTCATAAGTACATTGTGTTGTTTTGTTTTTTTTATAAATCTGCATTAGTTTTGCATTTTAGAAATATATGTTAGTTTGATAAAAAAATAAAAGTTGTGATGGAAATGCTGCAGGAGGCTGGACAGCCATTCAGTATACAGTATGTGTTTCCAACACAAAACACATATGAATGGCATGGTGAAATAGCATGTTATGTTTAAGGCTGGGGCGATGCCTAATGTTTCACTATCGATGTATTGTTCTCCAAAAAAGCTGATCCATGGATTCATCGACGTAATGAAAGGGTAACAAAAAAAAAAGCAGTACATGTGGAGCTGTGGATTACTGTGTAATATTGGTATAATACACTTTAAAAACTATTATGCATATTACATTGATTACATGCAGTTTATGCATATAGTAATTCAAAAATATGTTGTTTTTTTTTTACCTTATTCGTTTTGATTTATACCAGTTGGGGGTCAAAGCAGTTGTTTCAATCCATAACAAGTCAGAGTAACAACCAATCAAGAGAAAAATAACTCATTTTAAAAAGGTTATCACTGTCCACAGTAGTTTAGTAACAAGAATGTTGTCCATGGCTTATATTTGAGTTGTATTATGGAACATGATAGTCTCCACATTTTGTTTTAATTTAAGCAATGACTGGCACTTTCTTACAATCTGCCCAACATTACTGAATACCTGCTCACTAGGGACTGGTGCTGCCAGGATGCTTAATACTTCTGACCAAAGATGCAACTTTGGTTGTTTTTCTTCATTTTTACTCGTGTTTGTTCAAATGAATAAATGGGGATTTTCTTTGGCATTTTGTAGGGTGCCATCCAGTGCTTAATTTATACAGAAAGAGGTGCCAGGGCGCAAGCAGTGACAATAATACCTTTCTTAAGAAGCGCACATCCAAAATCATAACGCGTTTATTTTAAAGAGTATTGTACGTACTTGTGTTGGATTCTGTCTTTTTTTTTTTTTTTTTATATATGCATGAGTTTTACCACGTAAAAAAAAGTATAATCGAAACATAGCTAATGTTGTTGTGGATTACCTAAGAGTAGATCCTTTGCAATACATGCATGCAAGTTATTTATGCCCTTACACGCTCTGTACATAATGCGAGAGGAGAACTAAAAACACCTATCCTGTCGAACACCACGAGCGATAGTCAGTCGTTTTCATTTGTGTATTCTTCAGATTTAAATCCTCTCCTGTGAATGACATCTTCTGCCAGTCACTCCAGGGATCACCACTGAGGCCACAGAGCCTCACCCAGCTAGACAGAGAACAGCAGGATCTGATGAAACCAGCCTTCATCAGCAGGGACAAAGAGGTAACACAACTATACCACGTGCACTAACCTAAACCCTCTACCACGTGCACTAACCTAAGCCCTCTACCACGTGCACTAACCTAAACCCTCTACCACGTGCACTAACCTAAACCCTCTACCACGTGCACTAACCTAAACCCTCTACCACGTGCACTAACCTAAACCCTCTACCACGTGCACTAACCTAAACCCTCTACCACGTGCACTAACCTAAACCCTCTACCACGTGCACTAACCTAAACCCTATCAGTTCAACACTGATATTCGGAGCAGTATTCATAATTTGCACATGTGAAACGCTTAGCCACATCTAAAGTGAAACACCTAAAAATACCCTTTATGTAAATTATTTGTTTAATAAATAGCAAAAAGAAATTACCAAAAAAAAATGTGTGATCAAACTCTATGGGCCTGATTTTCACTGTGGTTGATTTACTGTGGAGTGGAGAATTTGCCTCCAGTTTGCCCACTGTAGGCCTGTTTTGCTAAAGCAGTGCTCCACATTTAAACTGAATACAGGAAGAGACCTCCTCAGTAAGAGAAGAACGATTCAGTGCCACCCACAAGCCCATCAGTGTCGGAGGCCAGCAGCAGGTGACTGTCGGAACCACGCACATCTCTAAACTGACTGACGAGCAGCTCGTTAAGGAGTTTCTCAGCGGGTCCTACTGTCTCCATGGGGTAAGAGCCCAGTCCCAAGCAACAGATGCTAGGTAGTTAGTCTGTCTTGACAGCTTTTACCTTTTACAGTAAAGACTTGCATAGAAATCACCATGCAATTACAACTGGTATTAGCTCTCCACTACAACCCAATTTACAACTGCGTAATTTCTTTTTTATTTTTTTAATTATTCATACATTAAAATGAACCCCCTAAGTAATAAAACATCTTTTAGAGTAAAGTTTTATTGTTGATTTTTATTTCAGAATTTCCCAGTTTATCGGTTTCTAAAGATAGTTATAAAGGGTGAAACATGTATGTAAATAGTACATTTTCTGGTCACACTTTATTTTTAGGGCTGTTTTTTTTTTAGTTTATTAACTGTTAACAAACATTGTTAATTTTTAGGTTAGGGATAATAAAAGCCTGATTTTAATTTGCTAAACATTACTACAGTAACAATTTGAACCGATTTCAAGCAAATGATCGACTGGGTATTGATCATCCATAGGGCTCTGGTGTTTGATTGATCATCCATAGGGCTCTGGTGTTTGATTGATCATCCATAGGGCTCTGGTGTTTTGATTGATCATCCATAGGGCTCTGGTGTTTGAACTGATCATCCATAGGGCTCTGGTGTTTGCAGTTTTAGCTGGCCTATTATATATTATTAACTAACAGTTAACTGAAAATAAGTAATGTACATTAACATGTTTAACAGTTAATAAACAAAAAAAACACCCTTAAAATAAAGCGTGACCCTTTTTGCAGTTTTACGTGTAAGTATGGGAGTTGTATTGGGTGATATTGTAAAGCTGGTGAAGTTAACGTGTGTCAGTACTACAGTATGTAAAAAAAATAATCATACATAAATGTGTCTTCCAAACATAGTCATGGATTCCCATGGTACAGATCAGTAATTTAACATGTTTGAGTGGGACAAATCCTGGTGTAAATCGGTAAAAAAAACAACCTGTAGCTTTTGTGAAATGATATCTTTCCCTTTTCAGGGTGTGGGATGGTGGAAGTATGAATTCTGTTATGGAAAACATGTGCACCAGTACCATGAGGTCAGTAGTTATGCATATATATATATATATATATATATATATATATATATATATATATATATATATATATATATATATATATATATAGTAATGTTTTAATATAAAAATATTTCAGTTGATAGCTGGTACTTTAATTGACCTATTAAAAAAAACAAAAACAAAATACAGTATAATATACTTACTTTTTAATGTTTATTGTTGAATTCATATATCAAATCTTTGTTAGATTGCGTTTTTCATCATTTTTTTCCAAATACATAAACATTTAACAATCAACAAATGTTTATCCCTGTGCTTTATTTTATTAATGATGAAATCATCAACGTATTAAACAGATACTTTTAAAGTAATCTACACAACTTTAAATATTTACATGAAAGAAATTGCCATTTCAGGACAAGGAGTCTGGAAAGACCATTTTAGTTGTGGGCAACTGGAATCAGGAAGACCATTTAGGATGGGCAAAGAAAAACGTAGCTCGATCCTACCAGCTAAAAGATGATGATGTGCAGAAAGTAAAGTAGGTTTGTGCTAAATTACGTATCCTGTATATTTTAAAAGATTCATCACACAAGCAAAAACAAACCTTTTTGTTTTTCCTTTTTCAATTGTATTATTTTTAGCAGAATTATTTGCTTTTGTGCACTTTTTTGCTAACCTGTATTTTAATTGCAGGGTCGTCTCGCATTTCTATGGCAATGGAGATGTTTGTGATTTAACAGGGAAACCCAGAGAAGTGATCGTAAAACTTAAGTAAGTCCAAGTAGTTATTATTGGGGTTGTGTCTGTATTGTAATGTTTGCACTGCACCACTGAAGTCTCCCATTTGTGAATAAGCAGTGTTAGATTTGTGTGCTGCATATATACTGACCAGCAAGAGTAACTCGCCAGCACAGACCAGGGCTGTACCTCAAATAATGAATGTACCTGATAACCAGTGCCTGATGAACCATGAGATTTATTAAAGTCAGATACACAGATGTGTTGGATGTGAGTCCACCTGATAAAATAATATTTAGAGTATGTGTTGTGTTTCAGATGCAAAGAGTCTGAATCCCCCCATGCTGTCACGATTTACATGCTTGAACCACAAGCCTGTCAATACATCCTTGGGGTGAGTACATGTACAGTCTGTTGCTGTTACCATTAGCATTCATTTTACTTAACAAGGTAGCCAACATTTAAAAGTGAAATTTGTAAACTTGGTTGCTTTTCTGCAAGGAGAATCCGCCCCTAACCAACACGTCATCAGCAAGCACATAAAAGCTATGTGTGTTATTCTTCCATTTCGCTTCTTTTGTTTCGGCCTCTCAGTCACACGCTGGGAGGCCGAAACGGGAGTCGACCGCTTAGAGCCTGGAGGAAGGGCTGCCCTCAGCCATGGCTTCCCTGATGTTTCCCCCTAAAAAATAATAAATATGTGAGTAGGGGTTTTTTCCTTACCTGAGTGCTGAGCAGTTCCTATTTAGTTCTGAGGGGTGAGTGGTTGGGTTGGAGAGGCTGGGCTCTCTCCCCCAGCGCAGTCATGCTCTGGGGGATGTGTCTCAGCTGCTGTGGGGTGCGTTAATCATTTATTATTATTTTCCATTCATGGTTTGGCAGCCTCGTCTTTTTGGGAGGAGGTGGCCCAAAGCCACTTCCTATCTGCGGCACTGGGATGCATGTAACCGTTCATGTTTTTCCAGCCGGCCCGGCTGGTAGCCGTCGGGCACCCACGGACGAGGACTCCGGCCAAATTTAGCTTTCACTTGGGCCCTGAGCGCCCACCACAGTCATCAGGCCCAGAGCGCCCATCACAGTCATTAATCATCTGTATTTGCAATCATTCATTCATTGTGGATTCTCTGAGCTGAAATATACTTTCTTAAAAATAATGAATACAATCCAGCCAATACACAAACTTTTTTTTTTTTTAAGTTTGGTTATGTGTATTATTTAATTATTGATGTTTATTGTTATATATTCCAGGTCTAGAACCAGTGACCAGTTAAACCATAATGAGTTTTCAACCTATAATTTAGATTCTCTCTTTAACCTCTAGGTGGAGTCCCCAGTTATTTGTAAAATTTTAGACACTGCCGATGAAAATGGAATGCTGTCAGTACCCATTTAAACCAGACCTCCGTGTCGCATTCACATGGAGAATGCTGGGGGAATCAACCCTCAACTGATTTGTACTGAAGTGTTTTATTTTATTTTATTATTTTTGTTGGATTTAATGCTTTCAGTCCCTACCATTTTAAAGAGAAAAACACAAGTTTCAAGGGAGTAACTCCTCCCCCTCCCAAATGAACTGCACAGCTAATACGCTTGAAAGATTGTGTGTGTATATACTGTACTAGTGTAAATAAATTAAAAAGGCCTATTTTGGAAGTATAAACATTGATTGAATTAAATATACTGTATAATAACATGTATATTTAAGGCCATTGCAGTGTTCATTTATTGAAAGATCTAAACAGTTTCGGTACAGATAGTAATGCTGCATTTTTAATACCACTAGTAGTTCTTGCATAAAAAGTTATATAAACTCCTCCCTTTTGGCCTAAGGATGAAAAGTTAAATATATGTTGTTCACATTTTATGTTTGTGATGTTAAAGATTGCTCCTGTGGACTTCTAAGCCACAATACATTTGAGCTGCCTGTCCAAATACAGAGATAACACCAGTGCTTACTGCTGAACTGCCAGGTGTTTTTCTGTATTACCAAAGCTATGTAGAACATTGCCACTGTGTGGCTGAACACTGTAAGTTCATAAACAACAGTCCAAGTTTCCCATGTCACATCACATAAGAAACACCCGATAGTGAAAAAAGACAGACCTGGAATTTGAAAGTTTTACAAACACTGAATAAAATCCCTGAAATGTTATTAATTCTTCTGTCAAAGACTTCTATCCTGCATCTAACTTGAATGGTCATTCTTTTAAACTGGGATTTTTACGAAAAACAATTGGTGGGTAATGTTTGCTGTATAAATCACTTCCTGAATAGAACAATGCTAGAACATTGTGTGTACTGGCTGGGTCTTTGTGGGCAGACTCATTTAAACGAGTCCCTCAAAAGGACTGTTTGACGTATAAATAAGCACGTTTTGGATTTGAGAACATGGTCTCTGCTACATAGGTGTTGTTTTTTTGTTTAAATTATTTAGCTGTTTATGAAATAAAGTAATTGTTTTAACCTCTGCCTTAAAATTCAAGTGCGTGTTGTAAACCTGTGCAGCAAATGTGTGTTCACCTCACCAGCAGATGATTGAATGTTCAGCAAGTGTCAGTCTGGCTGATAATACAGTTTACTCTTTAGTGTTTACAGCACTGTGGTCTCTGCAGTTTCCAGCGGAGTTCCAGGTGGAGTTCTTTCTCAATCCAATGCAAAACAGCTGGTGAAATGTGCATGAGGTAATGCTTTACCAACAGGGCCAAGCCCACAAAAAATATGACATGGAAGTGTTTCCAAACCATGAAGGTCCTAGCACGAAAGAAAAAAACAAAACAAAATAAAAACTGATCCCTTCCCCTTGACAGACTGACACAATGGTGGCATCTACTGTTCCTAACAGGAGGTTAAGTATCAGAAGATTTATGTGAAGCAGCTGTGAATAACCAAATCAGAGCCTGAACAGGTGCACCTAACAGCGAGTGCAATACCAGAATGTACAGTTCAATACAGCCCAGAGGTTTTTGTACCCACAGAGCTAAAATAATCTGAACACCAAGCACCTCTTGAGAGCAGTGGGTTAATTAGCCTGAACATCCAAAATACAAACAGGTATGACTCCCGGTGCATTGGCTGTCAACACATTCCAACTATGTGGGCATGCATGTTTTGTTAGATTTGATAGGTTTACTGATGAAAAGAAAAAATAACGCTTTCATTTACAATTGATACGTGATCTTTGATCACACAATTAATTTAGTGACTTGCAGCTTTAAACAATATTAGTATTTAGCATTATCAACAGCTGTTAGGATGGATCTGTGCCTCATTAATGTCCATTGTGAGTTCTAGATATACAATCTAACCATCATGAGAAATATGAGGTATACCTGATATGAAAAGTGGTACTGGTAATATTTTTTATAGGCAGCTCAGACATCATTGTTCTGCCACTGACGCACAGACACGTAAAACATTCTGACAAGATGGGAGAATGACATTGGAAATACTAGTAGAAATGAGATACATGCATTACCTATTATGTGTTATTAGAAGTTGCGTATACAAATAAAATGTGAATTGTATAATTCTTGTTTAAGAAAATCAATATTGTTGTGGTGTTCCGGTACCTTCAGATGTAGGACTACACCAGTGGGTATGAACATGACAGTATAAACAACTAACCTAGTAGGAACTAATGGTACTACTGTACTTCCACGTCAGCTCTACTATGGGTATTAGCTTATACAGTACCTAATAAAGCCCGGCAACACTGCATGTGTGAAAAAGAATGGTCTGTATGAATTGTTCATTACGTTCACACTTCACACACCCCCACCTGGTGCTGCTAGGTCTTGTTGACGTGGCCCTTTATATCCATGAAACCAGATGGAGCTCAAGGGGTTGTTGCCATAGTGACGTGCGTCTGACCTCAGTTGCCGAGGGACCTCGTGTGCTGATCTTTCGGTTCTGAGGAATGGATGTCCATCATGGCACTATACTTTTTTTCTCTATGTATATGGTTTCATACAAGAAATGCCAATATAGGTATGTTTAACATAGTGATTGTCCACATTACAAACGCACCACCACGTTTTTAACATTTACAGGCTGTAGCTGATCCGGACTCGGTATGCTGTTAGGGTTAGTTCACCTTCAACTTCAAAACCATCCAATATCATTTTAAACTGGATCTTTATAAAGCAATGTCTGATTGCTCATCCTATAACGTCCTGGTTTGCATTGGATCGTTCTGCAGTTTCAAGGTAAATCCCAACTGTAATAACCTCTGTTGAGTTGCGATGACCCTAATAAGGTAGCAACCCTATGTGAACACATGCCATTATTTCTGTTTAAGTCAACATAAAAGACCAAATTATTTGCTCACCCTTAATGTTGAAGAAATATAGATAGCTTCACTGTTATGGAGGCAATCTTTATTAAAATGTAACAGACTAAAAACTTCAGAAACACTGTTTCAACAGGAAATGCACTTGTAATACATTAAATTAGTAAATAGAAAATGTATGAGAATTCCACATATACAATCCCCATGAAGAAAAAGATGTTATTTGATTATACAACAAATTTATAATGAAAAATGTGTCACTGATGTAAAAATAGAACCTGGCAGTTGTAACACAACAGACTGAATAATAATAATAAAATAATAATAATAATAATAATTTTTTGCATTTCGATAATAGGCAGCACACCCCCCTACCATAACGATGACATGAAAATACATTCATTCAGATAATTAAAATAGCATACAAAAGCATTTATGGATAAAGGAAGTGAATGTTCTTCTGACCCTGTCTGCTACGCTGCTGTGACACTTTTACACTGATGGCACTGGTATTTGCCTTGCTGAAGTACTCTCATAGTCCTGTATCAAGTCTTTCCTTGTATGGTAGTGCATGGCGACGTATGACTTGGTAAATCCGAAGGTGGAGTTAACAGGCTGCAGGCTGTCCGGGGAACTAGCCTCTTGTGATGGACTGCTGTTGTAAATGCTGTAGTAAGGCTCAATGCGAGTGTTGATAGGTGTTGAGCTGCTCTGGGCATGAGGCTGGTAGCCACTGGTAGCCTTGGGGCTCAATACACTATCTTTAGAGTGGCTGGGGCCACAGGCTTGGTCAACTAACTTCCTCTGGGGTTTGGGAGACAGCACATAGGCGGAGTTTGTTTCGTGGTGGGAGGACTTGTTCCTGTTGACCTCCAGACTTCCTTTGCCCATAGCTCTGAGCCTGGTCTTCTGTTTGCAGCAGAGGAAGCCTACAGCAACGTACTCGATGCACCAAAGTACCCTCCGCCTGAGGCCGGCACTGTTACGAGAATATATAAAGGGGTTTATGCCCGATTTGAGAAAAATCAGGGTAAATCCACAGAGCTCAAACTGGTACAGGATGAAGCTGCTATTTGGCGACAGAACATCCTGGATTAGGGAGATTCCCATTGGGAGGCAGCAGAGCAAGACCGAGAGGACAATGACAACGCACGTTACCACAGCTTTGGAGTCCTTCACTGTAGCCAGGTTGACCGAGGACACCAACTGGAACTTGCCCCCTGGCATTGGGCCCTGGCTCATTTTTTTGGTATAGGGGTGTGTCTGCACATGCTGCAGTTTGTTGTAGTTCTGGTTCCTGTACAATGCAGGCACGGTGCACTGCACACCCTCAAAGCCAGTGCCAATTAGGGGCTGAGGTCTGGAGGCATCTACAGTTATTATGGGGCATTTCCTTACTTGAGCGTTCTTTCTTAACGCCTGGGCTATCATAACATAAGACACAGAGACAATCCCCACACAAAAGGTGAAGTCAATGAGATACAGGTAGAGTATAATTTTTCCATCCCCACTTATCAGCCCAAAGTGTGGCAAGCAAACCTTGGACTGCCAGGGGTAAGTCCTCAGTGTAACCAAAGTGGCCAGGGTAAAACTTGTTGTCCACAGAAGGATGGTGAGTATCAATGTGCAAGGGAAGGAGGCCGTTCTGTTGGGCTGCTGGCCGAGCACCATGCGCAGACGATGGAGAGCGATGACGGCTACGGTCTTGAGAGACATTATAATAAACCCAGAACTGGTCAAGTGGAAAGTGAAGCAAAACTCCTTGGAGACACTGCTGCCGGTGTCGAAGAACAAGACAAAGGCAAACATCGGCGCTGTGACGCAACAGATGAACAGATCGCAGAAGGACAGGTTCAGGATCATGAAATCAAAGTTGGTCCTGAATTTTCGAAAGGCTGGGTCAAAGAACGATAAGAAGACTATCGAGTTCCCATAGGACCCCAGGAAGAATATAATGACCAGTAGAAAAGTACAGATAACCAGGGTAGCAGTGTGAATAAAAGTCCCATTTGAGAATTGCTCGTCTAGTGTGGCATTGGCAGACACTAGGCTTTCATCTACCAGGTCTGGTGTTTTACTGGTAAGGTTCATCTTTATCCAGTTCAGTATGTCACAAAATACCTAGAATTCCCATGTGTCTCTTAAGCACCTGATAAGCGTAGCTCTTTAAATTTTCAAGATCTCATTAGTATTTTGCACCTGTAACAACAACAAATTAAATAGAAAATTAGGATATTAAATACAAATCCAATTGCAATCCCCCCCAAAATACATTTTGTCATGAATGCACCATTGCAAACATATAAGTGTGCATTTACTACTGGACAGGACAGCTTTTACAATTTTGTTACGCTAATACAGCCTGCATATTATTGCAGCGTGCACATTAGTCATTTATCAAGTTCAATATATGCATTTTACCTTTACAAAAGTATCTGTTAAGATCCCTAAAATATTCTATGAATCACATGATAGCCTAAATAGCAGTCATGTTGTATGGTTCTTCTGATGTAATTTACTAATGGTCTCTGTGGCTGACAGCAGAACACTGTGGTTGTTGATGTAAATGTGATTCTTTAATCAAACTGTATCATAGATAAATCAATCAATTATAAGTGTAAATAACATTGGTGTTGAATGATTTGATATCAATCACCCGAGTGCTAATGTCACACCATTTACAATAATAATAATAATGAAAAGTGCATAGTCGTTTACAGATTTACGCCCTACGCCTAGTATAAGAATTATTGATGCTTTTTTGAAGAATTAATGTTGTTTTTTGTATCAATGCACAAAAGGAAACGCGCCATTTTCCATATGCTGTTTGTTATTATATTTGTATTATATTTATTTATGTTTCTTTTGTTTTATAAATGGGTGATTGGTCCTTTTGGAGATTATATATATATATATATATATATATATATATATATATATATATATATATATATATATATATATATATATATATATTTATTATGTGCTTAGTTTGCTAAGCTGAATGTGCACTGTTATAGTGAAACACAACGAAGTGTAAAGCAGGTACACTTGTTTTAGTATAGAAATGTGGCAATGATCCCTATACAATTGCATACCGTGCCAGCAGACATCAAATGAAACAATACAATAATTTAGCATTTTGTAAATGCATATTGTAATTTACACTTACCGTAAAAGAAGTAGCATCTTGATCGGATGAGTATGTCCATAGTGCGAGGTTATTTTCTTGGATTTGAAGGCGAAACGTTTGTTTTGTTCCTTGGTGCATTGAATGATATTTTTCTTAAGTGGTAAATGCAGGGAAAGGGGGCTGCTGAAGTCATCGTCAACGTACTCGTATCTCATTTGTATGCCTCTGTGCTGCTGAAGTCATCGTCGACGTACACGTACCTCATTTGTATACCTCAGTGCACGAGCTGAAGAAGCAGCAGGAGGAGAGCCGCCAAGCAGCAGCAACAGGAGCGAAGGGGAGAAAGCGGGAGGGGGCTGACAAAAGGGGTCATATTTTCGTCACTCCACCCAATTGTTTCAGTCTCAAGATTTTGATTTATCACAAAGTAAGAAAACAGTTCTGTGGGTCATTCTGTACAAATGCACGATTGTCCCAAACCTATCCTGTGTATCGTACTCCGTCCAGTTAGCCTGTGTTGAAAAACATAATGCAGTACATGGGCTAATGCACCAAGCAACCCAGTCAAAGGTATAGCTAATTGCGTCCGCCTATCGCCACACACAGGTTTCTTGAGCTGTGGTGAGCTTACTTGCAGTAAAACTACCAGAATTGTGAGCAAGATGTCAGATATCTATGTACCTCACGTGTATGATTTAAAACCGCAAGGGTGCTTTCTACTGTAAATTTGGAAATGGGACTAACACCATTATATGGCGCGCAGATTGAAACGACGAGATAACCTAATTTACCATCCAAAACGGCAAGTTTCTAACTGAGGTGAGCAGTACAACCTCTCTAGTGTTTTTCTAATGAAATCAGAGAATCCCCCCAGGTAACACCTGTTCCACGGGAATGGATGTTTTATTCCTCTTACATTGAGGTCCATTATAGTATACTGTAAAATACTAAACACCACCTTGTTTTGATGCCACAGACTGGTAGACAACAGACTGACCTTTTGATGTCTATTAGGCACAGATAACACTTAAAGCCTAATAGAAAGCCTAATAGTCCCTATCAGACATTCAGTATTGCATCAGCTTCCTTAACTGTTGCTTAATTAGTATTCCACTTTCTTTTTTTGCCAGTGTGATGTTGCTTCCTCTTCCCACCTCTGGTTGTCTGTCAGCCTAAGATACAGAAAACTAGGAAGTGTTACTACTTATGCTGTATTTTATTTTTAAATTTAGCCCAATACATTTGACTATGATTACAATTATAATTACATTTATTATTATTATTATTATTGTTGATAACAAACTGAAAAATGGTGTCATCTACTATACAGTGCATTTAGTGTACTGACTCTACTCAGTAATGAATGTATAAAGAACAAATGAAACATGGTGTTAATGTTAAAGGGGCACTGTGCTTATTGATGCTGCTGGATGTTCCTGTGCACAATGTGATGGTGCAATACGTTTGTAAAGCTTTTTTTTTTTTTTTTTTTAACCGCTGTGAATCCGTATGTGGTACTATATGCATACTGTGGTACCATAATTTTCCAATATACACCACTCAAAATGTCTTCCGGAAATTGTTTCTGTATTACTTGTGAAAGTATCATGTTAAAGAGATTATTCTATGGACTCTGAGTCTGTTCTTGCTTGTAAATGATTGTGCCTATTTTAATACGGTTTCATGATTAAAATATTTTCATAAGGGTACTATACCAAGTAAACGTATTCAAAACATGGAACAAAACTTCTCAGATACACAAAAACACACCCACTGGTTTCTGAAAGAAACCCGAACCCCACATTCAAATGCGTAAGGAGTTTTCTTTGTTTTATTGCTTTGTCTTTTGTTCATCCACCAATCTGAACATAAACCAATTTTCTGTTCTTTAATATTGAACCCGTTGTGGGATGCTTGGCCTCTGACAGAAGGAAACAGACACAGAGGAAAGCTGCATCGGGTTAGTATCTTATTCACTACTGCTTTGTTTCAGGGCCACATATTGAAATGTTGATTTTTTTTCAAAAATAATTTATTCACACTATAGATACGTCCACAGCAAATTTTTTTTACATTTTTTAAAAAACATTTGAATAAAATCTTTAGAGTCCATTCATCAAATTCACCTGAAAAATATGTTGGTTATATGGGAAAAGAGGATATGTATTGTACTGCTGAAATAATAATTAGAGCTTCCAATTCATTTTACTTTCCCATTTAACAATAGGTACCCACCCCCACTTCCCGTTTTACACAGTGGGAGAAAATCCAATAACCAGGATATGCCAAATTTTACAAAAGCAAAAACAATTGCTTGAAGCTAAGCCAGAGCAACACTAACCCGCTGAGAGAGAGAGAGAGAGAGAGAGAGAGAGAGAGAGAGAGAGAGAGAGAGAGAGAGAGAGAGAGAGAGAGAGAGAGAATCTCCCCCCCCCAGCAAAATCCTCTCTGCCATTATTGCCGAATACAGTATGTGCAAGATAAAAAGAAGCAATTAGAATTCAGGTCTTGTATTGAGGAAATGAGAGCATGAACTGAGGCAAAAGGGGTCTCCATGGGAACCAGAACCAACACTGCAATCAATTTAACTTTGCACATCTAAATCTCTTACTAGTTCTCCCCTTTAGAAAGAAAAAAAAAGCTGGCAGCAAAATCTATTCATATCCTAAGAGAAAATACCCCCCCCCCCCCATAAAATCTGTATGTAACATTAACCCAATTAAATTCTTAATTTGTTTATAAAAAATAAATATGTATCTACATGGTACTCTTTATTGCTAAATAAGTTATGAAACCTATTAAAATGGAATTGTCTAATGATGTTTGTTATATCTGTATGCACAGTAATCTAACCCTATAAGAATTGCTGCATGAGTGACAATAAAGTCTCTTCCCCAAGATTGTGACTGCCTTGTCAAGGATAACACAACACACCAAAGAACCTTCTCATTAATTTGCTAATTATCAAACACTCCTTAGTTTCATCACAGATTACTGAGCTAAGGTCTGAAATAAGTGCATCTGCATCACATTAGACGTTAAAAAAAAAAAAAAGTTGATTCAATTACCTTTTATTAAAAAACATACATTTTTTAATACTGTTCAGTATTTTCCACAGCAACTATTTTGAATGTAAGTTCTTTCTATGTTTTGGTAAACAATTTGGGTCCAGTTTTGCAATGTTTTCAAATCTTAACAAAATACAAAACTCTAATAATTCTTGGAAAAATGTTGTAGCTAGTATGAGCTTTTCATCATACTTCGGTCAAAAGATGGTCTTAGAAATTCTCATTAGAGAGGATCAGTGGACACTTACTAAAAGCTCCCCTACTTAAGGAGAAAACTTGTAGTCTTGCATTTCTAAAATTCTTTTTGCATTATTGCAAACCAGGAAGGTAGCTTTCATACTGTAATCATGGCGCTTTCAAATGAAACTCCTGTTGAATACCAAAAATACAAGCTAATTTTGTTTTTAAAAACAGAAAAAGGTGTCGCTCGGACATCTTCCATGCTTTTAATCGTTTTCCTTGCCAACTAACCAGGGTCTTGGTTGTAGTAGTCAAAAAAAGAAAAAAAGTTTAAACTGCAATACAGTATATCACCTGCATTATTACTCACATGCATGCTGTATAACAAACATGCATGCTGTATAACTTTGCCTGTGCTACACAGTATTTTTTGTGAGAAAAAAAAGCAATGGTGTGACTTTGTGTTGTAAGGGATTTGGCTTTCCTGTTACCATATAAGCTAGCAGGCAATTGGCTGAACTGGAGGCTGCTCCCAACAACTCATTGGCTGCTGGATGTTGTGAGAATAAAGAACTGATTAGGAAACAAAGAAATGGGCATCAGGCTTGCTAACAAAAAACAATAAATAAAAAAGAGGGATAAGTACCATGGAAAAACAAGAAATAAAGCACATGGGGGAAAAAAAGAAGTATTGGACTGAGAAATACTTAATAATGTGATTTACATTATCAGTAAGCAAATCATACATTGTAAAAAATGGGAGTTTGTATTGAATGTTCTGGGAAACGTGTTCAGAGCTGTCAGGTTTTGCAATTTATAATTTGTTGTTGATTCAGTGGCAATATTCAATGTCAGCTTTGCATTACCATGAAGGATATGGAAAAAGCTATCAGCATTTTCACCAAAAACAGGCTGGCTTGAAGGAGACCATTGCTGTTCTCAGCACCGTTCTGCTTCATCAGCTCCTAGAAGCAGCTTGTAGGAAGCAAACAGGCCACTGGGATTCCCAATAAATCACTAACACCCCACAAAAACACATTTTAAAAGGTGTTCTGTAATTGAATTGTAACCTGAAAAGGGAGGGTTTTGTAAGTCACAAACAGCACTGACCTTTCATCTGTGCGATACAGATTTGGTCTCATCCTGGATAATAAATACTAATATTAAATGTATAAACTGTATAATAATAATAATAATAATAATAATAATAATAATAATAATAATAATAATCTAGAAGCACTAAACATAACCAGTGACAATATCTTGGGAACCACATATTACTGCTGGTTGACATTAAACTATGTGTGGGCTTGATAAAAGATTCTTCATTGTGTGGAAGTACAGTATGTTCCCAACTTGCCGTATTTTAATCAACTTGATGGCTGGTGTGCTACTCACTCATGAAGATATGCGTAACATAGCCAACTAAATACAGCACACTGTTAAAGTTCATGTAGAGTTTGTTCTCCAACTAAAAAATGATATGCAAATGTATTTGGGCATTCTGGTTCATATGAAAGATGCAAAGTACCTTGTTTTTTGTTTGTTATAAACAATCCATTTATTGGCTTTTTTTTAAAATAAGCAAACAGTAAAATCACTGCAGTTTTGGCACTACACTATATAGTGGTTAAGTTTGACTTTGAATGAAGTACTAAACTGCAATTCTATGCACCACATTTTTTATTACTCAAGTCTTCACAAAAAATAAATAAATAAAATAAAATAAATGAATGTAGGATGCAATAAAGATTTCAGATTTTTGAAGGTGGATGGAGGGATTTATCGCTACACAAGTCATATGCCATAACTATTTAAATGAAGCAGGTGGAAACAACTTAAAAAGCCACCAACCATTACCTTGTCAGACTCGCACAAAGCAGTCAATGAAAACACAATAAACCATATGTCTATTTAAACAACTACACTTGTTGGGTGTAAAAAGCACTTTTGAAATACAAATATTTAAAAAAAAAAAAACCCACACACACATTAAAACTAAAACTTGTTATGGCATATGAACTGTGTATCTGACATAACCACTATATAGTTTACACCACTATGTAATGTGAATCTTTACACATGAATGTCTGAATGGTACATTGCATTAAAGATTACATTTTTTTGTACAATATAATTGGCTAGTGCTATGTTTCTACAGTTTATACAATGTATTTCTTACCTATACATAACACAAGTAATAATGTCAAAGAAACAGTTGGTGCCATCACAGAGCAGTGAGAGAACTGTTGCAAGCAAAAACTGTACAATAATATTACAAACCTGTCAGGCTACTGTCTCTGCTTATGTTAACCTTAAATATTAAGTATATTAGAAACTTAAATGTGTACTAAATATATAAAATACACACTTCATTCCAAAAACTTAATTTGTTTGCATTTCATTGTGGACTGCAGCTATGCATCAAGAAAGAAAAACTCTTTCCCTCAAAAACATTTCTTTTCAAGGTAGAAATGAATGTGCTCAAACCACAGTACATAGATCAGTTGATAAAAAAGGAGCATTTTCTGGCTTGAAGTTTTCTCCAGAAAAAACTTCAACCTCTGCCCACACAGCTTCTAAAAAAAGAAAGGATTACATTGAATATTATTCTTGCAATTCCAATAATTACATTAGGGGTGAGTGTTTAGATTTTTTTATATTCACAATACCAATTTTAATGAGCTCTTGAATGACATGCTGCTGTCTGTCGAAGGTCTAGTTTCTACAGCTAAATGCAGTGTTTTAAAGAGATTTGTATTGCAATTCAAACAAAAATATGTAAAACTTAAAGACAGGAATAAAAAGAAACAACTCACAAAAGCTATACATTCCCAAGCACACCTGGTTATGCATAATAGCATGGTGACACCAGCAGGTCTGTGAGAACCAGCAACTGGTCGTCTGTGAACTGCTGCTTGTGTTCTTGCCAGTTGTCAAGGTGTGTCCTTCGGAAATTAGAGAGAGTTTTCTTCACAGTCATCTGCAATATGAGCAAGAAAAATTATTTGAGGGTAGTTTACTTATGTTAATAACAAATACCCTTTAAAGATGTATCAAAACAAACCACCACATTATATCTATATGCAATTTCATATCATTTTGTATCATTATTAGTTCCCTCTACTTTGCTGTACATACACAACTCGTAACAGCAACACTAAAATGCTTCTAAAAATTGCATTCATATCCCAAGACGTCGGACTTTCAGTACTCTCATATAAACTGCAGTTGCTGCATGTCAAGAAAGGTGGTCATTTAGTATACGGTATACAAAACGTGTCAACATACATGCACGCAGTATCAAATTATATTACAGTAGGGTGAAATCAGTTGTACAGCTGATAGATTTGCTTGATATTATCAGGAGCATACATTCTGGCTGGGACTTCTCAATGTGGTGATAATATGCAGAGCGTGACATTAACAGGAGCCACGTTTTTTACAGTAGCATCTTGGAAATGGTGTCCTTTTTTCAGAACACCCTGGGGAACATTCTAAAGTATTTCAGAAACCATATAAACTCTTCGCTCCCCCCCACAATATTTTATTTTTATTTATTTATTTATTACTTAAAGTATTTTTTATTATGTATTCTGCTTAGAGATACATGTATAAAAATGTGTTATTCTATGACCCAAGGGACCTTACAATACTTCCTGAAAATTTTGTTGAAAAATATTGATTTGGGCAGATTACAAGCCATTGTTTCACCTTAGTGATTGCAATGACATAATACAAGTTTATTCTCAGGGTCTTTATAAGCAATAATGGACACTACTCTCGATTATTTTCTCAAAATAAATATTTATAAATAAAATAATAGTTATTCATTCCATTATTATCAGTAAGGAGGGAAAAATAAAAAAACATACCTGATAACTTTAGTTCATGAAATAGTATCTGGTTACATGCACTTTCTTGATATTTATAAATGTTGTAAAAACATATATTAAAACACGAGATAGAATAAATGTTCTAATATAATTGTCAAATACATCAGATTTACAGTGTTTCCCATTTTTTGTATTAGCTCTATATAAGTTCCTGTGATGTTTTGTTCCTGATTTTGTCTCTGTCTGGCTGCTGTAAACTGTGTCTGCCCTGTAGACACTAATTGCCCCTCTCAGTGACGTTCACCATCAGGAAGTGAACGTCAGTCCCTCCGCTATGCAACCATATGTGTTTCAAGCCTGTACTGCAAAGTACGGTGGCCCTAGAAGTCAATAAAACAAAGTTTTTAAAAAAATTTGTATCATGTTTACACGAGCGCCGTCCTAGAAGCCCACTTCAGTATGATCATGTTAACAGGATCGGGGTCCTTAAAGGGTTAAAAAGAGTAAGTAGCGGGGTTGCGAGAAATAGAGCGTTACACGTCCCCATGTAATATTTGTTTTCATTGTTAACCTCCTGACAACTTTTTACACTTATAACTTTAAAACAACACGTGGGGACGTGTAACGCTATATATTTTGGAATGCTGCTACTTACTCTAAGCAACTTTTACTGTAACAAAAGTCACTCATTAAGCAGTCTCCACTGCACAGTGTAATGCAATGTGCAGTTGGCTTACCTCAATTGGTTGGGTGTCATTCAAGTGTGCACTCAGGTTCATCAAAAGCTGGGGCATCCAGGTGGGCACATCATAGGGGTTGGATAAGATACAGGCACTTAGCCCCAGCACACCAGCATGGCGCTTAACCAAGTCTGCAAAAAAAAAAATAAAATAAAATAAAATAAAATGTGTATTAACCAACTACCAGCAAGAAAGTAAAAATTTACTGATTAATTACATACACAAGTTTCACAGTGCATTAAAATGGGATCCTTCATATGCAAGACATTCATATGCATGGTTAGATGTTGATACACAAAGGGCCTTATTTTAATGACTTAAACAGTGGCAGATTTTGATCCACCGCTGTTTTAGAACAACTAAATGGACCCCCCTCATATATTACTCACAACCCCACTAGTTGTTTGGGTCTTAAAATCCCTCAGTATCTTACAAAGCTATAATCACTCTTGTTATTTCATTCAGTAGAGTTCCATTTCCAGTACTGTACACCAATGTAACTCATTCAAGCCGGCAACAACACTGTACACACTCGGAAAGCCAGCTGTAGTGAAGGTTTGTTTTCTCTCCCCACCTGCTGGAGGAATGGTATCCACCACTGAGCCTGGGTCCCTTTTCTTCTTCTTGGGAAGACAGGTCTTGCAGAGCTTTTGAAAGTGAGTCTGCATGGGGGCGTCCATAGTCAAGAAGTTACACTGCAGGAGGCCACTGAGGGTGGTGGCAGCCATCTCCCTCACCTGGACAAGGAAAAGCACAGAACAGAGTTCATTGCAAATGTCACCCTCGCTGTGTCGGACCAGGTACTGCACGTCACCGCTGCCCTTTCAGCCAAGACAGCAGCAGTGTGCTTCCATGCTGGGTCAAAGTCACAGCTCTTTAAACTTTCATGAGTCTATTCCTTTAATAGTCAGCGGGCAACAGAAGCATCATGAATTATCCAGCACTGAAAAAGAAACACAAATCTATTTTAGGAAACCAAAGGGATTTATTGTACCACATAAATAATTAATGGAAAACCCAAAGATCTGTCTCATACCGACTGATATGGAAGCTGAGCAAGGATTACATAAAATGCCTTATTAATACATACGGTTGCATATTTATACTCTAAAATATTTGTATATTCATTGTACAGACAGTGTATAATTTAGCAGATTAGGTATTATATTACTGAACACAATGTTCTGTGGCACCTCAAAAGCAATCAGTGATGCTGCAAGCACCATGCTAATTAAACACAGTTATCCAACAATGGGCTCTTGACAGTTCCCCTCCCTCATATTTTCATTTTTATGCCACATTTTTCAAACATGAACTGAATAAATCACTAAAAATGCAAAAGCCTCTGTTTTTAATCAGCAATTTAGTGAGCGTCTGTTGGAAGCTGGTTCCTGCCCCAAGGGATCAGGTTATTAAACAAGATATGAAGTGCCAATGTGAAATCCCTGTATGGGAAAGATGCCTGACTGTAAAATGAGCAATCATAGGGGATCTGTGGTCATTTACAACGCTGCTCCCTGCATTACAGTCTATTTTGAAGAACAGCTTGTGCCAATTTCTTTTTTTTAACCTTGTAAGGGTCATACTATCATGTTAACACAACAAAAAGAAACTGTCATGTAGTCCTGAAGTATTTTTCAATCACACATTTCAGATGACACCTTTATTTTATTTTTTGCTTCACACATTTTCTATCAATAGTTTTCCCTCATTTTCTCTAGCTAGGAGTGCTTAACAGGTTTGGCCGCTCTAACACATGTTTGGTTACTGCAGTTAGGAACCCAGAGAAGGCATTTTGTTTACATTTAGACTGGTCTGAAAAAAAAGCATTCTTCAGACACTTTGAAATGAGTTACGTTTCACTTCCCAATTTTGATTTGATGGTACATTTATACAGGGTACAGGGTATTTTTGATTTATAATTCTTTAAGAGTAGAGAAAAATGTCATGGCTGTGGACACAGACACTATGACAAATTCCCTCTTACCAAAATGTTTTTTACAAGTTAAAATATTCGGTTGCTGTATTCGTATTGGATTTTTATAGCTACATAGAGAATTATAGTGTAAAGTTGTAAAATATATTCTTTAGATTCTATTTTTAAATGATGAATTAGCAGAATGAATGTTTTTCATTCTTGTTATGCTGCTGAGAGGCATAATAGCCCATGACCTCACACACCATAAAATAATAATAATAATAATAATAATAATAATAACAATATCATCCCTGTGGCTTAGTTCTCACTGCCTTCGTGAAGAAAACTAAATGACTCCACTAGCAGAGTGGTTTCCATGGCAACAGCAAGATCAGCAGATACCTCAGTGAGGGGGGTTGTGCGGATTCAGGAGTGTAGACTGCAGCTGACCTGCTTGGTATTATCTGGACTGCATAATCAGAGACATGTTATGTAACATCCACAAGCACCCTCCATGGATGCAAAACACGTAAAAACCTGGTTTACATGGAATATTATTCCTTGTAATCTTTACATATTACTAGTATACCCTGTAGCAGTTACATGAATTAGGATTACACTAAATAGGCTTTATTGTTTCAGTTTTTCAAAAAGAACATACATTGTTTAATTACTGCTTAGAAAAGTTGTTTGAAAACAGCCTTCTAGTCAGTACAGGTGCACCAAGTCTGAAAAATACAGAATATGTATCTACAGCCTAATTAACAGTTACACAAATCACAGCAAGCATAATACGAGGCAAGAACATGGATTTGACTTGCACTTCTTTAACCCTTTGTGGTCCTATGTCGGACCAGGTCCGACATTACAATTTTCCCTTTCCGGTCTGATGTCGCTCAAAGAATATCACAGACATTTGCAGAGCTTTTTGAGATGTTATAGTAATAAAATAATGACTTGGATCGCATTATTGAGGAGTTTGGTGATAAAACAGGTGATCAGGAGATGAGTTATTGGTATGCACAACTATGAAGAGGTATGTGTAAAATACAGTGGACAAGGGGTGGGGTGAGGCTGGAGATGCAGTACTGAGTGTCCTGTTGATATGCAGCGCCTTTTAAACCTGTTTTACTGTGAAAAAAATGCTTTTAAACAGCGCGTCTAAAATAGACTGCGTGTGTGAAAATAAATTGGACCCAACGCGCCTGAGATGCGCTGAATAAATGGACCGCAAAGGGTTAATAATACTGCAGTAATTTTGACCCTATAATATGATTTTTATTTATTTATTTTTTACAATTTTGAGGTGTGCAAAAGTTACCTTAAAAGCATGCTACAGCACGAGTTTATTTACCTCAAGTTGTTCATCTTGCAGGAGTTTGAGCACCAGCCATCGCACATCATGCACGGCCTCTTTGTTGTTCAAAAAGGTAAAGAGGTTGTAAAACACCATTGTTTGGAGGTAGGTCAGCACCGTGTACCTGGCATGCCAAGAAGTGCTCCCTGCTATCTGTGTGCAAAACAAAGAAAAAAAAACACACAGCACTGAAAAACTTCCTACAGCCAAAAGCAATCGAATACAATAAATTACAAAAGTAGACCTTAAACCATCTGATTAGCGAATGATAATGAAGGTGCCTCCCGAGAAATCATACAGGGTACATTTTTATCTAGAGATTCATGAACTAAACAGGGTTGTAACATAAAACAAACAAAAAAAAAACTAATAAGTTACTTATTATTGAGCAAATGAAGCTTAAAGTTCACTTTCTCCTCCCTTTTCAACCTTTTTAATGAATAATGTTGAATTGGGTGAACAGACACAGAACATACCTCTTTAAGAACTGGTAGCACCAACATTATTTGCTGTGGATACAGCAGTCCCTGAGACATAAGGGACAAGCAAGTCTTTGCATCTCTCTTCATCTCATCGTAACTGTCATCATTCTCTACCGGTGCAATCTGTGGATAGATTCACACGACAGCATTAACAACTTAATTTAAAAAAATACCCCTACCAGGATTTCTAGATCACTTTATAGCATTTGAAATAAAAGCAAGGAAACAGGAATATACCTTAAAAAGCAGAGGGAGAAGCTGGAGCTGCTCTGGAACAGCCGTGGAGAAGGACCTTCCTGCACTTGCCATCAGCCACTTTAAAACTGTTACAAATAAGAAGGTCAGTAACAAAAAAAAACAAAAAAAAAAAACAGTAGAGGCCAACCGATTTCCATTGCCTATACATAAAGCTCCCTGTTTTTCGCAAATATGAAACAGCACTAAATAAAACTAAATGTAACATATAAAACAAAATAAAACGAAATGCAAATATAAAGCAAACTAAAATGAAAAATCATTATAAACACAGAATGACATTTTTAAATTGGAAGGTTTATACAAAAAAATACTTTAAATAAATACTTGCAATTGTCATTGTCAAGGTTCAGCCGTTACCATAGACACTGTCTGAAGGGAAACGGAAGCTCTGACTAGCACTTGCACAGATGTAAAATTTGGAGTGCGTTCTTTGGGAATTAAAATTGTGATGGAAGAGAGGTTTGTTTCTAAAATGCCTAAACTGCGCATAACAACTAAACAATGCTGCAAAGCATTTGAGCATGAGGGGGATGTATGCAGCTGTCGTCGACAAAATAATGATGTGCAGATTTTGCAACTGTCAGCTGGAATAGGAGTTGAAGGATACTGTCGTTAGGCATCATTAGCTGTTTATTCATTTTGGGGAAAATATGACTTGTTTGCTTGTACAGATGAAGCCGCTTTATATCATGATTGCCGTGCAGGCATAAATCGCGATATAAAGCGGGTCATGATGTAAAAGAAGTTTCACGTTTGCCTATGACAGCACATTACAAGTGCGAGAAAAAAAAAGAAAACTAATGATGAATTAAAGGGCAGTGTTTTAATACTGTACATTTAAATGCATATAGTATACTACAGGGCAAATACGTTGTGTAGCATTAACTGAAACTAAAACAGTTTTGTGTCATTATCTAAAAAAAGGCATGAACTGTAGACTGATAAGAGCTGTCAATACTTGGTGTTTGTTTTTGTGTGCATTTGTCTAAGACTATTGATGACGTTGCCGTTAAGACTGCCCAAGCAGCATTTGACTGGCTGCACAAAATGTCAGTTTATCAGCCAAGATGATTATTGGCTGTTAGTTGCATTGGAAATTAATTATATTCTGTGGTTACTTAGTAAAGCCTGTGATATAAAACAGGTTCATCTGTATTTTGTAATAGTATGCTAATTCTTTGTTTTAATTTCAAGTGGTGCAAACTTTGAACTGGAGCAAATGCTGTTTTGGTTTTAGATGGATTTGAATGAATGAATCTGCTTTGCTTAGTGTTTAAATACTGAGAAACCCCAAGTTTGAGAAATTATGGTAACTAAATATTTTTGTGTAAAGTCTGTTTTTATCAAAATGTTTTAAAAAAAAAGTTTAATTAAAAAAATGTATGTAGCTAAAACATGATGTATACTATTCTATTATTGATATGATATATTTGAGTTGTTTTATTAAATGTGTATATGTAATAAAACAACATTTGTGAAAAATAAAAACTATGAAAACTATGGAAGATAAAAATAAATTTCACAGGGCTCTACCTATACATTACAAAAACAGCTTTACGCTATTGTATAAACCAATGGTTACCACCCCTGCTGCCCCAATCCTGCTGCTGGATAACAGCATTCATGTTGTTAATTTGTCCTTTGAAATAAAGCTGAAAACAATTTGATCAAGTGCTTACAATACAGAAACTGTTTTTCTTTACCCCATATGTTGAACTATAGGCAAGACATTGTTCCAAACATTGTGGGTTCATCTTTTTTTATTTAGGTTTCATGTCATGCCACAGGCTACCTAATAGCATAGAAGAGAATTCAGACAGTTCTGCTTTCTCACCCGTCTTTAGCAGTTTAATGGCCTGGGTCCTTTCGTCTTGCTCCACAAATCCGTTCTCCTCCACAATGTGGTTCTGGATCTCCTCGTCCACGTCCATCAGGGGCTTCAGCCTGACCAGGATGCGGGCTGTGAAGTCGGAGATCCGCGGGGAGGAGGTCCGCAGTGTGTTGGGTAGACTCACATCGATCATGAAGATGTAGGTTAGAACACTGGGGAATCACAACGAGAGAGTAAAATTGGAAACACACGGTTAACATCACATTAATGTTTGTGATCAGCTAAAA
Source organism: Acipenser oxyrinchus oxyrinchus (assembly GCA_030684275.1). Taxonomy (NCBI): domain Eukaryota; kingdom Metazoa; phylum Chordata; class Actinopteri; order Acipenseriformes; family Acipenseridae; genus Acipenser; species Acipenser oxyrinchus. The sequence continues at coordinate 78,525,546 of CM060252.1, read as the reverse complement.
GTTTTGATCATCAAATTCTGTGACTAACTCTTCAAAACACTGCTGGTGTAGGAATTCCACAAAACAAGACCTGCATTAATTGTGTGTATTCATCCACTATCTATTCTTTATCTATATAACCATATTATCATCTTTTTTAATGTAATGCTGAAACATAGTTGTTTTTGACATGGTAGTGACCTTAACCCTTTGCGGTCCATTTATTAATTCTGCGTCAGGCTCGCCAGGTCTAATTAATTTTTACACGCGCATTTAATTTTAGACGCAGCTGTTTAAAAGTATTTTTTTCCACAGTCAAACGGGTTTAAATGGCCCTGCACATCAACAAAGCACTCACTAGTCATCTCCAGCCCCGCCCCACCCTTTTGTTTGCTATCGCTTTCACATATGCTACCAAATAAAAAATAATCATAATAGTCGTACATACCGATCAATCGTCTCCTGATGACTCGTTTTATCACCAAACTCCTCAATAATGCAATCCAAGTCATTATTTTATTGCTATAACATCTCAAAAAAGCTCTGCAAATGTCCATGATAGTCTCTGTGCGGTGATACTGTACTCCCAGCTTGTTTCCATACGACCGCCCCATCTGATGCCAATGGGGTACTATGACTATTCATGAGATACGCCTTTTTTTTTTTTTTGTCGGCTTTTCTCGGCTCCTTTCGTTCCCACTCGGCCATTGAATGGTTTTCTCGACTTTTTCCGTTGAAAAACCGACTTTTTTATGTTTTTTGCGTTTTTAAAATGATGTCGGACAGGGTCCAACAAAGGACCTGGTGGGAATAATTGCAATGTCGGACCCAGTCCGACAATGGACCGCAAAGGGTTAAGCATGGTAGGGTGTGGAGTATACTAAAATATTTCAGAAATTGAATGACTAATGCCACTACTCACCTTCCTATCCTCTCCCGCACATTTTTATAGACCTGTGTGAGCTTGGGCTCCAGGTACTGAAGCAGTCTATGAAGAAGCTCAGGGACTCTCCATTCCTGCTGGGCAAGACCTCCTTGCAGAACATACAGCCGGCTAAATTCAGAGAAAAGGGAAGGAAATTGTCTTTGCACGACCAAGATACTGCACTCAAAACAATCACTGCATGTGATTACAAACTACTGCAATCATGAACCTATTCTAAAATAAAAAATGACAATAGGAATGCTAATAAAAAATGAAAATAAAAATTACAACTTGTTTAAGAAACAAAATCATCTGGTGTGTTTGTTATTTTCTTCCATTTGTTTGTAGTTTAGTGGTTAAGACTCCACATCATAATGTAGTTGAGAAGGTCATTAAAATAATTCCTTGAAGGCAAGCTATGTCTCCCTTTTCGTGGCTTTTTTTGTTTCAATACAGGATACTTCAAGGATAAGGGCACCAAGTTGCACAGGTATTATATTTTTAATGAGCTTCCTTACCAGGCATCTACAAAAGAACCCCCTTCGCCGTTTACTGGGGACTCCATTAGCATCTCAAACAGCCAGTGCAGTTTCCGAGGGTCTCTGCTCTCCTGCAGGGAAACAACAGATAACCTCAAGTGACACATATTATTGAATGCACTGCAGACAATGCCCTTATCAAAGGTCAGCAAATACTATTCAGTAAATTCTATTTTTAAATCTTTTGCAGTGACCTCTTCCTTTGGTGTTGCTTTGTACAGCTGTTATATTTGCAGTGCTAACATTTACAGAGTTATTTGTATACAGTGTAAATGCACCTTAACATCTCAGGTACATATTTTAATAAGACTCATAAACCTGACACTGTACAGATTAATCAAATTAAATGCGAGACACAAAATAGAAAGGCTGAGGAGTTCAGTTTATTATAGCACTATGCAGCATAAGACATTCTGATCTACAGTAGTGATCTGCTGCATCACTGAAGAACTGTCTACCAGGGCACAGGGAAGGCACCTCCTGGGGCAATCCAAATAAGATGTTCCGATTGTACACTATTGGACCACACCAGTAGAACCCACAACGGCCAAGACAGCAGATTCAGACATTGAAAAACAGGAAAGGATTCAAATTGATAATAAAATACCTTCAAATCTGACCACTGAATTTGAGGTTGAGGGATTCAACATTAAAATTGAAAGATTTTGGTCACACCCCATCTCCAGTGTTAATACCGTACATCACAAAACAATAGGAGGTAATATAATAAAAGCAGACAGACAGATACATACACAGGCTGTGGCAATGCATGTTCCCCAGTCACTGTAAGTCTCCACTGTGATGTTTGTCAAAGCCGTTCGAATCAATGGACACAGAAACTCCCATAGCTTCTCCACCTAGACAAAGAATGGGCATAGCTGTTTAACAGAGTTTCCAAATAATTTAAAAAATGAAGACCCACTCTAAAACAGCCAAGGCTTCAGTAGATTGATGGTTGTTAGCATGTAGTACATTAGCTACATGTCAAAGTAATATTATACATTTTAGTTCTAGAACTGCTTCTTACATCAGACTGCAAACCCACCAGGTTTCTTTGACACACACTCAAACAGTCAATGCTGGCCATTAACAGGGTACCTTCTGACCCCTGGTGGCTAAACAGAGCATTCCCTGACTGAAGAACACAATGCATGTGGATAGGTTTCTTTATAAGATGCTATCTTGCACTGAGAGATCATTTATCCACTCTACAGAATCAAGGAATTGAGGATGCTGCATTAAGTCAGCATAAACAAAGCAATAGTGCCTCTGTTTATTAAGCTTATTAGCCCTTACCCCCTCCAAAAAAAACTTGTTACCTTACCAAATTACCGGGAGATTTAAAGTTAAGGTTCTGTCGCAATAGTCAGGGCAGAAATACATTTTAACTGCTCGTAGACTGTGGCGTGTTCATTTTTCCATTGTACTTACTATAGAAAAATTTAGATCAGCTATACAATCTGAACGACAACATGAAGAATCTGGTGAATCAGCCAGAAGCAATTCTCAGTATTGAGATGGCCATTGCTACACCAAAACAAAAATACAATACAAGACTGCAAGGAAGTAACTAGCTTAATATTATTCTTTTTTTAAAAGACAATGATCTGTAGTGCTTTAACATATTGAAAGAAATCAATTGGTGCTTTATTAAAAACATAAAATCAGAAGGGCTGACCTTTTCAAAAGTCCAGTGTTTACAGCCTCTGATGAGCCCGGCGACGATTTCAGCCACACAGCGCTGGGTGCTCTCATGGGAATCTGCAACTAAACGCTCCAAGTGGGGCCTCAGCACAGGCAAAAAGGCGTTGTCAAAGTTTCTGAACAAACCCTGGAAAGAAAAGTGATCAGAATGATTTCCTAAAACTATACAGCACAACCAATGATCAGTTACACTATTATGTAAGCACTATCACTATCTGTGATCATCAGAGTTAATTTTACTCAACTGTGATGTTTTCTGTACAGGCAACACCACCAGTCAATCTACAAAGAATATTTACCTTAAATAGGCAGAACCTCCGGGGATTGAATTTATCCTTTCCTTTTCTGTCTTCCAGTGAAAGGAACTTTATCAACTGCTCTATAAATTTGGGATCAGAAAAGTGATCGAAGATGATCTGCTCCACCTGCAATGTTTAATTAGACATTTTATTGAGAGTACAGTATAGAAGTTATTTCTATAGAGTAAAAACCTATTCTGTGTTATATATATATATATATATATATATATATATATATATATATATATATATATATATATATATATATATCAGTACTGTGCAAAAGTTTTAGGCAGGTGTGAAAAAATGCTGTAAAGTAAGAATGCTTTCAAAATAGACATGTTAATAGATTATATTTATCAATTAACTAAATGCAAAGTGAGTGAACAGAAGAAAAATCTACATCAAATCCATATTTGGTGTGACCACCCTTTGCCTTCAAAACAGCATCAAGCATCAATTCTTCTAGGTACACTTGCACACAGTTTTTGAAGGATCTCGGCAGGTAGGTTGGCCCAAACATCTTGGAGAACTAACCACAGTTCTTCTGTGGATTTAGGCAGCCTCAGTTGCTTCTCTCTCTTCATGTAATCCCAGACAGACTTCGATGATGTTGAGATCAGGGCTCTGTGGGGGCCATACCATCACTTCCAGGACTCCTTGTTCTTCTTTCACGCTGAAGATAGTTCTTAATGACTTTAAGCTGTATGTTTGGGGTGCGTTGTCATGTTGCAGAATAAATTTGGGGCCAATCAGATGCCTCCCTGATGGTATTGCATGATGGATAAGTATCTGCCTGTACTTCTCAGCATTGAGGAGACCATTAATTCTGACCAAATCCCCAACTCCATTTGCAGAAATGCAGCCCCAAACTTGCAAGGAACCTCCACCATGCTTCACTGTTGCCTGCAATCACTCATTCGTGTACCGTTCTCAGCCCTTCGGTGAACAAACTGCCTTCTGCTACAGCCAAATATTTCAAATTTTGACTCATCAGTCCAGAGCACCTGCTGCCATTTTTCTGCACCCCAGTTCCTGTGTTTTCGTGCATAGTTGAGTCGCTTGGCCTTGTTTCCACGTCGGATGTATGGCTTTTGGCCGCAAGTCTTCCATGAAGGCCACTTCTGACCAGACTTCTCCGGACAGTAGATGGGTGTACCAGGGTCCCACTGTTTTCTGCCAGTTCTGAGCTGATGGCACTGCTGGACATCTTCCGATTGCGAAGGAAAGTAAGCATGATGTGTCTTTCATCTGCTGCAGTAAGTTTCCTTGGCCGACCACTCGTCTACGGTCCTCAGCGTTGCCCGTTACTTTGTGCTTCTTCAAAGAGCTTGGACAGCACATCTGGAAACCCCTGTCTGCCTTGAAATTTCTGCCTGGGAGAGACCTTGCTGATGCAGTATAACTACCTTGTGTCTTGTTGCTGTGCTCAGTCTTGCCATGGTGTATGACTTTTGACAGTAAACTGTCTTCAGCAACCTCACCTTGTTAGCTGAGTTTGGCTGTTCCTCACCCAGTTTTATTCCTCCTACACAGCTGTTTCTGTTTCAGTTAATGATTGTGTTTCAATCTACATATTGAATTGATGATCATTAGCACCTGTCTGGTATAATTGTTTAATCATACACCTGACTATATGCCTACAAAATCCCTGACTTTGTGCAAGTGTACCTAGAAGAATTGATGCTGTTTTGAAGGCAAAGGGTGGTCACACCAAATATGGATTTGATTTAGATTTTTCTTCTGTTCACTCACTTTGCATTTAGTTAATTGATAAATATAATCTATTAACATGTCTATTTTTGAAAGCATTCTTACTTTACAGCATTTTTTCACACCTGCCTAAAACTTTTTGCACAGTACTGTATATATATATATATATATATATATATATATATATATATATATATATATATATATATATATATATATATATATATATATATATAAACACAGAATAGGGAAATAGTATCTTATAGTATATGTCTACAAGTAAAACTGACTACATGGGGTCTGAATTTTTTTTTTTTTAATAGCATCACAGTATAAGTTTATAGCTGTATCTTAGTGCACTTAATCGACACACAACAAAGGTCACATCCTGGGTTGAATGAGACTATGCAGAATTGTTAGCGGCACCATCAGATTATACAGAGAACCTCTCAAAGATGTGGTGAAGTTATTTATGAGCAAGTAAATAAATGAGCTGCTCTAGAATGGCACCTCTGACATTTTGGCTGTGACGTCTAGCTATACACTTACTATACATCCATGTAACTATAAAAAGCTGCATTACACTTTCTGTATTACTCACCTCGGTCATATCTTCCCTCTTTAGACCAAGTTTTGGTTGTTCCTCCGCAGGGGCATAAAGAGACAGTTTTCTGACAGGGAGGGGGGGCAAAGAAAGAAATTATGAGCCAACTACATAGAAGAAACATATTGGCCATTTCCACTAAGCACCGATACAAGTATCATCCTAAAAAATACATTTCACTGGGTTTCTCTCTCTCTCTCTCTCTCTCTCTGATAGAGAGATAGGAGAGGAGACATCATAAACATGTTTGCCAATGACAATTTGAAGGTCTGTGAATCTTGCCCAATATTTTTTACCTTGACTAATCTTTTAAGAAATTGTGTGCAACTCAAGTATCACATGGAAATTGGCAATTTGGATGACCAGATCCAACCTGTCAGTACATTTTAAACACTGTTTTGTGCACCTTATTGCAAAAATAAGAAAGCTAGCATAATTTTCTGTGGGACACATGTAATGTAAAGGGTTAAAATGTAAACCAATGCTTCTATTAATATATATCAATAGTGTCAAAATAATAAAAGTGGCCCAATATAATATGAAAACATGTGCAGAAAAGCTTCTGCTTTCTTGTGAACTTACTGAGGCCAGCTGTAATATCCCCAGTGTGTTTTCTCCACAAAGGCACATGCCACCCAGGCTTCTTTCGTTCTTGGCAAACTGCCACTGTCATAAAGCATCCATTGATTATCAGGCCTGTCTCCCACCAGGATTTCAGAATGTTCACTACATCTACCTAAAAAGATAACAGAAAACGAGAGCAATAGCCAGGATTCTCCTGTTTTTTGGACACTTCTCCCAGACAACTCCTGGAACAGATTTTCTCCTGTATTTTGCTAAAAACTCTACTGTTAAACGCCTTTATGTCAGCAAACCTTTAATGGTCTGTGGTTTATATATATATATATATATATATATATATATATATATATATATATATATATATATATATATATATATATATATATATATATATATATATATGACAGACATTTTCAAGCTTCTATTTCCACATTATCCTAAACAATGTTGAAAAAAGGTGTACTTTCTGTAAACTATGCAGGACTGATTTTAACGGTGGGACATGGAAGCAAGAATCATGTTTGTGGTAAACACGAGAGATCACAAAAACACCAAAAAGCCAGTGACATTCACAAAACCAGCGCTTCAATTAATAACATCTTTTGTTGCCAAAGGAAAAACAGAGCTCAAGAACGTTACATATGCAGAGACCTTTACATGTTGTGACTAGTTCAGCAAATCTGTAGTAGACATGTTCCCAGACTCACAAATTGCAAAGTATTGTAGGGAAATCTAAAAGTCACACAAATAGTGAAAGGCGTTTCTATTACAATTTCAGCATCAACATTGCTTTAGAAATTCAAAATGACTGCTAACATGTGTTTATATACAGCAGTAGTGTAGTCATTTAACATAGAAGTACTGGCAGTGGTATTACAGATCTGGCACATACGTGCAGTGTAATGAATAACGTTGCAATACCACGTTGCTGTGTATTTTGGCGCTTTTATTTTTATTATGGACTTATTTAATTTAGATTTTTTTTTCTTGTTATAAAGTAGGTGCCACAGCTCATTCTTTGATGACGAGGTCAATGTGCAGTACCAAACTTGGCCCTTAGGTTTCTTGTGAGATGAAAGTAACAACACCAACTGTGCATGCTTTGCTGTCATGCAAAATCAACTACAGTGGACCCGTTTACAAAGTATTGGCTGCTGCCGAATCAGCCACCTACATCTACAGTACAATTAATAAAGTGTAATAGTCACAGTCTATCATTCTACCAAGTTATAAACAGTAATAGTTACATTCTATCACTCTACCAAGTTAAAAAGGGTAATAGTTACATTCTATCACTCTACCAAGTTAAAAAGGGTAATAGTTACATTCTATCACTCTACCAAGTTAAAAAGGGTAATAGTTACATTCTATCACTCTACCAAGTTAAAAAGGGTAATAGTTACATTCTATCACTCTACCAAGTTAAAAAGGGTAATAGTTACATTCTATCACTCTACCAAGTTATAAAGTGGAATAGTTGTATGTCTGTCTCATGTAGGTATTCACTTCAATTCAGGCAACTAAGATTCCAGTTTACAAAAGCTCCCTTATTTTGAAAACTTAATGTTGACAGGTAAGTGTGAGATTTTTGCTTTTTATGCAAATAACATATGTATGCAAGTAACACTGTACCTCCAAAGGCGATGAATAAACACATTGCAGAATTTCACAAGTCAATAATGTAAAAAATAGTTGGTTAACATAACTTAAAACCACAGTATGCTCATACAGACCGGCTGTTCAAGTAATAGTTTAAGTGTCACTACATTTATAGTATGTTGGTGTTTCATGTAAAGATTCAGCAACATTTAATCAAGTTGTTCCCAAGATACAGCCTTCATTATCCACACCATAAAACATAACAATGTTGTTCTCAAGAAATTCTGCCATATGAAAGTTTCACCACTTTCTTAAAAAAAATTAAAAAAAACAGTTCTGAAGATGTAACAACAAATGTGTTACTGTGTAGCCTCATTGCTGGGATAACATTATGAATGATAGGTGAAAGATCTGAACTTGATGCAGCACAGCACTTCTGATTCAAGAGAAAGCACCAGCATAATGATAAAAGGGAAGATTAATAAAAATCCTTACAATTCCTTTCAAGAATTAAATGGGGCAAAAAAAATAAATACACAGTATGTTAAGGAAGCCAGTTAGGTAACAATCAATCCTTTTGTTTGAGAGTCAAATCTACATTAAATAAGGGTCATAATATAAAAATAGTGATAAAAGCAATTTTAAAATACACACACTTACCAATTTCATAAGGATTCTCTTCCACTTTTTTGTGCGGTCTCTTCAGCTGCTTCAGAATACCAGCAACAGCTGAGATTGCCATCTGGAAGCAAAAACCACAGAACTAAGAAACATATTGCTGAAATCTTCATATTAACTAAATAATTTGCTGACTGACAAATGCAAATTAAATAATTATTATTTGTCCCACAGACTTGAAATAAATGAAAGATATACAGGAGATTCCATAAGTTAAACATCTTAGGCATAACTCTAAAGGCTGACTATGTCTTACAGATGTGAAATGTCTTTAAGCAAAGAGGAATACATTCAGATCACTTTGATGAGAGTCAAGTGGGTGTTGTCACCAGATTTACCATAGAACATCCTATTCAGCACGAAACTGGTATATGACATTGCCTATGCTGCCCGGCTTCTAGAACAAGCATCTGTTGTAGATATGTGTATTCCAATTAACACAAGAAAGAGTTACCCCTGAAATCCACACAAAAATGACAATGTAAAAAAAAAAATCACGTAAAGCACGAACCAACATATCTTAAACCAGATGATAAAATATTTACAATGAACTCACCTTTCGAACAACAAGTGCATCGTGGTTCAGACTCTGCACAAAGAACCGGATTGCTGGGATAGGGATGGGCTTATCATCCCTCAACAGCAGGGAAAGAAAGCCAATGGCAATGTGCTCAAACTTCCAGGGACTAAAAGAAAAAGAAGCAAACAGCGTTAAAGTATAAGAGGTGCAAAAAGTCTCTCATAATAGATACTGAACAACTCACATGTTAACATTATAAAAGTGGTATTCTCAGTTTCTTTCAGCACAGCCTACCTACTGGGGCCAAAAGGATGGTGGTGGTAAGAAGGAGGGTATTACTAGGTATGGTAACTACTAATTCTTTATTATAACTACTAAATTAATAGTTTAAAGCTAGGTCCCCTGGAAACAGAGAATTTTGAATGGCTTTTTTTTTTTTTAAATTTGGGAATAAAATGGGAAATATAAAATGATGCAGTGCAGGTACGTACAGATTTCTCTGATTGAGGGAGTCCAACAAGCTATTGACCAATCTCTCATATTTTCTAGGGAAAAAGAAAAACAAACATGATCATTCTGCCTGTATGTTATTTATATGTTAGAAAACCTCAGAAAAAAACAGACTACGAGAGACGTTGTTTAAATACTTCTTTACTTACTGCACAGAGTCAATATTTTTTGCCTGCTGGAGTTGAACACCTTTCTCAATCTCTTCTGAAGTGGGCAGTGGGAGATTTGTAGTTGGGTTTTTTGACTTCATAATCTGCAGAGCTATCTCCAAACTACCACCAGGTACCTTTTATTTATTAAAAAAAATATATATATTCAGTTACCCTAAGATGCTTTATGTTGTTACTGTGGTAAAGCTATATTCTGCACAATGCCAGGGGAGAAAGTACAGAATAGAAGCTTGATCTTTACAAATACTAAAAGAAATGCAAGTAATGACAAACAATTTGACTGAAAGACATTCTGAATGTCATCAATTGAGAAAGATTGCTAAATTTCTAATTTTAGTATTTCTAAATTTGGCATAGCTGAGTGTTCATTAGTTATGGACGAGAAGCTTGATCTTACACTGAAGTCCAGTCCAATGGTTTCGTACTGTCGGTGGATCTTGTCTGCAAGATCGTCAAACAGACGGACGATGGAGGGCTTCTCCAAAGACATGGCCTTGCTGAGGCCAGACGAGATGATAGCCGGCCAGGTCTGTACAATGCAGTCCCAGTCATGGAGATTAGCCAGGCAAACTCCATTGTGATTCCCCAGGAGACAGTACAAGGCACCCTGGAACCAGAGACAGAGAGCATTATAAACAGTACCAGATCATGGTTTATATTTATATCAAATAAATAAACAAGCTCTTCATAACAATTTCAATTGATTAATATTACACTAGTAAATTAAGCCCATTTGATATATTCTCTCAAAAGGATGCTTACAGGGGCATGCAACTGAGTTTTCTTTTTTTTTAAAACCTTTATTTTACTAGATAAGTAAAATCTCTTTTACAAGTGCGACCTAGCCAAGAAAGGCAGCAGCAACACAATAAAACACGGTACAAAAACAGACACAAAAATGAAATACTTAAGACACAAACAAATCATAACAATAGTCAACAATCAGTGAAACAGTCAAGTAACAAACAGTAACAAGTCTACTCAACTACTTAAAACATGCACAACTCTCAAGTAGATAATCGTGAAGCTTACTCTTAAATTATACTAAAGTTATTCGGGACTGCAACTTAAGTTTAGTTTGTAAATCATTCCAAACCCAAGGAGCAAAATAGGCAAATGTATCTTTTAGCAGCCTCTGTACGCACTTTAGGAACCGTAAAATTAAAAAATGTATGCAATCTAATACTGTAGTTACAAAACGTGACTATAAAAAGTATTCATTTATATATGGAGGTAATTTACAAAGAATAGCCTTATATACCAGAATATACCAGTGCTTCAAACTTCGCAAAGCCAAGACGATCCAGCAAACCAAACTGTATAACACACAATAATGAGTACTGTTACTTGAATGAGTAAGCAAGTGGACATTAAATGAACAGGTCCCAACCCTGGTAAAAATCAAAATCTGTATATGGACAAAATACTGCACAGAACTTGCTAAAAAAAAAAAAGTGGAATCAAGATATGATTATAGACATGATTTACAATAAAGAAAAAAACAAGGGCTAGGATAAGAGGATACCTTAAAGGAGAACAGTATTAAAACAAGGGACCTGTTATAACCTGTTAATCTTTTTTATAAGCAACAACAAAGGACTGAAGTATTTTATTGAACATACTTTAAACTGTTGCTGGGAGATGTCCTGCCTGTCTGGTTTCAGGTACTCCAGCACCAATGGAATCAGATCCCTGCAGCAGAAGTTGTAACTTCCGAGGGTTATGAAGAAAACTTGCTGGGCCTTGCTCCTAACCTGCACATATTTCAAACAACAGTTAAAAACTACAGCAATACTTCAAGTCTATGTTAAACTCAGTAGCCTGTCAATTACAATCTGTATCTATATAAAAACCAATTATTCACATTTTCATCAGTTTTTATAGAAACTGTAAAAGGGCAGATCACTGCCCCAATTCTTAAATGTGATCCTAAAATCGGGGTTAACACCAGCAGAAGGTGTATCCTCTACGAACTGAGGTTCAAACCAGGGGCGCGTTCAACAGGCAAAGCGCTCCAGAGCGTTATGTGGCGCTTTCTATTGAATGACCTGCACACCGTCAGGTCTAACAGTAGCTACTTCTAACAGTAGCGAGTCAAGCTCAGAGCTGCCTCGCTGGAGGTCCAAAATGTCCGACCTGAATTATCAGTACGGTGGCTGCAAACTAATTTTTGTGATAATTAATATTTTTGTTGTCATTTTGGCTTTTTAAAACTGATTATGGTGTTTATATATTTATTTATTTATTTATTTATTTATTTTTTAAAGTGATGATTATATTAGAAAAGAAGACATGGATTATTATAACTTAACAAATGACTCGCGCCTCAAAAACGAAAAACTGTCAGTAACTTCACATTACAAAAATACAGTAGTAGTAATTATATTTAAAAAAATACACAAAAATTGCAAAACTCGCTTAAAGCAACTGTTTTAATACACCGCATTCAATAACAGCTCACATGTGTTACGGGGTGCTACGAGAAAGCGCTCTGCTACTGAACGCACTCTACGTCTGCATTCTTGCCAGACTGCTCTTAACCAGTGATCTATGGTTTCTCCACCTCACCTTCACTGTTCTCCAACACCCCCCTCCTCCAAAAACAAATACACCACAGGCATTACCTGACTGTATGTACTGGTTGACAAACGCAGGAGGTCCCTTAAAAGGTCTCTATGAATAGTCTTGTATTCACATCCTTCAACAGTCAGTTTTCTCAACTGGAACAGAAGTGGAACAATATAACTTTTTTTTTTTAAGCAGCAACTGTTGAATTTCAGTGTTAATCTGTGTGTATATACTGTGTATATATATATATATATATATATATATATATATATATATATATATATATATATATATACATACACACACACATACACAGTACTGTGCTGTGAAAAGTTTTAGGCAGGTGTGAAAAAATGCTGTAAAGTAAGAATGCTTTCAAAAATAGACATGTTAATAGATTATATTTATCAATTAACTAAATGCAAAGTGAGTGAACAGAAGAAAATCTAAATCAAATCCATATTTGGTGTGACCACCCTTTGCCTTCAAAACAGCATCAAGCATCAATTCTTCTAGGTACACTTGCACACAGTTTTTGAAGGAACTTCGGCAGGTAGGTTGGCCCAAACATCTTGGAGAACTAACCACAGTTCTTCTGTGGATTTAGGCAGCCTCAGTTGCTTCTCTCTCTTCATGTAATCCCAGACAGACTCGATGATGTTGAGATCAGGGCTCTGTGGGGGCCATACCATCACTTCCAGGACTCCTTGTTCTTCTTTACGCTGAAGATAGTTCTTAATGACTTTCGCTGTATGTTTGGGGTCGTTGTCATGCTGCAGAATAAATTTGGGGCCAATCAGATGCCTCCCTGATGGTATTGCATGATGGATAAGTATCTGCCTGTACTTCTCAGCATTGAGGAGACCATTAATTCTGACCAAATCCCCAACTCCATTTGCAGAAATGCAGCCCCAAACTTGCAAGGAACCTCCACCATGCTTCACTGTTGCCTGCAGACACTCATTCGTTATGCAGCTCTCCAGCCCGTCGGCGAACAAACTGCCTTCTGCTACAGCCAAATATTTCAAATTTTGACTCATCAGTCCAGAGCACCTGCTGCCATTTTCTGCACCCCAGTTCCTGTGTTTTCGTGCATAGTTGAGTCGCTTGGCCTTGTTTCCACATCGGAGGTATGGCTTTTTGGCCGCAAGTCTTCCATGAAGGCCACTTCTGACCAGACTTCTCCGGACAGTAGATGGGTGTACCAGGGTCCCACTGTTTTCTGCCAGTTCTGAGCTGATGGCACTGCTGGACATCTTCCGATTGCGAAGGGAAGTAAGCATGATGTGTCTTTCATCTGCTGCAGTAAGTTTCCTTGGCCGACCACTGCGTCTCACGGTCCTCAGCGTTGCCCGTTTCTTTGTGCTTCTTCAAAGAGCTTGGACAGCACATCTGGAAACTCCTGTCTGCCTTGAAATTTCTGCCTGGGAGAGACCTTGCTGTGCAGTATAACTACCTTGTGTCTTGTTGCTGTGCTCAGTCTTGCCATGGTGTATGACTTTTGACAGTAAACTGTCTTCAGCAACCTCACCTTGTTAGCTGAGTTTGGCTGTTCCTCACCCAGTTTTATTCCTCCTACACAGCTGTTTCTGTTTCAGTTAATGATTGTGTTTCAACCTACATATTGAATTGATGATCATTAGCACCTGTTTGGTATAATTGTTTAATCATACACCTGACTATATGCCTACAAAATCCCTGACTTTGTGCAAGTGTACCTAGAAGAATTGATGCTGTTTTGAAGGCAAAGGGTTGTCACACCAAATATGGATTTGATTTAGATTTTTCTTCTGTTCACTCACTTTGCATTTAGTTAATTGATAAATATAATCTATTAATATGTCTATTTTTGAAAGCATTCTTACTTTACAGCATTTTTTCAAACCTGCCTAAAACTTTTGCACAGTACTGTATATATATATATTTGTGTTATTTTTACTATGCCTGCTCACAGTGTGCATGTTAGAAACATTCAGAAAAAAAAAAAAAAATCTAGTGATCTGTAATTACAAACTCTTGTTTCGGAACTATGGGTCTTATACACAAAGTTTTAACTCATGAACCCTGGGAACATACCTCTTGCTGCAGCATAACTCTATCAATGAGTAATGCTCGGATGTGTTGCTTCCTGCCATGTAGCTGCAAGGGAAAGTAAGTGTTTAAAAACAGTTTGTATTATCAGTCTGGATATTTGCTGCTGATAAAATATGCATCAATATAAAGAAGCATGGTCAAGAACACGACTCCTAAAGAAACAAATTAAGGGGACTTCATAGATTGCTTTCTCAAGATGAACGACAGAATGTTGCCGCTGCAGAAGAACACTAACCCGGTTCTCCATGGACTTCTTGACGAGGTTGAAGCTTTTCCACCGGGAGTCAAACTCATGCTTATAAGAGCCTCTGAACTGTAACAAGTCACCGATAATCTAAAAAACAAAAAGCAAAAGAGAAGGTTACAGTTCTACCAGTCACAGTTCAATAAGTAGGAAGATTAAAAAAATAATAACTTAGTGCTATTTAGATCCCAAATTAAAATAAGTGGCTTGTTAAATTGTAGTTAAAACTTAAATTAATGTAATAGTCTTGATAGTTTTGCAAACCCACCTTAATGATCAAAAACAATGACTTTGTGTCATCCTCTGAATTTTCCAGAATGTGATCTGAAAAACAAAAACAGAGTTTTTTTTTTTTTTTTTTTTTTTTAGGATTAAAGTTTTTCACGATATACTATCGTAAGGTATTGGACACAGGTATCAACTTTATTTAAGGAAATACTTACGCAAGAGTTTCCTCATAACACTGCAAATAGCGTCTCTGTAGTTCTCCCGTGACATGTCTTTAAAAAGAAGCAGGGGCAACGGTTATCAGCATCTCAAATAGCAGTTGCTTCCAGACAGCAGCAGGACATTAAGTTCAATTTCAAATACCATTTAAATTGCAGTAAATTTTTTTTATGCTTGTATTATGCAGTAACAACGTACATTGGAAAGAACTTGGAACATGTTACCAGCTACAAAGCTGTTCATACAAAGAGGATCTTTAATCAAACTTCTTGTTAACTTGTTACCAAGGCTTTAACAAGCATTAAGAAGTCCATTTAACCAGCTGTCACATTACCACACTATAGATTTACTCTCTGTGTAACACGTATTTGGAGCCCATCTGAAGCTTTAAACTCCCTTTGCTGCATATAGAACTTGAAATGCTTGTTGTGGCAGGATAAATGGGCTTTACCAGATTCAAAGTAAAAGTAAAGTCTGGAAAACAAACACAATCTACAGCAAAATAAGGGAACTTGTTATGCTAATGAGGGGTAACTTAATTATGGGTTTTAGTTATTTATTGCAGTTCATATTTTACAGATGTCAAGTGCAGTACTGTGAAAAAAATCTGTTAGAAATATGTTAACAGGGCTTTAAATGTCAAATATGCTTAAACATTTAACAACTTGCAGAATAAAAGCATAAATTGTTTATTCATATGGACTCTTTAATCTAAAGTGTACCAGTGAGGATTCAAGGTATTTTTACATTCACATTCAGACATTGATAACAGACACCCACCATAGTCAACGCCAGTATAGAGTGCTGTCTCCCCCAAACTCACCAAGCTTGGTACACTTCAGAGAAAAATAAAAAGGTTATATTTAGGAAAATAAAAAGATTAAAAAAAACACAAATCTGTGCTAAAAAAAAGTGCTTCATGAAATAAAAGCAATTGCAGTTTTAATATTAAACAGAATTGAATGCACTTGATTTGCTGTGTGAACAAAGCAAAGGCAATAAGATATAAATACTGTACGCTGGATTTTATGCATTTGTTTGTTTTTGTTATTACTTTCTCTTTGTAGCGTAGCTGGCTATAATGTAATGAAATGGAATGTAATGAAATGTTCTTCTCACTTACAGGTCAGTTATTCTTTCTCCATCCAGGAAAGGCAGGAAGCTCCCAGAGCCCATCAGACAGTGCTGCACAATCGTGAGGCTCTGCAGTATGTCATCCCTATAAAGCATGGAGAAAAACGCTTCACAATCAGATTTAACCTTAAATGGACATCTTAGACAACTGTTTTTTTCTGTACAAGATTTAACTATAATGCAAAAAACATTATGAAAAAAAAAACCAAACAAACAAAAAAAAAAAACCCAAACCTTGGCATTTCCAGTTCTCCACTTGCATGGTGCTGCAGTTTGACCAGCTCTGGTTGGAGGATGATGTCTAGTATATAAAATACAAAGGCCTTCTCCTCCGATGTTGGAACGTGCCAGTGGATGTTTAAGTTCCATAGATCACCTGGTGTACCCCAGTCCTGTAAATATGATGAAAGGGAAAAAATAAAAATAAAAAGTCACAAAATTACAAACTAACTGTACCCTTCATAACAACTCATGCATTCCTGTTTACAATAAGGGAGATGGGGTTTGAACTTCAGAACGGACAAAGACATTTTCCAAACTTTTTAAAAAATGTTTTATTATCCCCAGGTCATATACATATTGCCAGTATGCCGAAGAGGAAGTGTTTTTATACAAGATTTTATTACAACTGGTGCTGTAAAAATAAATAAAGGGGGAGGAGCTGGCAGAAACTGTTTTATTTCAACTCTTTAAAATGGAAAGGAAGATGAAAAATGCCATGTTAAAAGGCAGAAGCCAGGCAATCCGGCCACAAGTTGGAATGGGGGTATCATACTTTGATGGGAAAGTACTCCGAGAGATGCTTGTTGAAGCCTCCAGGGATGCTGCAGTACTCTGTGGGGTAGATGAGAGAGGCAGATCGAAGCAGATGGTGCAGCAGGTTACAGGAAAGCATGTAGCCTTGTTTACACTTCAAGTGGAGTGTCTGCTGGAGAATCTTTACACACTGCTCCCTGTATGGCAACAACTTGTCACCATCAACGCGGGTGATCTGAAAGGGAAGGAAAAATATTTCTAAAATTCCCATAGTTCATTTCCCTTTACAGCGTGGATTGTGTATGGCCACTTTATAGGACTACTTTTTTATTACCTCAGACAGAAGCTGAAGGTTCCACAGCAGCTCCTTGTCCAGCTCCTCTTCACGCAAAACATCCTCGTCTAAAAAAACAGACATTTGTGTTTTAAAAATAAAACAATACTGCTAGTGTAACCATTTCAAAAGGCATTCAATGCATTTAACTATTTAGGCAACAGGATTCTGATTAGAGGGCATTACTATCTGGAGGTTCTGGACAACACTGCCTTTAATGTGATTTTAAAACATTTTAAACCTCTAATTTAAAAGAGTTCTTCGCCATTTCTAAAACTGCATCTAAAATTGTTAGGACAGGGCTTCTTTTAAGTCAGAACACCTACTAAGTCCTCCCAATAAAAAATCCTGTAATGTTATTCCCACAATTAATCTAGTACACATATTGGGTTGGATAGAACTGTAAATGGGAAACTTACTGACTGTGAGCTGAGTTATTGCATTGCAGCAGTGTGGCACAAAAAGCTTCAAAGACTCTGCTGGATGGCACTGAAACAGAAAATAGGGTGATCAGAATAAAAAGAAATATACAAACTGCTGCTATTACATAGCACTACCATACTCATATACATTAAACAGTTAAAATACACTATCTTTGCATATAATGGAGGGTGAAGTTGGCAACGCGAATGTCCTCTTTTTCACTTGTCATCTAGGCATTCTCATTCAATTTTGTCTGAGAAATTACAGTATCCTCACCTTAGAAGCGGCTCTGCACATATCAGCCACCATTCTTCCAGCAACCCGAGTCTCAAAGATGTTTGTAGTGGCAAAGTTAAAGACCTTTTCTAGGGCCACCTAAAAAAATAAAAAAAAAATAAAACATGGATCTGGTTAGGAGAGAGAAAGTTAAAGCTCTTAAAATCAGAAGTTTGTCTTGCCGGTTAGAACCTGGCCTGATGTTTACGATTATGCAAATCAGACACAAGGGATAATATTGTGGGATAAAATTAGACTTGTATGTGTCGAATCTAATAATAACAACCACACAACTATCCTTCAAGAAGCTGCTTGATGAGATTCTGGGATCAATAAGCTACTAACAAACAAACGAGCAAGATGGGCCAAATGGCTTCCTCTCGTTTGTAAACTTTCTTATGTTCTTCTTATGTTCTTATTGTTTTACAAAACAGAATACATTATTTATCAAACATAAAACTATAGAATTATGTCCCAAAGGAACATTATTTTTTATAAATAAGTTAATTTTTCACACTAAAATAGTGTCACTTTACAGCTTACAGTACAACCAGTTTATGTTCAAAGAAGGTTTAGGCATGACTAATTCCATTCAGAAAGACTATAACAGTGTTTGGATTTAAAGCAGCCTACATAATAAACTATGTATCTTAAATATAGCAATATAATGCTCCGTTGGTGATTTATTTCAATCTAGGACCCTCTGAACCAGACATGATCCAATTGAAATGTTTGTAAAGTCTTCCTTTTAGACTTAAAGTTTTATATGCACTTCTGGATACCTTGTTTGGTTTGCAGGATCCCTTTTTGTAAAGAAATAAGCAAATAGCAATCAGTCTTACATTACCAGAGTGTGGGGCTTTATCTGTGCCACATTAAAAACATTAAAAACATGTGTGTTTCTGTGTGGTTTATGAACCTTGAAGATGTCTTTGGAGCACTGTGTGAGGATGGTGCTGAAGGTGGAAGACAGTCCCAGCTCCACTAGGCTCTCCAGGTGAGTCATCTTTTCAGTTTCTGTCTCCTCTCTCGTCTGTTCAAGTGTACTGCTTTCAATAAGGGCAAAACACCTGCCGCAAAATAAGTCAGATAAGCCCTTAATTACTGTGCCTTTTTTTTGCAGTAGCAAACCCTTTACAAACCACTTTACAAGATTCAAAAACGTAACTTGTGTTGGCTTTGACCGTTACTCAGAAACTCATCGATATGGAGGCCAGCTGCATTAAAAAAAAAAACACAACAACCTCCGTCCAAAAACATACCTGTCCATAAACTGCAGTACAAAGTCTTCAAACTCTGCACTGACTGAGCACAGCTCCCGCTCCACCTGAAACAGCAAATAAATACTGGGATTACCAGGGCGCTCAAACCAGTCTTCCCATTGAAACTTTCCACTAAAACAACATTCTCTCCTCTCCAGCTGAAAACATATATGACATGCTTTTTTCAAGTACTTACTTCTGTGAGGTCATCTCTTTCATGAACAGCTGATGAACAGTCTACCAAAGGCACAAGAGTAGAAAATGTTGCAATGAACTGGAATGTTATCTACATGGAGGGGAGAAAGAAAAAGAACATTTAACTGTCTTATTCCACCACAGCAGGGTACAAGGACAAATACTATATTATTATTAGTATTACATCACTAGTGCATGTCCATTAAAAAGGCACATACCATGCACTTGCTGAAGTCATTCGGATCCACACCAGGCAGTGCTCTCATCAGCAACGGCAGCATGTGCTTTGGGCCTTCAGGAAACCTCTTGCCTCCAGACACCAGGCTGCGAGCCACTCCAATCACACAGCTGAGGGTGGCTGTGAGCTGGTGAGGTTCCGTCAGAGTCTCCATTGCAGGATAGGTTCTAGAACAGCCATGCACACAAAATGATGTGAGTTCCAACAGGTTTCACACTATGTATGTCAGGAAATATTGATATCTGTTATGTCTGCATGTCAGTGGATGCGAGAATCAAATATCACTCCACTCACTAGAAGTCATACCAAACAGAGAACTCACTTTTCTAGTACCGGTGGGATGACAAGTTCAGGTCTCATCAGTGCCAGGTTCTGCAAAGCCTGGGCTGCATCCAAGCTGCCCGTTTTACTGAACATCGCCAGCAGCACAGGCTGCTTCATGCTCTCCACAAAGTCTGTAATGTCCTGGTCAGTGAGCTTGTGGCTGTCAGGGACTGGCGTTAGCCACGTCTGCTTCTTGTATCGCTCTCGGTGTAGTCTTCTTACCACACTGGCCGGCAAGCGCTGCACAAGCTTCATCAGCTTCATCTTCCAAAACAAAGACAGCAATGTGCCTATTAACCAAATTAATATTGTGTATTTCCTGAATTCTTCACATTATAGACATAATTCTCTATGTTGGTAGATTAGCCATTTGTAAGTGCATATGTGATATGCAAATTTAATGCAATTTCTGGAAAATAAATTGGAAAGCAGTGCAGGTCATACTATTGTAAAATAGCATAATGGCCACAGAACATTTTTCACAATGTCTTAGCTTAAACACTGGTACCTAAGCCCAAGAGCAGCTGAATAATATCTGTTTATAGATGCCAGCTTGCAAGACAAAATTAAACAGAATTTTAATGAGGCAAAACTTTTATATATATATATATATATATATATATATATAGAGTCAATCTGTCAGACTGTCAATTAGTCAGACTGTCAATTTGGTCTTGTTTGGCAGAACATTTTATCAATAATAATTTGACTTGAAATGTACTTGTTATACTGCTTGACATCAGTTTGTTTTGTGTGCTTCTGATAATAAAATTGAAAAATAGCAGCAGTCATACATTTTATATGGTCTCTATGGACCAAATAATTTGGAAACCAAACATGCCTAATCCCCAGCCATTCCCTTGACAGGGGATCAGTTATATCCCAGATGTCATGCACATGCTAACTAGGACTATTTTCAGAAAATGAATGGCACACACTGTACTGTACATAACTATTTAGTACCTTTTTATATAATTGTATTAAACAACATAACGGTATAAAACAGCTGATTTAAACAAAAAACAAGCAACACAAGATTTTTTTGACAACCAACTGCTTTGACCTAGTCTTTAGCCATAGTATAGTCCTGACCATTCACTTACCAGCCACCTGCCATTGTTAGAAGGATGAAAGAAAGACGTAATGCTGTTGAACAAGCCACTTAGCTGTTTTTGGGTTTGCTTGCTTGGTCCACCCTAAGAAAAACAAACACAATGTTAAAAAGCATAAGATGCTTCTCAAACTCTTCACGTAATTGAACAAATTACTGGTCTGCCCGCCTATTAACCACAACAGATACATTGCGTTTCATAGGAGTGATAGGTATAAAAATGCAAGAAAACAACATTTTGAAAAAACAACTATTACACCAACACATAGTTAACATATTTAGCCACCTCCAGAATTCATATTCTCGACTTTGATTTCTACTGACCTCCAATGCTTATGAATTTAACAAACTCTAAATTATATATGAATCTGTTTTTGTGAATCGGAAGATCCCAGTGCTTGTGTTTAGGGAAGCAAGTTTCAGTAGCAGCACTATACAGTAGGAGGGAAACATTTTCTATCAATTATTTAGGAAACAAGAAAAATAGTCTTTGTGATACTGATTTTACAGCATGGATATGCAAAAACAAATCTTAATCTAAATACATTAAATTCAAATGGGGCATTGTATCTCTAAAAATAATTTGGAACCAACTCATTAGAATTGTATTATTAATAAGAAAAAGTGTTTCTTACAAGCATTGATGAGACCCATAGTACTATGTGGCCTATATCATAGGCATTCGTCAAGTATCTTGGAACTAAAACCTGGCTGCTTCCTACAGGAAGGTTCAAGCTTCTAAGAATCCGAGTAAATATCTGTTTAAAAGAAGAAAAAAAACATGTTAACCCTTTGCGGTCCTATGTCGGACCTGGTCCGACATTGCAATTATTCCTATCCGGTCCATTGTCGGACCCTGTCGCATGGCGTATCTCATGAATAGTCATACTTGCCCCTGGCATCACATAGGGGTGGTCATAAGGAAGCGCACAGAGACTATCATGGACATTTGCAGAGCTTTTTTGAGATGTTATAGTTATAAAATAATGACTTGGATTGCATTATTGAGGAGTTTGGTGATAAAACGAGTGATCAGGAGATGATTGATCGGTATGTACGACTATTATTATTATTATTATTATTATTTCTTAGCATATGTGAAAGCGATAGCGAGCGAAAGGGTGGGGCGGGGCTGGAGATGCCTAGTGAGTGCTATTGTTGATATGCGGGGCCTTTTAAACCCGTTTGACTGTGGAAAAAAATACTTTTAAACAGCGCATCTAAAATTAACTGCGCGTGTGAAAATAAATTGGACCGGACGCGCCTGACGCGCACTTAATAAATGGACTGCAAAGGGTTAATAACATTAATTGGTATACTTCTAAACAATGTAGCAGTGGCGATGCACAATTGGCCGAACGTCGCCGGGGGAGGGCTTAGGTCGGCTAGGGTGTCCTCAGCTCACCGCGCACCAGCGACCCCTGTAGTCTGGCCGGGCGCCTGCAGGCTTGCCTGCAAGCTGCCCAAGAGCTGCGTTGTCCTCCGACGCTTTAGCTCTTGGGTGGCTGCATGGTGAGTCCGCAGTGTGAAAAAAAGCGGTCGGCTGACGGCACATGCTTCGGAGGACAGCGTGTGTTCGTCTTCGTCCTCCCGAGTAAGCACAGGGGTGGTAGCGGTGAGCTGAGCCTAAAAATAATTGGCCATTCCAAATTGGGAGAGAAATAATAAAAATAATTGGCAACGACTACTTGGCTGAGCGCTGCCCCGGTAGGGAGGGCTTAGGTCGGAAGGGAAATCCACACTAATTTACTGTTGGTGGTGGAGCCTGACTTCACATTCGTAACTTCTGAATTAGCAAAAAATAAACTGCGCATGTGAAGAAAAATTTAAATAACTTGCCAAATACTTTATCAATTTTTTCGGTTCCAAAAAAAGGCACTCCTAGTCAATGAGTACTAGAAAACACACTCTTCAAAATAGAGTTTAAACAAGGCTCTGGCAGCTGCTCTTACCTATAACAGCTGTTATAATATTTGCACTTTGTCCAATCAATATTAAACATTTATAAAAATTAATAAAAATAATAACTATAATACTTACCTTATCGACATAGGGATCCCAATCTAAGTACCCAATGTTATCACTAGCCAAACGTGCAAATAGATTTACCAGATGCTGTGGAGAAAATAAATAAATAAAACACTTGATGAATTAAGCTATGTTTTTATTTGGTTTCAATTTCAGATTTTGCATTTAGTTGGGTTTATGAGAGGGGGGAAAAACAAATCAAAAAGCTCAGTAAATCTAAATTCTGTAATGTTTTATAAAACCTTTTTATTTATATATATATATATATATTTTATGTTACAGTTATAGCTCAGCACTATTAATTATTATAATATATGTTAAACTGTATGAAACAAAAATTCATCCTTATACCTAGGCATGCTCCTTTCCAGGCTCACAAAATACCGTAATACCGTAATATATCACTCATCCTTTAGTTAACTTTGACTTGGGTTCTTTATTGAAACATCCTGAAACCTGTCAATTGTGTAGTGGGTTACAGAGGCTTTGCTGATTTTCAATGTATTCTTTGCTTTTGACCAGCAGCTTACCAAATGTGTACAAGAAGATGTTCAAGCTAAGGAAAATCACAGCTAAGTCAATCCTGTCCCTTGTCTATTGCTGCTTTTGGATACCAGTATCTGCGCCCCACTCAATCATGATTTGTCGTCAATTCATCTGGTCAGAAACGACTCAAACTGAAAGTGGAAAAACCTAAATTAACATGTTTCACGATGTTCCAACTTCCAATTAACCCCATACATACTCTACAAGGTGAGGTGATTTATTACAGTATTTTGTGAAGCCCTGAAAAATAAATGTTGAAAAGAAGCAAGCCTACTTTTAGTGGATCTACTACGTATGTAATCAACATTTATCACTCTCTCTACCACTGTACTAAGTGTATGTAATTACATCTCAGGGAACTGACTGGGATTCCTAAATGAATTCTCTATCCGATCTCCTAAATGGAATTAAACGGTGATAATACACTGCTTGCCATGTATACTTCTCTGTATAAAACAGGTGACAATATGATTTTATACTGCAAGAACAAACACAGAAACATGACTGGGGACTTGACACTGATGGTGGCGCTTGATTTCACTTACAATGACTTACAATACATAGACAAAAGACAGACGAGATAAGACTAAAATAGGTAGTGAATACTGGAATGCCTCACGTGAGGCATTTATTCTTTGTAACTTCACTAATGCGTTGGTGGCAATAGTCAAAAAACAAACAGAAAAAAACCTTATTAGAAAGATATACTGCACTTACTGTTAATCCACAATTTTCTGCATAACGGTGGTTTTGCAAAAAAATCAAACACAGTATCTCTTCATATCTGAGGTCTTATTTTCCTGTTTATTCGCTTAACTATTATATACAAACTCTAATATTAAAGTCCTCAAAAATCTCTTCAGGTGTACAATTAATGGACATTTAAAGAAACAGGATTGCTAACAAGAAATGTAACACACAATATATATCTACTTACCCCCTCCCACCCAGGAAGGTTTTGAACAGAGGCCCAAATTCCCATTAGCTCATCAAACCATAGCCTGTAAATCAAATTGCAATTCAGTTAGTATAAAAAAAAAAAAATACAAATATTTAAAAAAAAAAATATACCTTTATTTATATATAAATAAATCTTACACCCAACACAGTAAACATTATCCAATTGAAGTTTGAGATGTCAGAAATGTAAAGGAGATAAGAGGGAGAAAGTGCCATTGTGGTTGGTCAAAAACAAAAGAACATATCTCAATCTATCATATCAACACTTTACATCGTTACAAATACAAAAATGTGTGAATTTATAAAGCTTAAAAAACACACAGTACTTCAAGACAAAATGTGAATAGAACACTGACTTGAATCCTTTCTGGTGAAGCTCAAGTGGCAAGGTGGTGGGTAGGAACAGTTCAAAATAACCGATGGCTTTCTGCATGGTGACATCAAAAGGACACAGCAAAGGCCGCCACTCCTGCAGCATCTCCTTTGTAGCATCTTCTGGGAAATACCTGCATGGAGAAAACACAGAATTTTACTTTCATTTCTCCAGAAAAAAAAAATTATTGTGTATTGTAACTATGGACCAAATTTCACTAACACATATACAGTATTAATACTTGCCAGACAAAGCTGGAAGGTCTTAATCTTAAATGTACTGTATACTTACTTAATGACTGTATTGATTTGGCACAGAAGCAAATGTAAAAACAGACATCTTAAAATTGCTTAATGATCATAGGTGAACTATGTACTAGATGTGCGTGACAAGTAAAAAGGAACTAAACAATTAATATAAAATATGAGGGTTGGAAATAGGTGCCCTCCTGTTAACTACTCCAGGTTTTAGGAGTAGACATTTTCCTACCTGGCTTGCCTAATTAACTGACTATAGCTCTTACATAACCACTTGCATTTTACTCATTGTTTATTGGTCTGAATGTTAGGTAACATTCTTCATCTGACAAACAGTAAAAGTACTAGCCACACTTTATTTTTATTGTAAATACTGCATGCTGGGTGTTTTGGTTCTAGGGCAAAAATGAATTTGTCATGGAATGCATCATGTGTTTAATGACAAACCTAACATCAATAAACCCACTGTTTAGGATGTATAAATGAAAATCCAAATATCCATTCAAACAGGGATAAATGAGTTTGTTACATGGTTGTATATGCAGCAAAAAAAAAAAAAAAGCCCACGGATTGCTGAAATTGAGGATGCCACCTTAATGATCCTCAGTTGCGTTACTAATCGAGATATAGATGCTTTAAATGGGACTGTTTATAGTCCCTGTGTAGCATTCTGATCAGTTTCAGGGAACATCATTTATATACTTACGGTCTACAGCTTTTGACCAGGGTTTTCAAAACGTTTTCAACAGAGCTAGAAGGGAAGAAAAACATAAAACACACACATGATGATACTGTATTTATTGTTGTTAATCAGTCAATGGGCACAAGTGCCTGATGCAATTAGACACCATCTGTGTACATGCACATCTTAAACTAGCACTTCCGTTCAATTCTAATCCCTGGGATTGATGCTTTACTGA
This sequence comes from Acipenser oxyrinchus oxyrinchus, assembly GCA_030684275.1. Lineage (NCBI taxonomy): Eukaryota > Metazoa > Chordata > Actinopteri > Acipenseriformes > Acipenseridae > Acipenser > Acipenser oxyrinchus. The sequence continues at coordinate 78,499,234 of CM060252.1, read as the reverse complement.
ACTCTCACTGACTGAATTTGAACCAGAGATGCCTCCCCCCAAAACAATAGCCCTCAAAGATATATTCACATATTTGCAAATACAATAAATTATTGGATGAGATACGACATGCAAATGTGTATGAGTTTAATTACACACTGCACCACGACAAAAAAAAAGGTATTTTTTATATGAGCTGTTCACATTGAAAGCTGTTACATTTAAATGTCAGTTTAAAAAATAAAATAAAAATAACACATTTACTTAACCATTTTACTTAAAATGATATATTTTACATTATTTTATATTCAGTTATAGCCTCATATAAATACCAATGTGTTGTCAATTTAACATGTTCAAAACACTAATAAAGTGACTAAGTGCTTGGGTTTTTGCTTTTGAATCCCCAGGGCGGCAACGTGGTGGTAGGATATTGAACTAAAGAGAGAATGTGTGATGATTTGTTAATTGTAATAACCAGCAATCCGGACTCCTACTTAAACATTAAGAAACTGCTGTTGTGGTCTCTGACGCTGCCATCCCAATTGTTTGAACTGTCGGAAGAGGAGGTGGAGCCAGACAGCGATTTCAATGATGGCCCCTAATTTTGGGGCGTACGAAACCATTTCTGCTGGTCCTCACGTGAGAACTGAATGTTAAAGTTTTGTATTATGTGTATACTGTTATTTAAATGGTCTGATTGTGGCAGTTGTATCTGTGACATACTATACAAATGTATTGTGGTTTGTTCTTTTTCTCTGTAATGTACTGTACAGTGCTTTGCAATACTTTTGTATAAAAATTGCTATATAAATGCAATAAATAAATAAATGAGAACCTGTGTGTAATTATATATATATATATACACACACTACCATTCAAAAGTTTGGGGTCACTTAGAAATTTCCTTGTTTTCGAAAGAATTTTTGTCCATTAAAATAACATCAAATTGATCAGAAATACAGTGTAGACCTTGTTAATGTTGTAAATGACTATTGTAGCTGGAAACGGCTGATTTGTAATGGAATATCTACATAGGCGTACAGAGGCCCATTATCAGCAACCATCAGTCCTGTGTTCCAATGGCACGTTGTGTTTGCTAATCCAAGTTTATCATTTTAAAAGGCTAACTGATCATTAGAAAACCCTTTTGCAATTATGTTAGCACAGCTGAAAACTGTTGTGCTGATTAAAGAAGCAATAAAACTGGCCTCTTTAGACTAGTTGAGTATCTGGAGCATCAGCAATTGTGGGTTCGATTACAGGCTCAAAATGGCCAGAAACAAAGAACTTTCTTCTGAAACTCGTCAGTCTATTCTTGTTCTGAGAAATGAAGGCTATTCCATGCGAGAAATTGCCAAGAAACTGAAGATCTCGTACAACGCTGTGTACTACTCCCTTCACAGAACAGCAAACTGGCGCTAACCAGAATAGAAAGAGGAGTGGGAGGCCCCGGTGCACAACTGAGCAAGAGGACAAATACATTAGAGTGTCTAGTTTGAGAAACAGACGCCTCACAGGTCCTCAACTGGCAGCTTCATTAAATAGTACCCGCAAAACACCAGTCTCAACGTCAACAGTGAAGAGGCGACTCCGGAATGCTGGCCTTCTAGGCAGAGTTGCAAAGAAAAAGTCATATCTCAGACTGGCCAATAAAAAGAAAAGATTAAGATGGGCAAAAGAACACAGACACTGGACAGAGGAAGATTGGAAAAAAAGTGTTATGGACAGACAAATCTAAGTTTGAGGTGTTCGGATCACAGCACATTCAGGGCCTTATTTAACGTAACCTTCAAATGGAAGTATCATTTTGAGGCAAATGTTATGGATAGTTTAGAACACTGTGATCATTACTTTATAATTTCTTACTCTGAAAAGTAGTATGTCAATATTCTCAGCAGAAATGTAATTTTTAAATTACTTCCCAATAGTTTTTACATAGATTCTCACCCTACTGAAACAGTAGCTTTATTAGGAAGAGACTTAAATACTCGAAGCAGTTAGCAAATGAAATGAAAATCTTGTCCTTACCACGTATGTAAAATATTTAGCACAAAGGTTTTAGAGGCAGATAAAACTGGTCGGTTGGAACTGAATATGAACCCCACAGAAAATAGCATGGGGGGGGCGGGAAGCTTGCTTGTGTCAGTGATTAAAGCCAAGAATATAAAATTTAATAAATAGAAACCACTAAATAGTGTTTAATAAGTACAAAATACTGTCAGCTTGTCACCCTCTGTGAATTTGTTATGTATAATAACTTGAAATTAAAAACACAATGTTCCCAAAACACCATACGAGAACAGATCGCACTGCACGTCCACAGCATGAAGGGGGTGGAGACTGTTCCCTTAGGTTTTTATGAATTCAGTACATACTGTATTTATAGGCTACATAATGGGTGCATTCATTAAAGTGTGTGGTATTATAAATCCCTCTCTCATTTTAAAGGAGTACATTTATAAAAAAAAAAGTGCATTTCATTAAGAGCGTCTTAATGGAAAGAGGTCGGGGGGGTAAAGACACTTGACAGCACCCACCACTAGGGATAAAACGAATGTAAATTTCCACGATAGGAATAGTTGTGAGCCCACTCTTTCACGATACACCGATTATCACGATAGTAGCGGTTATTTTTCAATTACTTTTTTAACTGAATAAAAAGAAAAAAATATGGGATATGGTCTGCAACACAAGGAAGCTACAGACTTTAAAAAAGAATGAAAAAAATACTAGCAATGTAATGAAATTGTCCTTATATTACCATCATTAATAGTTGCAAAAAATGATACCTTTATTTAAGTTTGTCAAAATGGGATTGCAGCGGGCTTGCCTGTAAGCTGCCCGAGAGCTGCGCTGTCCTCCGACGCTGTAGCTCTTGGGTGGCTGCATGGTGAGTCCGCAGTGTGAAAAAAAGCGGTCGGCTGACGGCACGCGCTTCGGAGAACAGTGTGTTCGTCTTCGCCCTCCCAAGTCAGCGCAGGGGTGGTAGCGGTGAGCTGAGCATAATAAAATAATTGGCCATTCCAAATTGGGAGAAAATAATAAAAATTATTATCAACGACTAAATTTATAAAAATTAAAAAAAAATGGAATTGCAAGCTTTTTTTCCTCCTTCTACTTCATTTACACATTTTATTTATTTAAATATACTTAGAAACAGTACATAATTACAAAATATGAAGCATCTGTATTTCTTTCAAGTTAAAAGTACTTGCTTTACACACGTATACTGCTAACTATTCTCAATTATTTTTAAAATAGTCTGCAAAATAAATACATTATTTTGTAATATATAACCTGCAAGTATGGAATACTAGATCTGCATAGATATGCATATAGATCTGCATAGATATGCATATTCCTTTATTACTTTTTTTGTCAGTTTAATTTATAATTTAAGAAAACACATTTCAGTACTGTTATCAATTTTACCCGAGGTAGCCTTTTTTTTCTGGTGGCATAATAGCCTATAACGTGTACATTTTAATGAACGTATTGAAATTATATACTGATAATTGAGGGTCGAACAGAGGACAGTATAGGGAGGGTGCCGCACTGGGAAAAAAACAAGTATGCTATTAAAGTGACCTTGCTTGTTGACTGCTGACGTCTTTTAACTCCACCGGGTGCTAAGTACGGAAGGCCATGTTTGAAGTTGTTCCTGCTTTCGTTGTTGTGCTTTTGCCACATTCTGGATTGGATGCACATTCTGTGGTATTTCCCCGCTACATATTTTTTTGTAGTGAAAGTACACACTAGGGCTGTCAGTTAAGCCTCAAAATAGCAATCGATTAATTGGGCACACAAAATATAATCATTTATTTATTTATTTATATTTATATAGCACCTTTGACCAAGGCGCTTTACAATTATTAAACTAAGCGGTACAATCAAGATAAATGGCGGAAGGAAAAAGGTACGTTTATTGGGCAAGGGTGAGAAAATAAAGAGTGGTGCTACTGTGAGAACAGAGGCTAGGGCAGGGTTGGGCAAACAAGCAGGGTCCTGACCGGGGGTTAGGGGCTAGGGCACGCAGTGGGATAGGCTAGGGTGAAAAGATGTGTTTTAAGGGAGGAGCGAAAACTGCGTAGTGTAGGTGACTGTTTTATATGGAGTGGGAGTTTATTCCAATGAAGGGGAGCCAGGAGGGAGAAGGAACGGAAACGGGATTGGGCACAGGGCGAGGGTGGAACCGAAAGGGACAACAGAGTTTGAGAGCGTAAGGGACGGGGGGGAACATAGTAAGAGATAAGTGCAGCCAGGTAGGGTGGGGCGAGACCATGGAGGGATTTATAGACTAAAGTAAGGAATTTGAATAAGCAGCGATAGTAAACAGGGAGCCAGTGTAGCTGAAGGAGAAGAGGGAGGTATGAGAGGAGCGGGGGAGGTTGAAGATGATGCGGGCAGAGGCATTTTGAATTTGCTGTAGTGGTGTGAAGGCGTAGGAGGGAAGGCCAATGAGGAGGGAGTTGCAGTAATCGAGGCGGGTGAAGATGAGAGCATGAACCAAAAGTTTAGCGGCAGAGAAAGAGATGGAGGGGTGTATTTTGCAGATGTTAAATAGGTGGAATCGACAGGTGCGTGTAGTGGCCGAGATATGACCAGCAAGGGAAAGGGTAGCGTCAAAGATGACGCCGAGGTTACGAGCAGAGTTAACCGGAATGAGGGACAGGGGAGGAAATGAAATGGTGGGGGTGGGAGGGGGAGAAGAAGGGAAGGAAAGAAAAGGATTTCAGTTTTGATGGGTTGATGAGGAGGTAATGGCGTGCCATCCAAGATTGGATAGCAGTCAGGCAAGCAGTTATACGGGTGGAAAGGTCAGGGGTGAAAGAAGGAAAGGAAAAGAAAATCTGGGTGTCATCAGCAAAGAAGTGGTGGGGGAAGTTAAATGAAGAGATTAGAGCTTCAAGAGGTGAGGTGTACAGAGAGAATAACAAGGGTCCGAGGACAGAGCCCTGGGGAACACCAACAGTCAGAGGGGAGGGGGGAGAGGTGAGGCTGTTGAAAGCAACAGCAGAGGTGCGGGAAGATAGGTATGATTGCAGCCAGCTAAGGGGTATTCCAGAAATGCCAAGGTTGGAAAGGGTGGAGAGGAGGATGGAATGATCGACTGTGTCAAAGGCAGAGGAAAGATCAAGGAGAATGAGAATTGAAGACAGACCAGCGTGGGAGGAGTTGGCCAGATGATTCTGGACAGTGAGGAGGGCTGTCTCTGTGGAATGGGAAGGACGGAAACCAGATTGGAATCGGGGGTAGAGGGAGTTGGCGGATATGTATTGTGATAGGCGTACATGAACTAGACGCCAAGGAGTTTTGAAAAATATGGAAGGAGAGAGATTGGGCGGTAGTTGGCAGCGCAGGCAGGGTCGAGAGTGGGTTTTTTTAACAGAGGAATGATGGTGGCTGATTTAAAAGCGGCAGGGCAGATACCAGTGGACAGGGAGGAGTTAAAAAGGGAGACTAGATAGGGGAGGATAAGAGGGAGTAAAGGGGGTACGAGGGAAGCAGGGATGATCATTCTAGTAAATATCGATGATTGTACCATACATTTTTGGTGCATTCCTCTTCCTGTGACGTTATTATTTTAATATCATTGCAGTTAAGTAAAAGCTTGTACACAACAATTTAATGCGAGGGGTAATTACGCATTGGTAGCGCCAAGAGAAAAAAAAAACACACACACACAACATTCGCAACAAGCCTAAAGTAAGTTTAACATACTACAGGAGTGTTATTAAAATAATTATTATTACAAACAGATTACAGTTCTTTGGAATGTAATCTATATAAACTAGACACGAGTTTACGAAAAAATGTTTGTTTGTTTTTTTAATTCAAGGACAGCTGTAGCATCATGCATTGCATCTTTAATACTGTACCACCTAACCTTCACTATCTGTGAAACACACAATGCGGAAATCCCGGCCTAAAACATAATAATAATAACAATCATAATTATAATCATAATAATAATAATAATAATATTGATTTACTTCCCACAAATTGCATACCCGCTAGCTGATCCTTACTCCAAAATTGCATTTAACATCACTGATAACTTATTTATTTATTTTTTACACTATTGAATAAATATTCATTATATAAAAGAGTTAATTTTGAAACTCCAAAAGCAGCTCTGGATACAAGGTGGCGTTTTTTTTTTTTGTTTGTTTGAATACACAGAGGGGCGTACTTACAAACATTTTCAAATCTGATTCGCTGGTAGGATGGGACCAACAAATCAGATGCTAGTTAACACGAGCAGGCGAAGAAGAGCACACCCACTGCTTGGCAGAAATACTGTAAATAGCAAGTCAGGGCGTTCGGTGCATTTTAGTTGATAAACTTAAATAATGTTATTAACTATGCTGCTACAAAATGTAATTGTTGAATCGATTATCCAGTATTTATATCCATGTATATAATGAGGAATGGAATAGATCGAAAAACAGATTTTTGATTTAATCGTAGCAGCCTTAGTACACGCCGATGATTTTACCCTTATTTGGAGAGAAGCATCTGTTCTGCTTATAAGCATGTTTAGTGAGTATGTGACTATCGTTTTCTAGGATTATCGAATAATTAAAAAATGTCCACAATACGATTAACACGAATAATCATAAATCATGATATATCGTATCAAAAAATAGTTTAATCCCTACCCACCACAAGGCAGAAAATAAGGATACACATACATATACAGAATTTTTACAAGAAATAAATCATAGTTCTGTTACCAAAATACTACAAAACAAACCAGGGTCATTCCATGCCAACTCAACCAGTGTCTTTCCCCGTCCGTCTCAGATTTTCCTAGAAAAATTTACCTAGCTTGGAGCCGAGGGGTTATGAACTTGCATATGGGACTTGGGACTTCGCTGTTATGATGACACATTTGAAACTACCAAAACCTTACTTAGTTGGATTTTAAAAACCAAAAAGTGATAGTATTTATATATATACACACAGTACTGTGCAAAAGTTTTAGGCAGGTGTGAAAAAATGCTGTAAAGTAAGAATGCTTTCAAAAATAGACATGTTAATAGTTTATATTTATCAATTAACAAAATGTAAAGTGAGTGAACAGAAGAAAAATCTACATCAAATCAATATTTGGTGTGACCACCCTTTCCCTTCAAAACAGCATCAATTCTTCTAGGTACACTTGCACACAGTTTTTGAAGGAACTCGGCAGGTAGGTTGGCCCAAACATCTTGGAGAACTAACCACAGCTCTTCTGTGGATTTAGGCAGCCTCAGTTGCTTCTCTCTCTTCATGTAATCCCAGACAGACTCGATGATGTTGAGATCAGGGCTCTGTGGGGGCCATACAATCACTTCCAGGACTCCTTGTTCTTCTTTACGCTGAAGATAGTTCTTAATGACTTTCGCTGTATGTTTGGGGTCGTTGTCATGCTGCAGAATAAATTTGGGGCCAATCAGATGCCTCCCTGATGGTATTGCATGATGGATAAGTATCTGCCTGTACTTCTCAGCATTGAGGGAGACCATTAATTCTGACCAAATCCCCAACTCCATTTGCAGAAATGCAGCCCCAAACTTGCAAGGAACCTCCACCATGCTTCACTGTTGCCTGCAGACACTCATTCGTGTACGCTGTCCAGCCCTTCGCTGAACAAACTGCCTTCTGCTACAGCCAAATATTTCAAATTTTGACTCATCAGTCCAGAGCACCTGCTGCCATTTTTCTGCACCCCAGTTCCTGTGTTTTCGTGCATAGTTGAGTCGCTTGGCCTTGTTTCCACGTAGGAGGTATGGCTTTTGGCCATAAGTCTTCCATGAAGGCCACTTCTGACCAGACTTCTCCGGATAGTAGATGGGTGTACCAGGGTCCCACTGTTTTCTGCCAATTCTGAGCTGATGGCACTGCTGGACATCTTCCGATTGCGAAGGGAAGTAAGCATGATGTGTCTTTCATCTGCTGCAGTAAGTTTCCTTGGCCGACCACTGCGTCACGGTCCTCAACGTTGCCCGTTTCTTTGTGCTTCTTCAAAGAGCTTGGACAGCACATCTGGAAACCTCTGTCTGCCTTGAAATTTCTGCCTGGGAGAGACCTTGCTGATGCAGTATAACTACCTTGTGTCTTGTTGCTGTGCTCAGTCTTGCCATGGTGTATGACTTTTGACAGTAAACTGTCTTCAGCAACCTCACCTTGTTAGCTGAGTTTGGCTGTTCCTCACCCAGTTTTATTCCTCCTACACAGCTGTTTCTGTTTTAGTTAATGATTGTGTTTCAACCTACATATTGAATTGATGATCATTAGCACCTGTTTGGTATAATTGTTTAATCATACACCTGACTATATGCCTACAAAATCCCTGACTTTGTGCAAGTGTACCTAGAAGAATTGATGCTGTTTTGAAGGCAAAGGGTGGTCACACCAAATATGGATTTGATTTAGATTTTTCTTCTGTTCACTCACTTTGCATTTAGTTAATTGATAAATATAATCTATTAGCATGTCTATTTTTGAAAGCATTCTTACTTTACAGCATTTTTTCACACCTGCCTAAAACTTTTGCACAGTACTGTATATATATAAAATTTGTGGTGCCTGCCTAGGGGGATAATTGATTGACTAACCAACCATTTGTGAAAAAGCCATTCCTGCATTTTCATGCATTAATTGCATCAAGAAATACCATGAATTTAGTTTTTAAAACCCAACTAGTAAGGTTTTGGTAGTTTCAAATGTGTCATCATAACAAAGAAGTCCCAAGTCCCATGCAAGTTCATAACCCCTCAGCTCCAAGCTAGTGCCAGTGGAAGCACATACTGTTACTTTTTTCTCAACCGTCAGAGAATGCAAAGTTGGAGAAGTAGCCAGTTTGGATAGAACTATGTGGTACTTTAGTCTCACCAAAGTGGCCATAAGCAATGCCTGAATGCATGACAAATGCAACTTAAATCTGTCAAAAGTCCAAAATCCCCAGATACCACAATATTTTGCTTGATGCTTGTCAACATCTATCCAAACATATCTTTGGGTGATTTTTTGGAGTCCCCCCCACGCAAGTTATTATGGCCTAAACTTGGTATAAGTAGCAAAAACTCAGATTTCAAGGGGTTTAATTAACAGTGGTGGGGCTTAAAACCAAAAGTTTTTCACAGAATTTCGAAGACTGGCTCCTAAGGGAAATGTCCCATCGAAATGTCCCTTTTCTGGTTGAGCTGGCGTGGAATGACCCACCAGGAATTTAACCCATTGAGAATTACACACACATTTTGCAATACTGTCATTTCAATGAGACAACATAAACAATCAGCTTGCATTAAACATTAAGTGTTGCTTGCTTTATTTGGATGAAATTTTTTAAATAAACCAGCATGCTTCAGAATGTATCCACGGATTTAACCTCCAGTGGTACCATATCTAAGGAAATGTTAGAACAGAATGCAGTTCACGTACTTAGGAAACCAATTGAGCCCAAGGTGTTCCGTTTTAGAGTAGAGGATTCTCTCCAACAATTCATACAGGGGCAACCATGGCAATTCCAAATCTTCTCTTGAAAGAAGTTCTTTTTTCCTTCAAAAAAAAGGTGTACAGTAATGAGTACGTTTAAGAAGATTATACTACAAATCATGTTTTACACACCTGGTAAACCGTGACCACTCCAGGATGAAGCAGCAATGTGCTGCCTTATATACTGTATATTGGTTTTGTGGCTGTTAAAAATAAAATAAAAAGAATCTTGGGTAATTCGTCTCCTTGTCCTTCAGTAATCTACAAACCCTGGCATAGAGCTCAGAACAAGCTAAATAGTTTGACCCTTAAAGAGTAAGTAGCAGGGTTCTGAAAAAATACAGCATTACACGTTCCCATGTATTGCTACAACTGTTTAAATAACATAATTTTACTTTCATTGTTAACATCCTGACAACAGTTTACAATTATAACTTTTTTTCAAAGATCTTTTTAAAATGGCCACTCTAGTGCACTGACAGTGTAAGGATTACTGTTCACATTGTCAAACAGGTAGCACAGCAATAACGATCCATAATGTGGTACGGAACAGAAAAGCCAGAGCACTTATGTTCTTTTTTTTTTCTTTTTATCGCTGCAGTGATTTAAAGGACAGATCTCAAACCCCAGTGTACTAGAGCGGCCATTTTGAAAAGAGCTTTGAAACAGACTTTGAAGTTGTAAGTGTATACTGTTCTCAGGATGTTAATGAAAACAAATTACAGGCACGTTATTTACACAGTTGTAGCAACACGTGGGGATGCATAACACTATTTTTTGGGACCCTGCTACTTACTCTTTAAAAGTAGGCCATCAAGACCCACAAACAAAAAAAGAGGGCATCAAAGGTGATTAAATGTTGGAGGACAATTAAAGTAGCTTTCATGCAAACCAAATCTGTGTCGCTTTTACTTTGAAAGAACAACCTAGAAGACTCTAATGCCGACTCAAAAAATGGGAAAAAACAGGATTCAACCGTAATTGAAACAGACCAACAGATTTAAAGAAATGGGACATATTATTATTATTTATTTCTTAGCAGACGCCCTTATCCAGGGCGACTTACAGTCGTCAACAATTACATTTCAAGAATCACAATGCAAGTAATAATACGCTCTATATGTCAGGAGGGGCAAATGTAAGACAGTCCAGGATATACAGTATGTACCTTAATACAGTTTGTTATTTTTGATCACTATATCATCACTTTATTTAAAGCTGCAGTTTGGCAAGAGGTTTGGTTGCAGGAATGTTTCTATGTTCCTAGAACATCACACCACAAGATTACAGTTGTGAGTTGCCAACCTCAATGGAATACTTTTAGTTCATCTGTATTTCATCAGCATTTCATGTTTAACTGTTATGCATGTAACTGATTTTTTTTTCTGCTTAGATCATTGTTTGCCATGCTTCAAAGCAGACTTTCAGAAGTGAGGTGGGAAGCATATCAGTGTTGCACCAGCTTCAGAGCATAATGCTTCACCTACGGGCTTCAGTGCAACACAATCAGCGTTCAGTATTTTCTGAACTGTTTTTTGCTTGACAATTTATCAAGCACGACAAATAATTATTTAAGCATAAACAATACAAAATCAGACATTTAAAATTAGGAACATGCATGACATTTAATAAGTAATATACAAAATATAAAATTAAATGTAAGGCACTTCAAAATAGGTTCCATGACCAATATGTCCAAAAGCACTGTGTACAATAATACAGTACCATGAATTATATTCAGTGCTTTCAGTAATCCAAACCTTATAAATTAATTAGCCTAAATGTTTTATAGACTTCTGAACAGACACTCACACTCCTGTGCGTGCTCCACAGCAACATTCAATGACTAAGGTTGTCGGAACTACAGTCAGAGTCGTTTTGGATTAGATTGTAGGTGACATGACATGCCCTTCCTCACCTGTCAAGTAACCTACCCTCCGGGACATGTATTAAATTATACTTACTTCAGCAAATTGACCAACAGACGTGCAAATCCTTGCATCATACTAATCTCCAGTTTAGGAATGGTCACTAGCTCATACAGTAGCTTAATGAACAGTACATGATCCTCTTTGCTGAACTTTCTTCCATATAGTCGAATGTACCTGCAAGAAGGAACAGTAAGTAAGGACAAGCAATTCCTACATTTCCTATAGGGTTTACCGTACCTGGATATACTTTGGAAAATTACAAAGTTAGCTTAACCAATATTAAAAACACCTACAAGATGTTAATTAAATATTGTGAAATGATTCCCTCCAAAAAGTTATGTGGTTGAACCAGGTTCCAGGTTGCTTTTTACACCGAATTATGTTTACAGTACAATCATAACACTGGACAAAATTGATCATTTAATTAACAATGGTATAAAACATATTGCAATGAAATTAACCTATCCAGTAATTTCCTTGCATTTACAGAAGGGATTCCAATTCTCTATAATAACAGCTGTGGCACAAGTTGTTGGTTTTCAAGGGGAAGGGGCAAATGGAGGCTTCAGTTGCTAAGTAAAATGTAAGCCTTGATGAGAATGTATTCCACAGTTTTGCTTTGCTCAATGAATCGGCAGTATATAGATTTGTTAAATTAAATACCCCAATTTGAGTCCAATGGTGGTGTGCCAGGAGAACATTTTGTCTTTTTAAAAAGCAAACCGTAAGGCTGCAAAGGAGACCATGGTGGATTATTTGGAGCCTAAGAATGAGAAAGTGTGAGACTGGAATGTAGGCACGGCAAATGGAAAATATGAATGATTCCACTGGCTGGCTAGAAAGATGGCATCTATTTATGCAAAATAGCAGCAGAGAGGACTCCAACTTAGTTCACCAGGTGAATTAGCAACTGAAATCTTGTGGAGAGCTGAATCAATTTTGACAAACACTGTTTTATGTTGAGTCAAGTGTCTGGTTATGTCAAAAAAAAAAAAAAAACATTAAATCCTGGGAACAGAAATACAGTATTGTACCATAAGACTCCCTTTGCATAATAGTTTGATCCAATCTAGATTTACCATGAGTTTAATATTTCACTACAGTATGCAGGACAAACTGCTATGCAAGTCAAGTCTTATTTCCATCTCTGAAAATAAATAATAATAATAATAATAATAATAATAATAATAATAATAATAATAAAGAATACTGTTCAATTAAGCTAAAACTGCACAAAATTACATTTAGCCCTGAGCAACTGTTTTCCACAGCCAGCTGTGTCAAGCAGACCAAATACATTCCTTACATGTTAAGTTTGAAGAACTTTTATACTTGATGTAAAAAATATATTCGGCTGGCAGGATTTACTAAGATTTTGCTCCATTGGACATTTTTTAGTTGAATAATAATAAGATATAGGAGTAAATAGATTGTTGGGGTAGAGTTTAAATAGCTTGAATAAGTGTTACAATAGTGTTATAACAGCGCAATCATTTTGTGATTTGCATGTTTTAAAAGCTAATGTCTAGTCAAGTGTGCTGTGGTTCCATTTTTTTTATTTATATAATTTGGAATTGCCAATTATTTTACCCCCGATTTTCTCCCAATTTGGAATGCCCAATTATTCAACCCGGCTCACCGCTGCAACCCCCACACTAAGACAAGGACTCACGTCCTCCGAAACGTGTGCCATCAGCCATCCACTTTTCATCGCACTACAAGCCTGCTGTGAAGCCGGGCAGAAATACAATCCTCCTGGGGTAACCCGTCTACAGCTCCAACTGTTTCCCAGTTGATGGATGCGCTGTACAGTCTGCGTGATGCAGAGGAGCTGGGTTTGGCCCAATTTCCACCGGTAGAGGCTTCTATTGCTGCTCTGGTACAGGCACCTAAACTAGCACTCCTGACCAAGTTTGCGAGCTGCCCTAACATGCAGTGTTGAGTCTCGGAGGTGATTCTCAAGTGTGGTTACTAAGCCGGTGCGTTCAACGTAAGGCTGGGTAACTACAACAGCATATTGGTAGCTCTTCCAGGCCTGTCTGTTGAAATCACTTTCGGAGAATCACAGACCCTCACCTCAGCAGCTAGAGGGAGCTGCGTTTGGTGAACAAAGGCCTGTTCTGTGTCTCCAAATTGACAGGCAAGCTGTTGGCAGGAACCTTGCTGCTTTGATAGCCCCAAAAAGGCAGCTTTGGCTTTCCCAGGCACGCGTGCCTGTTATGGATAAAGAACCGTTGTCAGATGCCCTCACTGGAGGCTTAGCATGGTTCTTGATGCACTCATGAAGTCTCCATTTGAGCCCTTGAAATCAGCTAAGCTGAAATTTGTATCGCTCAAAGCGGCTTTCTTGCTTGCAATCACCTCCGCAAAGCGGGTGAGTGAGATGCAGGCATTTTCAATTGCGAAAGCCTGCTTAATTTTTGCAGAAGACAGGACAAAGGTTACACTTCATACCAGTCATGCTTTTTTGCCGAAAACTATCTTGGCATTTCATTGGCAGCAGTGTGGAGTAGTGGTTAGGGCTCTGGATTCTTGACCGGAGGGTCGTGGGTTCAATCCCAGGTGGGGGGCACTGCTGCTGTACCCTTGAGCAAGGTACTTTACCTAAATTGCTCCAGTAAAAACCCAACTGTATAAATGGGTAATTGTATGTAAAAATAATGTGATATCTTGTAACAATTGTAAGTCGCCCTGGATAAGGGAGTCTGCTAAGAAATAAATAATAATAATAATAATAATAATAATGTCAACAAGTCTGTGGAATTGAAGGCTTTCCAATCGCCTCCTTTCCAGTCTGAAAGAGAGCGGCAGCTCCATACACTCTGCCCTGTGTGGGCACTAGCGTACTTTGTTGACAGAACAAAAAGTTTGAGGCAGTCCGAACAGTTTTTTGTCTGTTATGGGGCGAAGTCCCATGGTCAAGCCCTGAGAGGCACTGCAAATGGATAATGGACACAATCAGGACTGCCTATGAGCGAGCCAACTAGCCCCCTCCAGAAAAGCTCACTGCCCATTCCACCAGGGGCATGGCAACTTCATGGGCTTTATTCCAGGGTGCATGTGTCAAGGACATTTGCAATGCAGCGGTGTGGGCTACTCCCCATACTGAATGTCGTGGATCCACAAAACCCTGGCTTTGTAACTAGAGTATAAGGGCGGCTTCAGGGTTGACCCTTACAGCATAAACATAGAGGCGAGTTTCTCCCTCCATTTTTTAGACCTTACTACTTGTTACTGGGATTTATAATGGTAACACATAAGGTAGTCTTTGGCTTAGCCTTGTAGCATTCCAGTCGCTCTGCAATATTGCCTTGCGATGGCTTGGGTATACTCACCCATTACGTAATGGTTAAATTTCGTACTTGACAGGGAACGTTAGGTTATTATCATAACCCTAGTTCCCTGAAATAGAAATGTAATCATTAACTTTCAAGGTTGCTGCATCCATGATTGCAGTAGCCTTGAAGGAGAAATGATGCTGTCATCTGTGCGTGCAGTCCTTATATATCCTCGGCGGCGGGCATGACTGCGTCACAGGCACTGCGTGCATCTTTGATATATCTATTCAGGTTTCAGGGTCTTTAGGAGGTAAACACCCATTAGGTAATGGTCACAGTTCTATTTCAGGGAACCAGGTTTATGATAATAACCCAGCGCTCTCTAGATTTGCCTTTACCAAGCTTTGAGTTTGTCTGGAAAAGCATGGCGCAGTCTTCTTTCCATTCATATCATGTGACAATGTGACCTTTCAACTTTGCCAGCCAGCACTTACGATTCCCCAGCAAAGCTCAAATCCAACGAAAGAAATTGATATATTTCAGGTACAGTATAAGACCTGTTGGGAATGATCAGTGCTAGCCCAACACTGACTTTCTTTACTTTCCACTCAAAGCAACAGCACAGTCCTCTGCCACCCAGCTGTATCAAAATGCCAGAGAGAGCATTTGCAACATTCAAGGTATAGATCTGATAAAAACTTTGAAGCGTAAAGATTTACAAATCTGTTCATGCTTCCTTTCGGGTGGCTACTGTACTCATGTCACAGCCAACAAAACATCCATCCAGATACACTTTTTTTGAAGGCTTTTTTTTTTTTTTTAGACAGTCATAAGACCAATAAAGTAGGTCAGCTGCCTGCCACAACACGTTCTCTTGCAATGTAGAGGACTCCTTAAGCAGGAGTTCATTTTCTACAGGACAGCAGCCTAGAGTAAATGTAACACTACCAAGTACTGTACAGCACTGCACAAATGCTTATGTAAAACAATATCTGGCAGCAGGGTGTTAAAATACCATATAGTGACAGGGTGATTCTCACCAAATCTTGTCTGTTTGTGTTTTTCATGTGCAAAAATGAAAAAGACTTTTTCCACCAACAATTTATGTTAAATGCTTTGAACAAAGTCTCAAGTATATTATTATAGTATATCAAGTACATTTTATAATTCAAATACTTTAATTTTGTATTTTTAACATTTTACATGATTAAGCAAAACAAAATCTCATTACCGTAACCAATTCATTTTTACATTAAAAACATACAATTATATATTTCTTTGGCAATTTTATGATAAAATTACTTATAACAAGTTATTTTCTTAAACATATCAACAATTATTCATGTATTTTTAAATAAATATAAAAAATATCCACACTTTTGTCTCATTACCGTAATATAACAGATTTATCAGATGTCTTCTTTTGTTTTACTTACTTGTTTAATTATGGATATTAAAATACACATATACTGATGTAGAGGAAATCATTTGTATAATACATTTTCCTTGCCAATTTCATATTAGTTTTTAAAACATTACCTCTATTTCAAAAATAGTAGCCTGTTGCGGTAATGATATAAATGTGACGGAGGATAAGATGGTATATTACGGTAATGAGTTCAATACACATTTGACTATTTTAGTAATTTTAATAAATCTCTAAATTATTCAGTGATATTCCAATCAAGAGATAAAAAGAAGCTGTAATAACAGTATAAAAAATAAACACATAAAACAACAAATGTACTCAGACTTGGGTTAAAACACATTTGAAAATACTGTTCAAATACTTTAAAGGTTGTTTTCACTGTATTCATCAAAGTGAGACCTAATCATACCTTTATAACCAATTACTGTACTATCCATTCAAACTCTCCTGTTCATGATCTTTTCAACCTTTAAAGGCGAGTTCTGAAGAGGTTGAGAAGATCATGAACAGGTGAGTTTGAGTTCAAATAGATGATAATAGGTAGTAGTGTAATTGAAGATCTTTCCTTGATAAATAGGGGTAAATACAATCTTAGAAGTATTTGAACAGTATTCGTTAATGTATTTACCCAAGTCTGAGTACATTTGTCTTTTAATGTTTATTTTTATGCTGTTATTATAGCTTGTTTTTTCTCTTCATTGTCATACAGTATTTGAACGTCTAGTACTAATTAATTTCACTATAACCTATGTGAAAACAACACCTATTCCTCAAAGCAACAAACATTAATTTAACTGTAAACAAAACAGTTTAAAGACAGAAGCAATGCAGTACAGAGAGCACCAAATCTAACTGAGATCTCCTATCCCCATGTTCAATATAAATTCCCGATCACTGAGCCTTGTATTGATGTTTAGCCCAAATTTCAGGTAAAACACACAAGTGCCTGGCTGAAGATGCAGCAGGTAAAGGTTCAGGAATTATATCTGTTATGTCCTCTCTATAGTACCAGATTTTATCAACAGGAAATTTTAAACTGGGATTGAAGAATCGGTTATCTCCAGCCTGGCTCATTGCATCAACTTCAGGTGATGGTGGCGTAAAATTTAGAATGACATTTAGATTTTTTTTCTTCTCATAATAGCGCGCTCAATTTCCCTCCATTTCTTCTGCTTTTGATGGTCTTTTTTTTGCATTTCTTTGGCTGATTTTAAAAGTCCATTGTGCTTTCTTCTTTGGTATGTAAAAACAGTTTTTAAAAAATAAATAAAAATGTTAGACCGCATTGTTTTTTTTTTTTGTTTGTTAACATTTTAGATTAGGGAGTTCAAATAGATTTATGGCATGTTATTAACAAAACCCTAACGGCCTCTGATGTTGGAAGTAAATCATATATCATATTATATATACGGGTCATTCTCCAGTTCTGTGTACCAATAGGCACTGTAACATTTGATCAAGAGTATCTATATTATTAAACAAATATATATTGTTCTAAAATATTGTATGTGTTTTGGACATTGCATACACATAAAAACATAAACTGTAAATTTCGACCATGTGTTCCTACTTTTGGTACAAAGAACTGGAGAATGATCCACATACAGTGCCGTGAAAAAGTATTTGCCCCCCTCTGATTTTCTGCATTTTTGCATATTTTTGACACTGAATGTTATCAGATCTTCAACCAAAACCTAATGTTAGATAAAAGAGCCCTGACTGAACAAATAACACAAAAATTTGATACATATTTCATTTATTTATTAAAGAAAGTTATGCAACACCCAATGCCCCCGTGTGAAAAAGTAATTGCCCCCTTAGACTCAATAACTGGTTACGCCAACTTTAGCAGCAATAACTGCAGCCAAACGCTTCCTGTAGTTATTGATTAGTCTCTCACAGCGCCGTGGAGGAATTTCGGCCCACTCATCCATGCAGAACTGCTTCAACTCAGTGACATTTGTGGGTTTTCGAGCATGAACTGCTCGTTTCAGGTCCTGCCACAACATCTCAATGGGGTTTAGGTCTGGACTTTGACTAAGCCATTCCAAAACTTTAAATTTCTTGTTCTTCAACCATTCTGATGTAGACTTGCTTGTGTGTTTCGGATCATTGTCTTGCTGCATGACCCAGCTGCGCTTCAGCTTCAGCTCACGGACAGATGGCCTGACATTCTCCTGTAGAATTCTCTGATACAGAGCAGAATTCATGGTTCCTTCAATGATGACAAGGTGTTCAGGTCCTGATGCAACAAAGCATCCCCAAACCGTGACACTACCACCACCATGCTTGACCGTTGGTATGAGGTTCTTACTGTGGAATGCAGTGTTTGGTTTTCGCCAGACATAACGGAGCCCATGTTGGCCAGAAAGTTCCACTTTTGACTCATCTGTCCATAGAACATTGTTCCAGAACTCTTGAGGATCATCCAGGTGCTTTTTGGCAAACTTCAGACGAGCATTCATGTTCTTCTTAGTGAGCAATGGTTTCCGCCTTGCTACTCTGCCATGAATCCCATTTTTGCCCAGTGTCTTTCTGATGGTGGAGTCATGAACACTGACCTTAGCCGAGGAGAGAGAGGCATGCAGATCCCTGGATGTTGTTCTAGGGTTCTTTGTGACTTCCTGGACGATTTTACGCCTTGCTCTTGGAGAGATTTTGGCAGGATGGCCACTCCTGGGAAGATTCACTACTGTCCCAAACTTTATCCATTTGGACAATATGGCTCTGACTGTGATTTGGTGGAGCCCCAGAGCCTAGAAATGGCTTTGTAACCCTTTCCAGACTGATAGGCATCAACAACTTTTTTCCTGAGGTCTTCAGGAATTTCTTGTGTTCGTGGCATGATGTGCCTCTAGAACCTGTATGCTGAAAACTTCACTCTGATGGTGAGGGCCAAAGTTCGTCAGATTTATATTGGGCAGGGCTGGCCCAAATCAGGCCTGGTTGTTAACCAAAGTACTCAAACAGCTGACCCTAATTATCCCTTTAATTGGTTGAGTTAACTAGGGGGGGGGTAGTAACTTTTTCACACCTGAAGATTGCATGTTTGATTACCTTTAAAAAAAGCTAAAAAAATAAATAATTCATCAATAATCTATGATGCGAT
Organism: Acipenser oxyrinchus oxyrinchus; assembly: GCA_030684275.1. Lineage (NCBI taxonomy): Eukaryota > Metazoa > Chordata > Actinopteri > Acipenseriformes > Acipenseridae > Acipenser > Acipenser oxyrinchus. Next base: position 78,480,022 of record CM060252.1, on the reverse strand, counting down.
GTATATATAATACTATAAATACAAATGTTTTGTATAATATGCCTTATAGTTACCATTACCGTAATTCCACCTCTCATTACTGTAACTGGTCTCATAACTGACATGGTAATGAGAAATGAGTGTAACGGTAATGAGAAGGCCTACCTTAATTCTGTAAATAAAATGTGTCAGCCACTTTGACTTTGAGAAATTTTTACTTTGAAACGTCAGGCATCTTTATGGCTTTTTTATAGCCAGTTAATTTTTTCTTAAATCTAATTAATTTCTTATATTTTACAAATTACGGTAATGAGATTCAAAACTGTAAAACACAGGATATACCAAAGTAAACTGTGAATTTAAAAGAAAAAGACAGAGCACATGTTCTCACGTTGTGTCCATCTTGAAGGTTTTCTCCTTGCTGGTGCATCATGGGTAAATACAACTTGATTTAAATACTTCCTGGATTCTCTGGAGAAACTTGAACAATTGTTACGGTAATGAGACAAATGGCTTTGGACACGTAGTTTTTCTCCAAAAAAATCAGTAATTTTAAAGTGTACTTTAACCCAAAGATTATAGTAAATTCTGAACAATTCTGAACAAGATACATATTTATGTCAGTGACATTTCTTATTTTTTTCATGAACAAATGCTTAAGAAAGATAAAAAAAAAACTTCAGACGCATTACGGTAATGAGATTTAAAGTGGAAAAAGTGTTAAAAATGTGAAATACATTTTTATTTACTAATAGCAAAGAATTGTCCTTCTGCTTTGCAATGATTATATTTTTTTGTTACAATTATGCATTCTTAAAAAGATATCCACCACGGACATGGTTTTACAGCCAGTTGGTGAGAATCACCCGACAAGAGGCAGTTTCCATGTTGGTCTGAAATGTAACCTACTGCACTGTGCAGAAATGGCACTGAATTTACTCTGCAGCACTGCCTAAAGCACGGTTTTGCGAGAATGGCAAGCTGTCAGGCAGTTGCCGACAACACAATCCATTTAATAGTCAATGATAATCCACCTGTGCCCAGGTGTAAGTGGCTCTGTGGTTGTTCTGTTAATGCAAGGGGTATGTTCCAATGTTTATAAATTTGAATTACTACAGTATACAACAGCATGGTAAGTTGCTATAATAAAACTGATAAAAGACCACAATAAAGATGGTCTATTTTCAAAAAAAGTTAACCACATATAGTGGAGAGAGGTTTCATCATTTTTGGGGCCCTAGATCAGTGAATCCACCACAACACAATACAGCAGTCTTCGCCTTCATGTTTGCCCACTCCAAATAGAAACCCTCATACAGCATAACAAGATTACTGTACTTTTCCACTTTTTACACTGCCTGTTCCATACCGTAGGAATCAAATGCCTGTGAGGAATGGGCTACTGAACAGTGATGTTCCTGTTTCAAAATTGAATTAACAAATGGCTGTGTATCTAACTACAAGTAGGAACTATTTATTATTATTATTATTATTATTATTATTATTATTATTAAAAGAGTTAAGGCCAAATGTCCATTGATTGCAATGAATGATTTTGTTTTACAGACCTGTATTTTAATCCCCTGGTTTTCAACTGAACCCTTACTATCTTGCTTTATACTAGACATACCCAGTGACTAAACACACTGACTGCACGCAAAACTGGCCAACACTGCAACAGTCCACCAACAATAATCTAGCACTGGGCTTCTCAAACTCTGTCCTGGGGACCCCCTGTGTCTGCTGGTTTTCATTCCAACAGAGCTCTCAATTACTTAACTATACCCTTAATTGAAATGATAATTTGCATTATTACACCTTTTTACTTGTTTTCAGTTCTTAAACAGTTGCAGTTCAAGTTACTTATCAAATGTTACAGCTATCTTGAAATATGCAACTGTTCTTGAGAGCTTGGTTGTTATGAAAACCAGCAGCCACAAGCCATGATCTAGCATAACAAGAACACTATTTCTGATCAAGTCCTCTGGGAAATCGATACTGTATAAGTTTTTACTGTTCCAAAATGTAATTCTATCCATACACACATTGCTATTTATAAACATGTACAGCAGCTGCTAATATTACAATATTTACTAATTAACACTGTTTATAATGGAAAATAAGCTTCTGTTATTAGATGGCAATATTGTTTACCGCAACAGTATTACAAAATGTAATCTACAAGTTATTTTTAACAACAAATTGGGGTGCTTTAACAGCAGATTCACTCACTGATTTTTACAATAAACATTTACAGATCACCCTGCATTTTTTCTTTATAATATATATATATATATATATATATATATATATATATATATATATATATATATATATATTTACCCCAGCTGTCCAGGCAAAACCTCCCTTTAAATTTTACCTAAAATTTAGCTAGCTTGTTAGGGTAGAACTAGGCCAGTACATGTAACTATATATATATATATATATATATATATATATATATATATATATATATATATATATATAATCATAAAGGCCTATAGCAGAAGTTTTGCTGGAAAGGAAGTTAATATTGTTCAAACAGTAAGGTCAAGAACCCAGTCAAACAGCCTTCGCTTAGCTATTGAAACATCAATACGTGTATGTAAAACTCCATATTAATATTACCTAACACATTTCAGGTTTCTCAAAAAAAAAAAAAAAAAAAAGAATAAGAATAAACATTGTCGATTATAGTTTTTGTATTTAAAATATATTTGCATACGTTTACAACAATATCTTCTCAAAGTTAGTTATACAGGCACTGTAAATGAATTACACATCGGTACAACTTTCTAAGAATAACCCTTATTTTGCACAGAAACCCATGTTAACCGAGGTTTATGTATAATTTCAAACAGTTTTCAAAAAAGACCATGTGTCGACTTTACCAATTGTTTTCGCGAAAAGCCGGTGAATTATTTTTTTGACAGTTACTGACTTGTTTATTACAACAAGGCCTGCTTACACTCCGCAAAACCAGGCGTAGGCCCACTCACTGTGTCACGTAAGCGGCATTAATAGCTGAGCTCCACATTCATAACAAAGAATTACTAATAAAAACATAAGGTAGAAATAAAAAGCATCACTTACGTCGAAAGTTTCCGGGTCCAGAACAATACCCCGGGCCATAACTCCCTGAGCTGGACAGCCCGGCCCAGGTTAGCTTTGATTTTAGCCAAAATGTCATTGGATTCCTCGTCTAATTTGTCCGAGTAAGGTAAGAGTTTGTTGTAGACGATCTCTTTCTGAGGGACAAAACCTAATCCCCGAAACTCGTCTGTGTTCATATTATAGTTGTGGGTCCGGATTTGCAGCTTTTTTTTTCTTTCACTTTGTCTCTACTGTATATCCCCTAGTATTTTAAGATCTTAGCGAGTTGGCTCCCTGTGACATTTCATTAATCAGTAATGATGACGATGCAGTAAGTGTGTCAGCAGTTAGGATCTCTCGGTCTGTGACCTCCACACACACAGCACACGCTCGCTCGCTCTAGCTTTTTCATCACTTCCTGTACTAGAGAACAAACAAAACTCGTCAGGACTACTCAGTTTAATTTACGGACACCCATTTTTTTTTCCTAATAGATGCAAAGTTTGTTATTCTCTCTCTATATTCAAGTGGAGCGGTCAAACGAATTGTACATTATTAGTAGTCTTCTAATACTGCGGTAAAGACTGTTCTAATTTGGGGTTGAAATACTTTTCACGTATTTCGGACTGCGGCATGATCACACACGAGATAAATTACGATAAATTTTTACAGTAAGATCATGAACAAGTATTATACGTTTTCTGCACTGATTGCTTATGTTTATTTTTGATTGTTTTCTGCACTGATGTCTAATGTTTTTTGTTTTGTTTTGTTTCTAGGGAGTATTTGTTAACTATTGTGTAGGTGTCTATTTCACGCACTTGGTACATCGGCATGTTGCTTTTTCTCAGGTATCATCACACTACAGCTGCTGCAACGTACCCCGAGGATTCCCTTCAGTAATATTCCTTTTGGTGACATAAAGTTAAAGACTGTTCCGTGGTAGTGTTCCTATGACAGCATTTAGGTTGGGTGCATTGTTAAATGCACTGCTGCATGCACAGATGTAAAGCGGATTCACCAAACCGTTAAATTCACTAGGAGTTGCTCAACGAACTGTTGTTAAATTCACCGGTGTGTCACCGCTGAAGCAGCGGAATCACCGGGGTTGAGATTCGGTGAACTGCAGCAAAACCAAAATCGCCGCTCCCACTGTGGAAGTTTGTCTTGTACAGAGATACTATAATCAATGTAATTGTAGATTCAGAGACGCCAAATCTTTTGAAAATTGGTATGGAGTTGTGTATTTTTAATAAATATACAATAGCTTTAATAAACATATTGATAAACAACATATTTGCCAACCTATCCAGAGTAGCCGACTGAGCAGGTTACGTACAATAATTATATATAATCGTGTATGTTATTTATCATTTTATACTTCAAACAAGTATGTTACAAATTTGCGAACTGTATTTGAAAGTGTTTCCTATGGTTGTCGGGACTGCCTAGTCCCTGACCACCTTCCTGCGCCTTCTCAGACACATCTCTCAGACAAGTAGTCGTAAACTCAACTCTTCCCTTCTGGACAACAATATAGCACTCTGCCTTTAATGCACTTATCTGCTCCCTATTTTACTGTATCTAACCCTGCACTTACCCCAATCGGTAGTATTTTGTATTTCACTTGCACTTGTATCTAACCCTGATGTAACTATCAACACTTATCTGCTCTTAAACTGCCCTGATATCAAATCGTACTGTGTTTTGTATTTGCTCTTATTAGGACTAAAGTCATTGTATTTTGTATCTTGCTCTTAATTGTACTGTAATTCTTTATGTATTTTTTGTATATAAAAGTAAGCCGCTCTGGGTAAGGGCGTCTGCTACGAAATAAATAAAGACTACTAATAATATGTTCATATTTATAAATATTTACAGTTGCAGGCTAGCTGCTTTCTACATTTTAATGTAACAACAAGCTAGCTCCTAATTAGTCGGTTAAAGATATTGAAACCTTCGTCTCAGTATTAACCGTTCAGCTCGCGCAGGTCAACCACAGCCTTGCATGCCGCAGCAGCAACCTTTCTGTTATTATGATCAGCTATGGTGATTCACCAAGCTGCTGTTAAATTCCCCGCATCAATGAGCACCAAGTGTTGTCACTTCCGACTCGGCGATGCAGAGCACCGATGAATTTAACAACGCATCTGTTATTGTCTCCGCTGGGGGGTTCAGATTCCACAACCACTGGGAATTTTAAAACATGCACAATAACAACAAAAAAAGGAGAAATGTGTCTGACCAGAACGTTTTAAGAAAAAAAAAAGAATAAGCTGTGTAAAAATCTGTTTTCTATAATAATAATTATAATAAATAAATAAATCAAATTCCAAAATAAACAAGTTAATAAACAAGACACAGCTTTAGTTAACTAGCCTGTTTTTTTTAGATTTTTTCAAACAAAAGCTTACCACCCATCATTATGCAAACGAAAATCAAAAAAAAAATTTCAATATTACTAGAGGCACAATTTTACCTCATACTTAATAATATATGCTGTTTTTTGTTTCTTTTGAAAAACTATTCAAAATGTTGTGAACATTTTATTATTCAAAAGCGTTTGACTCAATGATGTACAAATTGCGGAGAATCAAATCTAAACCTATGTTTTTTTTTGTTTGTTTTGTTTTTTTAAATTGTTCTCACTATCAAAAGCTACATTATACTGAGCGATTCTGTGTTTTGGAAGATAAGGCAATACACCTGCATATACCTTATTGTAGCACCAGTACTTTCTTCTTGCCAAATACATCACAAACTTTTGATTAAACTAATCTGAATCTCTTATGTTTTGAGGTATATCGAAATACAATACAAATACAAGTAAAACACAAAACATGAAATCATTTTTTGTGACTTCCAAAAAAGTTTCAGTTTATTGGCATCAAGTAGTCTAATTTCCAATTTGAGAAATTGAGGAGCTGCAGGAAGAAAGTATTGGTCAATTATGCTGGTTTGACAGGTGCTCAGTTGACGTTACACACACTTCCACGGTAACTTTGTTCTTGGGACTATGATGCACTAGTTCCCTCTGGTGGTTCTGTGCGAAACTGTTTTAAATTTGAAATGGTGATGGCAGTGCTGTGTTCTATTGATAGCACACTGCCCAGGATGTTCTGTACATGCGGTCTTTTTTAATATAAATGTTGTGACTTAATTACCTACTATTAAAACATAATTAATGGCGATAAGGAACCACAACTGGCCTTTCGTTTGATCCCTGTCAGCTTGAAAATGAATTAGGACCAAGCAACAGGATGTTAATGTTAATTGAATATTGCTTTTATTATTATTATTATTATTATTATTATTATTATTATTATTATTATTATTATTATTACTGTAATGTTTATTTTTTAAACATGCAGTGTCCAGCAACAGCGTGCAATTGCGGTTCCTGAGTGAATGAACTACATCCTTGAATACAGTAATTCAGCTTCTCTACATGTTTTTCTAATTATTTTGGGATGAGGGTTCGGTTTATTGTATTGTTTGTCCCAAGTGCGTTTCCGTTCCCCCAGCGTCTGGTGCTGCCAAGGCGACCAGTTTTTATTTTCAGGAGAACTGCGAGTGGAGGATGTTGAATATTTTATTTCTTTGAATATCAAACGTAAATATTTTTTCATTCTTGATTTACACTGTAAGTTATACCTTTAAGCTGTACAGACTTATAGGTGGTTGTTACGGAACTGCGGCAGCTTGTACTGATCCTAAAATATGTATACTAAATTCTAAGCTTACTGATTCCAAATTAAACAATGCATATTAAAAAAAAAAAAAAAATACAATGGTGGGGGGGGAGGGGAGGGGAGGGGGGAATTGAAGAACTCATGTTAACTAGCTAACTGTCTAGTTCACTGTGACCTAGTTTTTTTTTTTAAAGTACTGAATCCTTATTGGTCAACATTTCAAAAAGTGATAAGGGTAATAATGATAAAACAAGTCTGCAGTGCTATGGATGTACCTTATGCATAGTGACCTACGTTTTCATGGTGCTGACTCATGGCATGTGTTAATTATTTAATTGACTGTGCTTTGTTATTTAAGTATGAGGACGTTTTCATCCATTATCATTAACTGCTTACACCTTTACAGGGTCACGGTGAGCTGGAGCCTAACCTGGCATACATAGGGCGCAAGGCGAGACTACACCCTGGACGGGACGCCAGTCCATCGCAGGGCACCACACACACAGGGCAATTTAGAGTGACCAGTCAGCCTGGACAGCATGTCTTTGGACTGTGGGAGAAAACTGGAACACAGGGAGAACATGCAAACTCCACACAGACAGTACCCTAGGCCAGATTCGAACCCAGGACCCTGGCGCTGTTAGGCAGCAGCGCTAGCCACTACGCCACCGTGCCACCCAGGACGTTTTCACCAAGTTCTATATTCTTTTTTTCAGTGTTATGGAAACTCTTTGGACTGTATTTTTCACTTGGACCTTTTTTGCTGTTATAAAGCTGCCACCTCAGCTCACACACAGATGACATTCCCGGTATATTATGCCTCTGGGGGTTGCTATGTTTTTGTTTACAAATCACCTCATTCAAGTTTAAGCCATTCCCTCATTGTACACTTCAGCAGCATCAACAACAGAATCCACCCTGTGTGCCTTACGTTTTTACAGAGTTTCTCTTTATAAATCCAGTCCCAGTCAGCTGTTTTCATATGTGATGGCTTCCATCTCAATTATTCTTTTTTCTGGCCCTTGTTTTCGGCTGACCTCCTGCTTCCGTGCAAGTCACAGACCTGGAGCTCATTAGCATTGTATATGCTGAGTCTCTGGGGTTAGTGCTGACGTTGCTCTCCTCTCCAGCAGCATCGATGGGACTAAATTGGAAACTGTTTTCCCCATTGGCAATGTATTCCTGAACAAGGAGTGTTAATGTTTAGTGCCCTTTCGTAAATAAGGCCCATTATGCCTTTATGAGACCATTTTTTTTTTTTTTTTAATGATGGACTCCAGCACAGCTCTTTTGTTATTAAATACACAATATTCTCTTAGTCTTCAGTTTTAGATGCTGTAATTTGTTTGACTGTAGAGAATGTGAAATCTTGGAGCATTTGAATGCTGTATACTCCATAAACGCTAGAGGGTTCTGAAGGGAGAGCAATAAACCATGTATTCTAGAGGCATGTGTAGTGCAAGTGAAGAAATCTACTCTATATGCAGTGCCAGAATTAGGTACTGCTATGACAATTTTATTTTCATCAAATCAAACATCACATGCAAAAAAATCTAAAGTGCACTAGTTTTGTGAAAAAATATCTTTATTTCTTAGTCTAGATAAGAACAAGCTTGGCTTTAATTCTGTGGGCAAGTTGGTCCGAAAAAGGGTTGTCTACAGAATGTGTACACTGTATATCAAATCTTTAAACAGCATTAGGAGTTTATCATTAAAATATTTTATAGAGAACCCTCTTTATTTTAGGTGATTCAGGTAATCACCAAGCGATTTAGTGTTTTTAAAGACAGCCACTTGCAAACTTTAAATGGCCCACCTATAAAAGAACCACAGCTGGCAAGAACAGATGTTAGACATTTATTAAAAAAAAGGTGTACTATGCCATAGAACACCTTTTTCCAATGCACTCTGAGTAGTTTAACATTGTAACTCATTTGTTACTCAGTATAACTTTTAAGTGTCATCACAGAGTCCAGAACCCTAACCACTAGGCTACCCTGCTGTTTACAGATCACCAGCAATAAACAGCATTAACCTGGGCCAAAACAATATCTGAATTGTGTCCGTAATTAATTGATTTGACTACAATGGAAAAATACAACCCTTTCAGTTTTTGCTGCCGGTAAACGGTTACCTTGGCAAATGATCAATATCGCACATTGTACTGCGTTGGGACTTACTGCCTACCAGAGTACCCGGGAGAATGTGAGCAGGATTTGTTGTATATTACTGTGACAGGGTAGCGTGGAGAATGTGAGCAGGATTCGTTGTATTTTACTGTGACAGGGTAGCATCACTGGCAAGGCTGTTTCTATCAGGAAGGGAGACTCAGAACACAGAAAGCTGCAAGATTAAAGCACTAATGCATACTTTTAATATAAATAATAAACAAAACAACATCGGCACGGTGGCCAAAACAAACATTTAAACAAAACAATACCCAACATTTTGAAACACGGCTTCATAAAACTCCCCTGAACACCAACGAGAATTCCTCACTATTTTGTGAGCCCCTCACCAATATTAATTTTCTCAAAACCACCCGTGATTCTCCTTTTTATACACCCCCCCACCACAATTCCCTTAAAAGATGATTCCACCTAATAACAAGATTAGTTTCCTTTTTTCCCTTTCTGCCACATTCTTTACAGTTGCTGTAGTAAAGGAATGTTCTATAAACTTAAAAGAGAAACTAGTGTGTGGTGGCATAATCTACTGATCTTATATATCTGATCTAACAATATATGTACTATAACTCTAGAATGGTAAAACAAAAATAAAAAAATAACTTGATTTCCTGACATTTCAACATAGGTTTAATTACAGCATAATATTTGTGTCCTGTCCTTTGTTCGATTATACTACATACCGGTATACTGTCTTGTCCTGTGGAATATTTTCCCATTGTGTGTTTTGTAGGGCAACAGTGTGGAGTAGTGGTTAGGGCGCTGGACTCTTGACTGGAGGGTTGTGGGTTCAATCCCAGGTGGGGGACACTGCTGCTGTACCCTTGAGCAAGGTATTTTACCTAGATTGCTCCAGTAAAAACCCAACCGTATAAATGGGTAATTGTATGTAAAAATAATGTAATTGTATGTAAAAAATAATGTGATATCTTGTAATGATTGTAAGTTGCCCTGGATAAGGGCATCTGCTAAGAAATGAATAGTAATAATATAGTATAAACAGGGAGGAGATTTGACCTTGCCATTGGGGTGTGGTGAGTAGTGAAACAATATTAATAAAATATATGTTAAAAGCAGACAAAAACATAACCTTGGATCATGGATTTTGAACTCACTGAAACGCTAAGCAATCTGATTTTAGGTAATTGTGTATTCATTTTAAATAACCTGCTGTTTTAAATTTTAGTGTCACCCACTAAAAACTCCTTGGGAAGGGAAGAAAGAATGGAAACTACCAAGCCAGTCCTCCGAATCACACCATGCAAGCATTTCCCTCTGTTAAATGAAGAAACCATAAGGTAAACGCATTCACAGGTTCAGCTTAACAATTCATAGCAATTGAAGAAACTACATCCTTTAGAGATTTCCAGCAGTTCATTGAATAGTGAATTGCTTTTCTGTAAAACTTTAACATTTGATTATTTTAGTTCTGTTTTTTTTTTATTCAAAGTAATCTTCATGGTTTTCATTTTTATATCATGCACATTGTTTTAGTTTTATAATCTGCTAACTGTTAGTACAGGAATCTACAGCTTTTATAAAAACATGCAGCACGCAATGTGGGATATACAACTGAATGATGCGTAACACAGACATTCTCAATCATGTCTCTCAGTTCCTGACTACTAATACATTGTTGTTGTGTAAAAAGTGTTTTGATTTGATTTTACTTGAAGCATTAGCCATTGTCTTCAAACCCTCAATCATAAAATCTGAAATAACTAAACAAACTAAAACCTGTTAACAAGGTACCTTTTATAGTCTTCACTGTGACGAGGGCTGCGAGCAGAATGAATGGTAATACTATCGTAACTAAAATCTTAATGACTATAAGATTTCACAGCAGCATCCCTCTGTTACTGTACAGCTATAGTAGCCCACTGTATCATTAAACATTTGTTAGTACTTTGGTTTGCTTCTTAGCTGCAGATTACTCTAGTTTAAGCATCACAGTTGCTGGATCCTGTGCAATACAACATGGCACAACTAATAACGTAAGTATTAACCAATTAACCAATTAATAATAATAATAATAATAATAATAATAATAATAATAATAATGTATACAATGTACTGTTATCTGTCTGCTTCTAAGAAGATTAAAATAAACTGAAATTCCAAAGCATTTTTTCTCCATAGTTTAAAAATAATTTTCCAAATGCCTAATTCTCATGTGAAAACTCAATAAACAATTAAATCAATAAAATAATAATATTGAGAGTGGTAAAAAAATAAAATATGCAAAATATACCTCTGGTATTTTTATAATCCAATAATTAGCTCTTTATGGTGTAATAAATCCAGGATTATTTGGGATGTAAAGAGTTTACTAGTTTTGGCTCAGAGGTGCGTCCATATGAAACTGTGAACAGGAACAGTTACTGTGGAGTATTTATATATAATGATGTGGAAATACTGGCTCTCTCCCTGCAGGTTTTCTGCCAGCTTACTTCAATGTTCGAAAACCACATTGCCCTGCTAGAGGTTAATCTGACAGCACTGACAAGAGCCTTTCACCATTTTAATGGGCAGGCATGTTGCTTGACAGAGACGCTATGTGTGGTTGCCAGGTACGTGTTCACATTGCATGTTTATCCTCAAATTGAAGCCACAGGATGCAAATACACTCAAATTTACAACAGGGTCTAACATCAGCACTATGTATGTTTTCTAACATGTGGGAAGACTGTATGCAGTTTAAGTTTCTAGGTGCTTGTTTAGAATAGGTTATGCGGTTCAAATGAATACAATATTTTATTATTTTTGAGTTTGGTAATAATTATTGGACAAGTGATTTTAACCCCATAGCCACATTTGACCCACCTTGTGACTTAAATCAAACTTTCTTCATATGAGCATGATTTCTGTAACGGGTTTCAGGATTTATTTCATCTTATTTCAGTGTCATTCTTTGGGGTACCATCTGAAAATTACTATAAACTGTCTTTCTTGATACTGTATTGCAAGTTTGAGCGGCCCCTTTTAGAAGTGGTCCAATTTGCCCCACAGAGCCATTTCACTTGCAACCTGGACACTTTATAAAAAGGAAAGCAAAAAATGCATTTACTAAAGCAAAACATTCTTCTAAGAAGGTATTTTGTAAGGCTGGGGTGATGCCTAATTTTTCATTATAAATATATCGTTCTCCAAAAAAGATGATGCATCGATTCATAGACGTTGTGAAAGGGTAAAAATTTTTTTATGGATATAGTAATTCAAAATTATATTATATATATATATATATATATATATATATATATATATATATATATATATATATATATATATATATATATATATTACCTTTTTAGTGTTGATTTGTATCAGTTGGAGGTCAAAGTAAAATCCCCCCCCCCCCAAAAAGTTGTTTAAATCCATCACAAGTAACAACCAATCAAGAGAAAAACAAGAGAAAAAAAAAACAAACTAATTTTAAAAAAGTTATCACTGTCCACAGCAATTTAGTAACAAAAGTGTTGTCCATGGCTTATATGTTAAGGAACATGATAGTGTCCCCATGTGGTTTTAATTTAAGCGATGACTGGCACTTCCTTACAATCTGCCCAGCATTACTGAATCGGAAACAAAAACACATTAGCCCCCATCGGTTTTACAGTTGTGCCTATTTGCTTTGTGATGGGCAAGGTTGCCCCAATGGTTTCTTGAAACTTGGCTTGTGTTTTTGATATCTCCACTTTAAATGGCTGGGCACTTCTGATAACTTGGCATTTTTCTACCGCTGTCCGGCTCATCAACCAGTCACATCCATGCTCTGCAACCCTCAAAAACAGCAATACTCATTCACACCCCCTTCCCATGCTAAGTAATGGCGTGACCCATTCCCCGTACAATACATGTAACATATAAAAGACAGATGAGACAAACTGAACAGACAGCAAGTCCTGCAACAAAGCAATTGTCTTGGTCATTACAATATATTTTTTAATTTGGAAGTAAAAATAAATTAAAGCATGTTGACCTTTATGTACAGAAATCTTCACAAATACAACTGAACAAAAACTGTTGAGAATTATTTTTGTTTCATACAGTATTAAATGGCAGCATTTATATGATAGTGAAAAATAAATAAATAAATATCAAGATAAAGAAAGAAAGATACGTCTATGTATTGATTTATGAATTCATTTATTTCAATATTTATTATGTTTTACTTTTACCAAATATATAGGCTATCCTTCGGCATAGCTAATTCTCAGAAGAATGTACGTTCCTTTTTGTCCAGTGGGGCCACAAATAGCATTACTGTCATCATCAACCAGTATCGAGAGGAACCGTACTTCCTTGCGCCAATAGGGACCACAATGAGTGTTACACTGACAGGAAACAGTGTCAAAGATGTTCAGAGCTCAAGATCAGAATCTCAGAATGATGATGATGATGATGATGATGATGATGATGATGATGATGATGATGAAGATGAATGATGACTCAAAAAATCTCAAATATAACAAAGTCTAGAGAATTCTCAGCTGGCTGACTTCATCTTTCAAATTACTGCTTGTCTCAACTAGTCGTGTAACACTGATGACGGGTATAACACAACACACTTGCAAACTGAAGGTTATAATTTCAAATCCCACGCATGCCAGCTGGCAAATGTTCAATTTTAAAACAGAAATAAATCATTTAATATAAATGATTTAGACGTCATAATAAGTGAGTTCCCTAGTATATTTCCATGTTGACAAAACAAGTTAATTCTCATTAAACCCGGTTGTCTGCCAAAAAATACTCTGGGAGAAAAATAACATTTTTACCTTACTTTGGCGACATAATTCTCTTACTGTATGACAGGTATTGACTTTTTTTTCTACATTTCACCTAAGAGGGTTGGGAACTACAAATTAAAAGTGAAATGGTGCTTTTGGCTGATTTACTTTTGCTGTGCCAGTACCCTGTAAACATGTAAACTATCCTTGCTGTATAGAGAGTCTGGCAGTTTTCGCGCTTCGCTGATAACTTGGCGCGAGGAACTACCATTCCTCTCAACACCTGCTCACTAGGGACTAACGTTGCCGGAATGTTTAATACTTCTGACCAAAGATACAACTTTTGGAACGATCTTGGTTGTTTTTCGTCATTTTTACTCAGGGGTAGTTCAGATGAATAAATGCATCTCCAGTGCCATCTCCGGAGGTCGCGTTTACACAGAATTCTGCGTTATATACGCTGTACATTTTACTGCATCCTCTTTAAAAAAAAAAAAAAAAAGCAGCAGAGATCTCAGTACAGAGGCGCTGGAACAATTTTTAAAGTGGGGGTGCTGAAAGCTATTGAACAAAACTGTAACCCCTGTATATGATGGAAGCCATGCAAAGCCAGCTGCCGCACCACCAGCACCCCTAGTTCCAGTGCCCCTGTCTCAGTAGCCCATATAGCAAAAAATCATGCATTTAAGACCATGGATGAGGCCTGCAGGGTTTTTATTGAGAACTATTCCGACATCTTTCCGGCTTTCACAAAACTTACTGCAATTGCAATTACGATACCTGTATCTTGTGTAGGCCTACCTGCAGAACGGGGTTTTAGCTGTAAGAACAGAGTACAGACCAGCAAACGCTCTCGTTTATGTGAGGATCATCTAAAACATGACAATTTCAATGGAAGCTCCTGAGAATTAAGACTTTGACTTGGAAAGAGCGCAAGTCATTTTTGATTTGGGTGGTGAAAGGAATATTTGAAAGAACTTTTAAACAGCAAAGCTGTAAATAGTTCTGATGTTGACAGCTACCTGCAGAGCCACTGGTGCATGTTCTAAAACACTGATTTTTACCTTGTGATTTTCAAAAGACAACGTTTCACACTAACACTTTATGTCTGTTTCTACTACCATTATTTGTACCTTGTACTGTTTTGCATGTTCGTTAATCTGAAATAGTTACACTGGAAAATAATATAACTATTTTGATGCAAGATGTAAAAACGCAGATGTATGGTTGAAAATGCAGATTTTGAGATGGTATGCTTTTTAAAAATGCACATTTTTTAAAGGGTTGCGCGACCTCTGCATCTCATGGTCACACAAATTAGTTGTGTTACCGGAGTATCCCAAACATTGCTTTCTTTAGTTTTCTTTCTTGTCGTCTTACTTTCAAATAATTGCCAAACATCGGAAGACATCGTAGCTCGGTCGACACCGTATTTGTAATTCTAGCACAACGCTCTTAACCTGCTCTGTTACTTTGAAGACTCCTGCACAGACACTGCACATATGCAGTCCCATCAGTAAACACTCACAGGGGGCAGGGTATGGGGGAGAAGGTGAGCTCAATCGCATGCAGATTCAGAGAGTCACACCTGAGGAGAGCAGAGCAATAAGTAATTGCCGTTTCCAAATTTAATAAATAATAAACGCTTTCCTTTGCGTAAACCCTTTACACGAAAATGATGCACAGGCTTGACTATTGATAGTTGTCAAACGAAACATATATTTAAACACAAATTCAACTCTATATAATTACATATTTTAAATATATACAGTATATATTTTAGTCCCTTTCACTCAAGTTTTGCTCCTGGTGCCTTTTTTTTATGCTAAATTACATTGTATAAATGCACATTTGAGATGTTATACCTGTATACCCATATATTGTTAAAGGGATAATGGCTTTGCTGTTGTGTTACAGGGTAATAATGAAACTGTGCAAAAAGTGTTTGAATGCAAATAGATTTACTAAAAGCATCCCAAAGGTAAAATATTAATCAGTGACTGAAGTTTCTATTTGATGATAAAAGTACAAACTTATTATACCTCTATCATATGCTTCTATAACATATTTTTGTTTGCCTAATAACAATAATCGGTGGGTGTTCATTCATGGAATGAAATATTTTCTTACATATAAAACATTTAAAGATGTTATTGACATGAGATGTCACTTTAATTTAAAAGATTGGGAGGCAAATGGAAACTGGTGCAGAACTCTCACAGTTGGAAGGTTGTGCACACATTAATGGAAACCTTATGCTCAAGGAAACCAATTTCATAGCAGCTGGCAAAGGGAACAGGGAGACTAAAACAGTGCAGAGTAAAATGGCACTGTGGGCCAGGAGACTGAATTGCAGGAATTGCTTGCAGAGTAGAACTGATGGATTAGAGGAGGAAAGGATAGAGGATCAGACGATCCCTACTTTCCATGTGAGCAGTAAGGTATGACAAACAAAAACGCTGTCACTCGACATCAGTATATTGATGATAGGAAACACTGTGTAACCATGGCAGTGTGCATTGGATCAAAAATTATAACTTACAAGCTGGCATATTAAGGTGCTCAGAGGCTTTTTATAGCTGGAAACTAAAGCCGGTTTAGTTTCTTGATTTTTATGTCACAAACATAAAAATTATGATGTGCCCATTTATAAAACCGCTGAATGTGCTATGACTCAATAACTATAATAATACAATTGAAACAGTTGGTTGTTCTTTTCTGTTTTCAGAATCCCTTTATTTCCTACTTCTCCTCTAACTATGAGCTTGTGAAGAGGAAGGTCTCCAAACCTGCCTGTCAGAAAAAATCGGGTATTTCAATTTCTCATCACTCTTTCCTGACACACTGATAGGCAGTCTGCATTGGAAATAGTGGCTTGGAACAGGAAAGAATATTAAAAAAACTGTGTCAGTGGCAACTGATTGAAGAGGCAAAACAAGTAGACAATGAGTATGATGCTGTATATAAAACACATCATGGCCCTGAATATTGAACCATTAGCAGAGCCCAGTACTTTATACATAAAAACTCACGTTTTCTGATTTAGTAACAACTTTTACAACATTTCTTTTGGTTTCGGTTGGTTCTTCCCAAAAATGTTTTCATAGTCAAGTTCAACATGCAGATTAAAAGTATTTACATAGTTTCAATTGTTGGTAAAACTTTATTGTAAGATAGATTGTAATTGTACAGTACAGTGTACTGTACATTGTTTTACATTACATTGTATTGTGTCTGCAAGAGAAAGTACACTCTCGACGTGATTCAACGTGTAATTACAGTGTAATATTAGCGACATAAAACATAAACATATGAACCAAAGATAGCTTGTAAAGTGCATGAATAAATACCTAATGCCATATCACCTCTCAAGAGTCCCATGAGGAGGAATTAAATAACTGACCGACTGTCAGATACATTTCCATCCCAACACTTTATGAATACAATAAAATAAAATACATGTTAAGTGTAGCTGTTCAGAAGTTCAAATCCTTCCGATCTGTAAATATTTTGTCCCATTTTGCACATGACCCTTGTCAATAAATGCAGCCTTAAATTGGGTAGTTTGTGTCTGACTTTGACCAACAAAAGGTCATGGTCTCTGAGCCAATAGTTATTTTAACAAGGTTAAACTAAATATTCTTGTAGCTTTAGTACTTAAAAATGTAATAAGAACTCAACTTGTAACAGTGACTAGACTTACTAGACATCTGTAAATACAGCATGTAGTTCAGTAGGATTACAAATCAGCATTGCATTTGATATCTTATACACATTTTGAATGAAACAGGTGTACAAATAACCTTTTTAATTCTTAACAACATCTAATAATAGCAAAGTATTTTTTTGACACTGATATTTTAACCTCCTAGCAATGGCAATAAAAAGTAAACGGCAAAGAAAGAGTCTTGATATCTCTATTATGCAGCAGTGCAATGATTGAAGAATGGAGGTACACCAAGTTTCAAATGTTGGAGGGCTTTAAGTATAGACGTGCCTAAGTTTCCAAGCAGATTGGTTTTCATTATAATACTATACTATAAATACTATTTTTAATACTTTTTCCCGGCTGTTATGTATTGGTACATTAAAAGCTATAATCTGTACACTTGCATGACAGATAGAATTCATATTAGTATACTTATTGAAATGGCTTTAGTGTGCATTTTGCTTCATTTAAAACACTGTGTAAAACCACAGGCCTGAAAAAATTTAAGACTGGCAATATTCTAATGGTAACTTTGGGCCGGCCAGCCTGCCAGGATCTCTAACTGTTTCCATGTAGAAAATAATAATATTGTCTGCAGATTAGTACACCATTCGTGTCATCAGTTATGTTGTCATAACCACTTGTTTACAGTTACTTTTTGTGTGAAGGGTGGTCCACCATTTTTTTTTTAACCCTGTGAGACCCGAGCATATTTCCAAATACGTGAAAAAAAATATTGTAGTATACATATCTCATAGTTTTCCTTTAAGTGGGGAAAAAAATTCAGAAAAAAAAAATTCAGAGAATTTTTTGGAAACTTTTTGAAAATATAGCATATATGCAACACTTGGCTTGAGAGACTACCAAACTGAAATTGCAAAATCTATCTGCAGACCAATGGCAGCACTTACTGCTGCGAGGAAACAACCATAGGCCTCAGGATATAAAATAGATGTAAAAAAAAAAAAAAAACACATATAGCACATTTGCAACATGGGGTCTCACGAGAGCACATTGTTTATAAAAGGTTTTATTAGGTTATTGGGATCTATTACTATGGTTGTGTGGGAGGCAGCTTTAGATCCTGATATCCACAGAGTGCTTAAGTCAACTAAGATATGCTTCTGCCAGACCTTTGCATGTGATGAAATTCCTGTTTAGAAATGGCAAGCTTAGCCTCCTGTATTTTGTCATGTGTCTGAATTCATAAATGCATTTATGTGGATAGTTCCAGTGCATCATTCGTTTTGGCAGCTTTGGTCTGTTTTAGGACACAGTAGCTGCCAGATAACCAGACAGTGGTTAACATACCGATGGTTGTGTCAGCAAAGGTTTAAAAATGTACTGCTAAAGACTGTTCATGTTTAGCGGGGGGAGCGCAAGGGATGAGATGAGAAGCCTGTGCGTGACTTTAACATTATACCATAAACCACAAATATTTCCAGCCCCCCTGCTGCCATTTCTAAAGAACACATAATGAAAGCATGAGAACATATATCTGTTTACATTGCCAGAATAGATTAAATTATGGTTAGACATTTTCTTTAAAATTCACGGTAGTGTAAAGTATTGTATTTCGCGGAATGTGCACTGAACTATTTTATAAATTATGTGTCCAGGTTATTATTATATTTTTAAACATCAAATATAGAGATAAATGCACTGACATCAAAGTCAACGTCAAAGTTATTCAAGCACTTTACAATAGCTTGTGAAACGGTATCAGCCGGTAGGTAAAACGTAGAGGAGAACTGCAAGGACAGCTTTCAGTTCTAGTACGTCAGATGCATGCATGTTCACCATTTAGGTCTTGCAAAACAAATACAGATCTTGGGCATCAGTCGACTCGTCACTGGCAACTGACAAGCAACCAGACGGTTTTACCAATTCCATAATATCCTGCTTGTGATACTCGGCACCTTTAGGTAAGTATACATGTCTCAGCTGGGCTGATTAAGGAATCACTCCACCACGTGCTACACTCAGTCTGAAGAATTTACGTAACTTTTGGTTGTCCAATTTTTCAAGAGGGATATTTGAGCAAACAAATGTCTCTTTCGGGTCAAAATTGAATGTGTTTCGTACTTCACTTTTTTCAGTGGACTTTTGGAACATGAACTTTTCAGGGGAGCGTCTTCGAGTTCTCCATGCTGCCATTCGGCCTCTCCTTAGCCCCCCGCACATTTTCAAAGTGCATGGATGCCATCCTAGCTCCCTTGTGGCTGCAAGGGATCAGAGTGATGATTTACCTGGATGACTGGCTGATTTGTTCCCAGTCCCAGGAAGGAGCAGTTGCCCACACAGCGATTGTGACGGAGCATCTATCAAGGCTGGGTCTCACCCTCAACGATGTAAAAAGCCAATTAACACCAGTGCAGAGTACGGTCTATTTGGGTCTCCAGCTGGATTCCCTTGCAATGCGAGCCTACCTGTCAGATGACAGGGTAGCTGCTATTCGCAACTGCCTGGCCCTGTTTCAATCAGGGTTCACTGTGCAATTAGTGTTGTGCCAGAAACTACTGGGTCTGATGGCCGCAGCGTCCTCAGCCTTTCAACTGGGGTTACTTCACATGCGCCCGCTTCAAGCGTGGCTAAATGCCTTTCGGCTACACCCCAAGCACAACAGACATGGCATTTGGGAACGCTTCGGGGAACCACAAGTTGACCTCTTTGCCACGACAGAGACGACCCATTGCCCCCTGTGGTTCTCCCTCCGCAGCTGCGGAAGTCCACTAGGCGTCAACGCCTTAGCGCATGAATGATCCAAAGCACCTTTATACTCTTTCCCGTCTATACCGCTGCTCCCTGCCTTCCTCGAGAAGGTCAGGAGAGAGGAAACGATAGTTCTCCTGGTGGCCCAGGAAAACCTGGTTTTGGAACCTCTGCCAGCTGCTGCAGGGCCAGCCCTGGGAGATCCCGCTGCGCATGGATCTCCTCAGTCATGCGAAAGGCATCCTCTGGCACCCAGAACCAGGCAGACTCCAAATGTGGGTCAGACCCCTAACTGGGACCATCTGTCCGCCCTAGGGCTCTCAGACGCAGTAGTGAGTACACTGCAGAATGCTAGAGCTTCTTCCACAAGAGCGTTGTACGCCTATAAATGGAAATCTTTTCAAAACTGGTGTATGGCCAGAGACCATAATCCCATGTATTGCCCTATAGCAGTTATATTACAGTTTCTGCAAGATCTACTAGAGGAGGGTAAATCTCCCTCTATGTTGAAAGTGTACCTAGCAGCCATATCTGCTTGCCATGTTCCCTCTGACTCAGTATCCCCGGGCGCTCATATACCGACGACCCGTTTTCTAAAGCTTGGTGGTTACGTCCTCCTATAAAAGGACGTCCTCCACGAATGAAGTGTAGATGTGTTACTGGAGGCTAAGGCCCAGTTTGAGCCCATAGATACCAAAGAGCTGAAATATCTCTATGTGAAGACAGCCTTTCTGTTAGCTATCACCTCCGCTAAGCATGTCAGTGAGTTACAGGCACTGTCCGTGCACAGTTCCTGTATGCGCGTTTGGTACAATGGAAACAGGGTGTCATTGCACACGAACCCTGCTTTCCTCCCTAAGGTGATTACAGTGTTTCACTTGAATGAATCAGTGGAACTAGAGGCTTTCCATCCCCCTCCCTTCGCGGAGGAGTCAGATTGGAGATTAAATTCCCCAGTTTGGGCATTGAAATGCTATGTGATAGAACGAGAGTGCTGCATCAGTCTGACCAGCTCTTCGTTTGCCATGGCGAACGGAACCGAGGTCAAGCCCTCTCTAAGCAGCGACTGTCCCATTGGATTGTGGACACAGTATCGACTGCATATACTAATGCCAGCCTACCCCCACCTGGGAGGATGGCCGCACACTCAACCAGAGGTGTGGCTACGTCATGGGCCCTCTTCAGAGGTGACTTGTTGACCGATATATGTACTGCGGCTAGCTGGGCTACACCGAATACGTTTACCAGGTTCTACCGATTTAATGTTGTAGATCTCTCTATGCCTTTAATAGGTACTAGGGTCCTTGAGGTTGCACGGTCACACCACCAACACTAGATGGTGGTAGCAAGATGTCTCTCAGATGCTGTCCACTCATTCTCCCTCACAACGGCTCTGGTATACTTTCCCAAAAGTATTCAATTTGGCGTCATCTTCGAATTGAAAGAGAAGATGACCACCAACCTTGTGAGGTCGCATCACTCGCATTCATGGGTTCAATGCAAAAGAGGCTGAGATCTCCGCACAGTGACTATTTATTACCTCGGTGAGGCAGGACCGAGGACATCACTCTGTGGAGGGGCCTGTCAGCAGCTTTGATATAAAATGCTCAGCGAATATCTGACAAGCAGGCATATCCCAAAAGTATTCAATTTGGGATTCAGGGTGGCAATCTAGTTGACCTCCTTCTGCAACGAGAAGCACATTGGAGTTGAGGAGTTGAATTTGTGTCCCTAATTTAAATCGCAATAACTATATTTTATGTTATGTGATATTTGATGGATCATACAAACTGAAAGACATTGGAAAGTAACAATTCTACTGTGTGTCACCTGGGTAATGTGCTGAATGACTGCTGTTCCTTATTAAGAAATGTGTACTAAGCGTTTGAACGATAAATAGTAGAACTACTACGATTTAATGTGACTTTTATATTTCTGAATTTGAATTGTAAAAGTGGTATCTAAAGGTGTGACAATTTATAGATTCTAACAATTGTTGTAAATGTTATGCTGTCAAGCATGGAGGTGGTAATATCCTTCTATGGGGCTGTTTTTCCTCTAATGGCACAGGAAATTTAGTTCCAGTACATGGTAAAATGGATTCCATGGCATACCAAAAGATACTGGCCAATCATCTGAAACCTTCCACTACAAAACTTGGTTTAAAGCACAACTGGACGTTCCAACACGACAACAATCCAAAGCACACATCAGAATCTACTTCAGAATGGTTAAAGAATAATAAAATCAAGGTTCTGCAATGGCCTAGTCAAAGTCCTGATCTAAATCTGATTGAGAATCTTTGATATGAGTTGAAGAAGGCTGTGCACAAGAGAAGTCCTCGGAATTTGAGTGAACTGGAACAATTTTGCGTTGAAGTATGGTCAAAAATCACTAAAGAATTATGCCAAAAGCTCATTGACAAATATCCTAATTGTTTAAGAAGTTAGTATTGCTAAAGGTGCCTCACCTAGCTGTTAATTTAATTTTCCTTGTCAGGGTATACTTTTGAATTAGCATTTTTGGAGTTTTTCAAAAAAACAATTGCTGAAATAAATAATTATAGACATCTATTTCTTGTAACTGTTTTTTCCCATCCACAAAAGCAAAACTTTTGCTACAAAAGATTTTTCCTATATTGTTTGTTTTCGAGAAATTTCTAGAAATTATAAATTTCCATTGGGGTATGTAAACTTTTGACTTCAACTCTGTGTGTGTGTGTGTGTATGTGTGTGTGTGTGTGTGTGTGTGTGTCTATATATATGCAAGCTGCTGTGTCTGTATGGAATGGAAACATTGTTGCCAGAGGTCTAGATGATGAATATAATTCTCTCCACAAGTCATGGGCAACTCCTGTCCGGGAGGGACAATCTTCACCCCGTTTAACAGGGGTAACGAGAATGAAAGGATTGTACATGGATTTGTTTGTAAAGTATATTTTATTAAGTTTGCTTTCATGGAAAATAGAATTCCCAGAAGAACAGTAATGCAATTAAAGGGATGCTTTATGTCTTCTAAGTGTACTTGATGTTTCTTTTCGTGCATCTTTAATATACTATTATGTGTGTTCTGTGTTAATCTGTACTGATACCACTTATTTAACACTAGGTTAAATAAAACCTGATATTTTTTAAAAATTAAATAACATCTCTTTCAAAACTACACATGTCGGCAAGGATGTGCACAACATATACGATTTATGATATTATTTCATAAGCTCTAACTCTTTTAAATGCTGTGGTCATTTTGTGTTCTGGTAGAAATTCATGTATTGGGCTGTTGAATTGCACACCGCTGAACAGTAAATGGTGCTGTTTTTCAGTTTGTAACTAAGCAGTCAAATTTTATGTCCAAACAATGCCTGATAAACTTTTTTATAAGTGTGTTTTATCAGACTTTAACGTGTCATTGCTTTTACTTGTCATTGTTGGAACTTCATGAAATAAAAGGAAAGTTTTAAGACAAATGATTCTTTCTGTTATATTTTATACTGTCCTTATGTTTTCAGGTCTTAAAAAAAAAAAAAAATAATAATAATAATCTGAGTAACCCCGTGAAAACTGTTTTGTTGGAAACCACATTGGGTTTTAATGGATCTGGAAAAAATGACCTCATTTAAGTAGAACACTATATTCAAGGTTTAATATGGCCTCAAACAGAAGCCCACAAAATGAACAAAATGACCTCTCTAATGCCATCACATCTGGAAGAAGGCCAATAACTCCAAACCTTTCAAATAGACTATAAAAATGTATGACATAGGGCTTGATAACAAAATACACAATGTTAGGTTACATTGCCACATTTTGTAAGCTACAATTAAACAGCAATACATGACAATCTATGAATGTTGTACCAAAAGTTGCTCAGAAAGATTTTAAACATTTTTTCTTTTTAGGTTACAACACAAACCTGGAAGTGGCAAAGCTCCTAATGCAATATGAGGTAATGGGTGTATAATAGTGGTGCAATTGGCAACCTAGTTTCTTATTCGATTATCGTATAGGCATTTATCAATGATAATAGATGCATTGATGTTTTATTTTTTCAAAATAAAGAACAAACATTAGTTTTTTTAACAAAAGATCCAATAACTACAAACACAAAAAAGTGGAATCATAAAAGACTACCCAGTGGATAGTCCAGCCGCAAGTGTGGTCCAGACACAACTTTCTACCACCTCCCCATTTCCACCCTACTCCCTTTCTACCACCTCCCCATTTCCACCCTACTCCCTTTCTAGCACCTCCCCATTTCCACCCTACTCCCTTTTCCCCACCGCCCAATTTCCACCCTACTCCCTTTCTACCACCTCCCCATTTCCACCCTTCTCCCTTTCTACCACCTCCCCTTTTCCACCCTACTCCCTTTGTGCAAGACACGTTGCACTGACCATACTGATGCCACACTTCTACATGGGGTCACATTTAGTATTCAAACAGTGCTGGCGTTTAG